>JAXQQM020059985.1:0-45218 GCA_034641835.2 Pinus albicaulis
GCTGCAACCAAATCCAAACAACATTTCTATTTTATTTTAATAAATAGGATAGCTTGCAAGTTGTTAAGAAGCTGTCACTATATCTTTGTAATAGATATTTTATTTTCCTTAGAAAATTCCTACGATTTTTCTAGGATATTTTGTATAACGTTTTGTATAAATACTACACTCTTTGAAGTATTATTGTGGAATAAATTGCTAAATATTTCTATAGACAATATTTCTTTACCTGAAGGGTTTTTGTACCAAGTTTCAAGTTAGCAGGCTAGATCAAATCAATAAATAATCATGTTTCAGGATTAATGTGTTGGGCTACTCAAGCGAAGTACTTTATTCTATTATATTTTAAATATTCTTATGTTTTCCATTCATACATAAATTTATTCTAAAGCTTAATGTGAAATCAAGAAAATATATATCAAAATTTGTTAAAAGCACTCTGTTATTTACTGGTTTTCATTTTAATGTTTTCTGCTGATTTCCAGAGTAGGGAACCCTTAATTTCTCCCTCTTTCGAATGACCTTTATCCTCTTCACTCCTTATCCGGATCAAAGAATCCTTGATTGCTCTTTATCCCAATTAAACCACTTCACCAATCATCCTCAAAGATCTTAAGTGACTCTGCTATCTTGCCCTGAAAATATTTTACTTTAGACCTTGATCTTTACCTACATTCTTGACACATTGACTCCATTTTCCCAATGGAAAAAAAAATCTATCACTATCCATCTTAGTAAGTGATTTTTTCCCACCAAACCAAACCAAATTGCCCCATATAGCTAGCCTAAAATCAAACATAAAACAAAGTTAAATCTTATAGAGAGAGCCCTATCTGAGCCTTAGGAAGGCTATATCCTAAAACTTGAAAGGAGGTCTATGGTTACCTCTAATATTCTTAAAACTTTAAATCAAAATCTCACAATTTTGGGAATTATTAGAGTGATAACATACTGGTGACCATACTGGGGAACTAACCAAT
Source organism: Pinus albicaulis (assembly GCA_034641835.2). Classification (NCBI taxonomy): domain Eukaryota; kingdom Viridiplantae; phylum Streptophyta; class Pinopsida; order Pinales; family Pinaceae; genus Pinus; species Pinus albicaulis. The sequence goes on from JAXQQM020059985.1 coordinate 981, forward strand.
CCTTAGTTTTAAATAGGTATTAAATGAAATATTTTTCATTATCCTTTCACCTTAAGACTTTTTTATAAGTTGTGAGTATAATTTCATAAAAAATTGTAATTCTGGCTTCTAGAAAAATCTACTATACCAGGTTAAATCCAGATCCACATCCACAACATGCTGCTATAGTAAACAATCCTGACAGAATTGGAAAAAAGAATAAACAAGTAGAAGATTTGTGTAATAAAGTTTCCTTAGTTAGAGCAAATTCCCTTCCAAAAAGGTTAGTTAGAATACAAGACATAGAGTTTGACTTAAAGTTTTAACATTCTTTATTCAGAAACAAATCAGAAAGTGATTTAAATAGCATTGTTATAGATCCTAATTTTATTTCATCTCTTGAAATTAAATAGGAAAATGTTTTAGTAGATTCTGAATCAAAAATATTTGAAGCTTATGATAAACTTGATGAAATAAATGCTACTATACTTAAGGAAATAGATGAAGCTCTTCTTCAGCATTCAGTTGAATTAACTGCTTTATCAACATATACACCTAAGCCCTCTGCTTCTTAGTTAGATACCAACCTTTTAGAATCTATAGGTTCATCTATTTTTACCACTAAATCATCCATAATTTCCACCACACTTCACTCCATAGATCCATTTATCCCAAAGCAACCATTCCAACCTAGAGTATTATTTCCATCTTCCCCCACCTCAACACCACCCACTAGTTTTCCTTCTGCATTTTCCAATACATCATTCTCATTCCAAAGCGCTTCTTCATATATTCGAGTTTCATCTTCTGGCATCCCAACTTCACCTTTTAGTCCTTCAACCACATTTTCCAGTACATCATCTTACATTCCAATCTCATCAGCCACTTCTTTAACTTCATCAGGTAGTACTTCTTGTTCTACCCCAAGTACTTCCAATTTACCTCCTAGCCAAGCTATAATTCAAGCCATGGCTACTAGGTATGCTCCCTTGGTCCTTCCAGGATAGTTACATGACATGCCTCAGTATTACCAGAGTAAAATACCTCAATTTGATGCAACCACTCATTACACTACCCAACAAAATATTAATAAGATGATAGATTATTTTGAGCTTCATGAAATAGATGATTTTGATGTACAAATGAGACTCTTTGCTAAAACATTAGCTGGGGAGGTAAAAAAATGGTTCAAAGGTCTTAATCCTGGTAGTATTGTTGATTTAGAAGTATTTCATAGATTATTTTTGAATAAATGGGAAAACAAGAAAAATCCACTTCAAATATTGTTTGAATTTGATGTTATGAAAAGAGCTCCTAATGAAATAGTCCAATATTATTGTACTAGATATAATAGCATTTATAATTCAACCCCTACTAATCTCAAACCCACTCTAGACTCTGTCCTTCTCAAATTCCCTGATGGATTTGATACAAACATAGCCTCTCAATTAAGAGAGAGAAATGATGACACTTTATAGCGAATGCAAACTGATGATGTTAGTGTAGAGGTAAATATATTGGCTAGAAAAGCTAGATTAAGGAATGAGAGGAGAGTATGATAAATTCACTAGCATCTTTCTCGAGGATTTTAAAATAGATAAGTGGCTCAAACTTTAGAGATAATGGTGGATAGACTGTATAATGGTGGATAGACTAGATATATTAGATATTGCGAAAGGAAATTCATTTGTGTAACAGCTCAAAAAAAGAAAGAAAAGAGATATCAACGCCTTATAAATAAGCCACTTTGAGGGGCCAACCTCCAATACATTACTTGAATGAACAATTCTTCGATGATTCAAATTACAAAACCTCCTTTCTATATATAGGAGTCCATGGGGCCACAATGTAATCCTAGCCGACCTAACAATAATAATTTAAGGGCACAATAATAACAATATGGGGGTTACAAGGGTACAATAATAACAATAAGGGGGTTACACTAACAACAATAAGGGACTGTACTAGTAATATAGGGACCTAACATGCCCCTCTCCTTCAAAAAAAGTGTTGTCCTCAACGCTTGAGTAGCTCTGGGTGCTTTTGTATAAAATTCTCATCCTCCCATGTAGAATCTTCAGTGGGTAAGTTCTTCCACTTGATGAGATACTCTGAAATTGATCGATTCCGTAGTTGTCGATTTCTTGTTTCCGTGACCGCTTCGGGTTCCAATATGATTTTTCCTTCCTCATCAAGTTTTGGCAATATTGTTTGAACTGGAAGATTTTCACCTATAACCTTCTTTAAGCACGAAACATGGAAAACTGGATGTACTCGCGAAGAAGCAGGAAGCTCCAATTTGTATGCCATAGTACCAATCTTTTGCAAGACCTTGTAAGGACCATAGTACTTTGGCAATAATTTATTATCCTTCTTAGCTTGCTTGAGGGACATTTGTTTATATTGTTGTAGCCATAAAAATACCCAATCTCCTACATCAAAACTTCTCTCGCTGCGATGTTGATCTGCCTGTTGTTTCATTCGATTTTGTGCCAAATTCAGGTTATCCTTTAAGAGTTGGAGAACTTCTTGCTGATGCTCGATATGATCTTCCACTGCTTGAACCTTCGAATTTTCCCTTAAAGATGATGTGATGGATGGTGGATGATATCCATAAAGTGCCATAAATGGGGTCATTTTTGCTGCAGTATGGAAGGAAGTGTTATACCACCATTCAGCTAGAGGTAACCACTTGACCCATTGTGTTTGTTTATCGGATACAAAACAATGAAGATATCCTTCCAAACGTTTATTTACTATCTCAGTTTGACCATCGGATTGAGGATGATAAGATGAGCTATGAGCTAATTGAGTACCCAAACAAGAAAATAATTTTGTCCAAAAATTTCCAGTAAAAATGGGATCTCTGTCGCTCACAATAACCCTTGGGTTTCCATGTAGCTTTTGAATTGTGTCCATAAATGTAGTAGCAACTGTACTTACTTTAAATGGATGAGATAATGCAAAAAAGTGTGCATACTTGGTAAGTCTATCAACTACCACCATGATGACACTCTTTCCTTCAGACTTAGGTAAACCTGTGATAAAATCCATTGAAATCTCCTCCCAACGTTGACTTGGAATGGATAAAGGTTGTAGAAGTCACAGGGTCTTAATTGTTTCCATTTTATTCTGCTGGCAAACCAAACATTCCGCCACAAACTTTTGAATATCAGATTTAAGGCCATCCCAAAAAAATTCTTTCTTCACCCTGTGGTAAGTTTTTAAAAATCCCGAGTGTCCTCCTAAAGGAGAAGCGTGCAATTCCAGAAGAATATTTTGTTTTAGTTGGGAATTCTTACAAATATATAAGCGATCTTTGTACCATAAGGAATCATTTTTCCAACTAAATGTATCAGATGTACTAGGATCTTGCTGCAACTTTTGAATGAGTGTCCATACATCTTTGTCCTTCTTACATTCATCTCTTGCTTCGGTTATCCAATCTGGTTGGATAATAGAAATGGCACAAAGCAATGCTTCCACCTCTTCATTCTTTCTTGAGAGTGCATCTGCAACAACATTAAGCTTTCCTTTTTTGTAGATTATTTCAAAGTCATAACCCAACATCTTTGTGACCCATTTTTGCTGCTCTTCTAAGGATAGTATTTGTTCCAAAAAGTGTTTAAGACTATCATGATCAGTTTTTACCTTGAAGTTTCTTCCCATTAAGTAAGTTCGCCATTTCTTTAGTGCATGCAGTATTGCTAACATTTCCTTCTCATAAATAGGTTTCCTTAAATAATTTCCTTTGATTGGACGACTTTCAAAAACAATGGGTCTTCCTTCCTGCATTGAAACAACACCAATTCCATTTCCTGAGGCATCACATTCCACAATAAAGGTTTTTGTGAAGTCTGGCGTAGCTAAGACCGGTGCTAGGCACATTGCCTCTTTAAGATGTTCAAAGGCCTTAGTTGCTTTAGGAGTCAATGAAAATGCATCTTTCTTCAATAATGTTGTTAGAGGTGCTGCTATTCTCCCATAATTCTTAACAAACTTGCGATAATACCCTGTTAACCTGAGAAATCCTCGCAACTGCTTTATGGTTGTGGGGACTTTCCATTCCTTAACGGCTTTAATTTTGTTAGGGTCTACTTTAACTCCCTCGTGAGATACAATATGACCCAGATATTCCACCTCTTGTACTCCAAAGAAACATTTGGATTTTTTTGCATATAATTGTTTCTCCTGCAATAGTTTGAGCACCCTGTCAACATGTTCAACATGATCCTTCCAAGACCTGCTGTAGATTAGTATATCATCAAGAAATACTAGCACAAATTTTCTAAGGAAGGGTTTGAAAATGGAATTCATCAACCCTTGAAATGTAGAAGGTGCATTGGTAAGGCCAAAAGGCATGACCAAAAATTCATAATGACCTTCATGAGTTAGAAATGTTGTTTTTGGAATATCTTCGGTCTTCATTCTAATTTGATGATATCCTGAACGAAGATCCAACTTGGTAAAATAAATTGCTCCATGTAATTCATCCAATAATTCGTCAATCATAGGAATGGGAAATTTATCTTTAATGGTGAGCTTATTGAGCTCCCTATAATCCGGACACATTCGCCATGATCCATCCTTCTTGTGTACCAATACTACAGGAGCAGAGAAAGAACTTTGACTGAGTTGAATTATACCCGCCTCTAACATTTCTGCAATCATACGTTCAATTTCGCTCTTTTGGAAGTAAGGATATCTATAAGGCCTGATGTTTGGAGGAACACTTCCTGGAATCAAATGAATAGCATGATCATGATCACGAATAGGTGGAAGTCCTTTGGGAGTTTCAAACACCTTGGAATGATTGTCCAAGACTTGTTGGAGATCTACAGAAATAGATGATTTTGATGTCGGAACTTCTAGTGAGCATAATTATGCAATTACGCCTCATTGTTCTTTCTCTTTAGAAGCTTTTTCATGACATTAGAGCTTTGTTGGCATGTGTTGTCCTTGATGGCAACCTACTTGATGACATGAGATTGTTGATGTGTTGTCCTTTGTAACTTCATAAAATCAGAAGTGAGAATATTGGCAATATGATGCAATGTGTTGTCCTTAATGTGGAAACCTACTAGATGAAGTTGTCCTTGATGGAAACTGATTTGATGAGCTGTCTTTGGATGGCAACCTACTTGATAAATTTGATGGCAACCAATTTGATGAAGTTTTTCTTGATGGAAATCTATTCTACTTGATGGAAACATACTTGATGACGCTGTCCTTGATGGAAACCTACTTGATGAATTAAGGGGGAGATTGCTGGCAATGTGACACAATGTATTGACTTTTATGGAACCTGCTTGATGAAGTTGTCCTTGATGGAAATGATGTAAATCTAATGTATCTACAGATCAATTCAGAAGTAGCAGAAGAAAGGAATTCAGAAAGTGCCAGAGAAATGATGAAAAATGTATGTCACAAGGAATACACGGGTTTGTCAAGGAAAAGTAGAGTATGTACGCGGAAAAGTACGTGCCAAGTAGCGTATACATAATTGCACTCTAAATTAATAAAACCAGGGGACATTACCATGGTATTGACCCATTGTATTGAGCGCTGGATTATCTATTTGATCCCGTCCAGGAATACCATCAGAATTTGTGTGGTTTTGGCTCATGGTATTGAAAAAGGATAATCTATATAAGGAGAAGAAAATCATTGTGCAAGAGTGTGCAAGTGTCTGGGTTTTAATGAATACTTCACTCTAAAGTATATCTGAATGGTATGGGTAACAGTTTGTTGATAGATCTGAATTCTTAATTCACCTATGAAGAAAATGATGAAGAGGGATCTCTAGATACGAAATGTATGTATATTTTCAGATCTCAGCTTCATAATGATTAGATGCGAGATGAGGCGAACATCTTAAAAGGAAGAAAGGATGAAATGCGAGTTGTTTGTACGTGCGAGCGCACGATCTGAAGTTACGGATGTATACGCGGGTTTGCTTGATATAAGCGTGTATATGCAGGTCCACTTAAAGAAAGCGCGTATGGGCAGATAGGGTTTTCTAAAGAATGCACAGAAGTATACGCGGGTTGGTGTGCATGAAAGCGCGTACATACGTAGGTTCAGTGAAGTAAAAGCGCGTATGGAATATAGGGTTTGCTGAAGTAAGTGGAATGAAATGTCTGATCTATTTTGTTGTTTTACTGTTATCTGTCAATGATGTATTCATACAGAACTGGGTTATTTGAATGATGAATATGCTGCTGATTATGTTAATTGAAGATCAAGTCGTTGGTTTATTGGTTTATGATTCAATGAATGAATTGATTGGGTTATAAGTTTCAGTTTGATGAATGTTGAGCTTAAATGTGTGGAGTGGGTCCAGTCTAAAAATATGATGAAAAGTGGCCTACAAGTTGTGTTGTATGGAAGCTGTTGATCCAGTTTGAAAATTGATGAAACGTGGTCGGCAGTAGTGCTAAGGGTTGAAGCCTTCAGTAAGGGGGTAGTATCTCCCTTCCAGTGGTAGCTGGTAAACGAGAGCAGGGGTAGTATCTCCCTTCCAGGAGAGTCTGGTAAACGAGTGCAGGGGGTTGTAGCTCCCTTCCAGGAGAGGCCGGTAAACGAGAGAAGGTTGTAGCCTTCTGCAGGTGGGTGCCCGCGTGCTGGTATGAGTCTGCGCTAGTACATGGTTGTAACATGGTTTTCTTTATAATAAATATTGAAGACAGAGACGACAACAATGGTGGTTTTCTCCCGAATTGGTTTTCCACCTTAAATAATGGTGTTCATGTGTGTTGCTTATGTGAGATGGTTTATTCTATTATTAATGCACATGCTTACTGCTTACTAGACATCTGATGAATGAATGATGCAATGATCTAAGTAAATAATTAAATACATAATAAGATCTCTGGACATACGCAAGTTTTCTCAAGGATATCCGCGTGTATACGCGAGTTGGGTTCAGTAAAGTAGCGTCTGGGTTTATGAAAGAAAAAAATAAAAATATTTGAGTATGCTCTAAATGCGATTCACCACCCCCCCCCCCCTCTTGTGTTTTTCCCCATAGAAGCTTATTATCCTTCTGGCTTCCACATGATACCTCACAATTCGACTTCTTTTCCTTCTGAAAAAAATTTCAAGAAAAGTTCTTGAAAATTAAAAGCTACCGTCCCCAAAGATTTTAACCATTGTACTCCTAGTACAACATCAGCACCTCCCATAGGAATGGAAAGCATTGGACTAGTCAATACATATTCCCCCATGGTTATCTTGATATTATGGAATTTTCCAGAGCAATTTATAGTTCCTCCATTTGCAACCATCACTTGACATTCTGGTGCTGGGTATAGGAAACAATTTAATTCCTTGGCTACCTTACAATGAATAAAATTATGGGCTACTTGAATCAATCAACACTATTACCTTTTTCTTCTTGATTTGTCCTTCTATCTTGAGAGTTTGAGGAGTGGTAATTCCTGCCAGTGCATTACAAGATATGGTCGGATTCATTTCTTCCTCTTCTAGGGCTGGTTCCTGGTGTATATCCTCTTCTTGTTCATTTTCTTCTTCCTCTTCACAATCTATGTAAAATAATTTCTTCTCAGCACACTTATGACCTTTAGTGTATTTTCTATCAAAATTATAGCAAAGCCCTTTTGCTCTTTTTTCTTCAATTGTTGTGGTGTCAACCTTGTAGGTTGTGGAAATCTAGGTGTAGCAAAACTTCCTTCTTTATAGAAGTGAGTGGTAAGCTTCCTTGTCGCCATAATTTTACATTCAATTTTTCTTGCCAACCAGAATGCCTTCTCCAATGAATTAGGTTCCAATTCGCGAACTTCATGTTGGATGTTATCCTTTAAAGTGCCTATGAAGAGATCAATCCTGTGTTCCTCTGGAATATCAGTTATCCATATATTCAATTTTTGGAAGTCCTCAATGTGCTGCTTCATTAAAGCCTTTTGTTTGAGATTTATCAATTGGCTAAAGAAGGTGTTGCTCTTTGTATCCTCATAATGTGCTATCATTTCCTCCGTAAAAATTGACCAAGTGAAAAAAATTTTACGGGAGCAAAGCCATCGATACCATACAAATGTATTTTGTTCTAAATGTAAAGTTGCAATGCGTACCTTTTGTGTGTTTTGCACATTATGGAGATCAAAATATTGCTCCATCTGTAGTATCCATGTTAAAGGATCCTTTCCATCAAACTTCCTCATATCCATTTTTGGAATATGGTGGTTCTTCCCGCCAACATTAGAGTTTATGAAATCACGATTAACATTTATTTTGTTCTCATCATGAGTTTCTTCTACTATATTTCCACCATTATGAATAATTTCTTGTTTTAAGCTTGTCATCAAGCCTTCCATGTATGCTTTTAGATCATTCTTCATGTTTTCCATGTTGTCTTTCATGTCATCCATCTTAGCTTCCACGCCCACTTCCATGCCATCCATCTTCGCTTCCAAACCATTCATCTTAGCTTCCACGCCTTTCTTCAAACCATCCATCTTAGTTTCCATGCCTTTCTTCAAAACTTCCATTTCATTTTTTTTTGTTCTTTGCGAGAGCGAAATTTGTTGCACTTGCTCTTGTACTTTTGATATGTCATGTTGCCATTCTTCGTCTTCATGAGTCATAGTAGAGCATTCTAAAGGCTTAATGGGCGCTGAATTCTTTTTAGGGGCCATTTTAGAATCCAATACTGATATCTATTCTACAATATGCCCTTGGAATCAATTCAACTTGATTATTCAAAAAAGACTTATGCAATTTAGAAAAAAAAATACACACCTTTTACTTGCTTTTGAGGAGCTCGATGAGAATGGAATTGTCCTGCAGCCTTTGAGATCCTTAATGTGTGGAAGTCTAATATATGCAGCATCCCTCTAAATTCTCTTTTGAATGCCACAGGTCTGACCTGATTTGGATTCTCCAAGACAAAGTTGTGTCCAATCTCCCACAATGACCTAATTATGGACTGGTTCAGTAGAGCGAACTTTTACTAGTTGCCACGTGTCATTGTTTCTTCCTTTGTATCTGAAATTGATAGCCAAGAAACTAACATAAGTTTAATTGTGATCACTTTTTACGGCACTCCAATCCGATGCACAGAGAGAGAGTTATTGAACTTTTCCCACGATGACCTCTTTGAGATGAAATTCAGGAGCTTGAAAAAGCACTACCTTCCACAAATCATATCTCCAAAAATATTGCGAACGAAGCTCTGAAATTTTTTGACGAATTTCCTCAAGATTTAAATACTTTCATATGAATTGTATTACAGAACCTTCCATGAAAAGAATTATAGTGTTGTATTACGATATTTTTTGTTTGGGAGCTTGAAAAAAAAATAACTTCATAGATGATATCTCCGAAAATAATATTGCGGACCAAGCTCAGAAATTTTTAGACAATCTTCCTGAGGAAAGGATTTTGGCTCACCTAAACCCTTAGGTTTTTGAAACTTTTGTGAAAAAAGTTATAGCGAAAATGCCACGATGACCTGTTTGGAGCAGCGAAACCCTAGAATCCAAGGCTCTGATACCAAATGTTGTGTAACCAGCTCCAAAAAGAGAAGAAAAGAGATATCAACGCCTTAGAAATGAGCCACTTCGAGGGGGAAACCTCCAATACATTACATAAATGAACAATTCTTGGATGATTCAAATGAACAAAACCTCCTTTCTATATATAGGAGTCCATGGGGCCATAATGTAATCCTAGTGGGCCACAATGTAATCCTAGCCGACCTAACAATAATAATTTAAGGGCACAATAATAACAAAATAGGGGTTACAAGGATACAATAATAACAATAAGGGTTACACTAACAACAATAAAAATAAAAGACTATACTGGTAATGTAAGGACTACTTGAAGTCCATGATGGGGATAACCAATAACAAATTATAAACCCCAACTTCGGGATGAACATAAACACATGAAAATCTAAAGAATCGACACCTAACCAGACAATAAGACCTCCTTTTCAAGAGAACTATGCTGAAAGTTCTCATCAAGATGAAAATGATGAAAACACTATAAATCTAATGAGTATGAATGATGACAACACTATATTTCTCACACAGGAAGACCAAGAATTATTTGAACTAAAAAAAGTTCAATTAGATTCAAGTGAATCATTTGACTACAAACAAGGTTATGATTTTGCTATCAATGAAGTACATAAGCAATATAACCTTAGAAGCAAGAAAAACATAGAGCCTTCCATAAAAAAATCTGCATAAACACAAACTAAGAAAACAGTAGAAGCTCCCACTACAAAAGTTCTGCAAATTCTCCCTAGGGAAAATAAGCAAAACTCTGATTCATCCCAAAAATTTTCCAACCCTAAAATTTCACCCAGTCCCAAGATTGTTGATATAACAAGTGAGGCTGCCCAAACATCAACAGATTCAACAAAATATGTTTCTTTCAAAACAACTAATTATGCTAAAACAACAATTCCAAAATACCCATTGCCGATCCAAAAGCTGCTACTGCCAGAACAGTGTCTAAAAATACAAAATCTGAAAAAAAATCTACTGCCACTCAAACTATTCCTGAAAATAAAAATAGGAGCAGTAAGATACTAGAAACACAAACTGAAAATGAGAAAGAAATTGTAGGAAAAGAAGATAAACCTACTCAAACTACAGTTACTAAAGAAAAAATAATTCAACTTAGTAAATCACAACCTCCATTTAATATACAAGCTAAAATTGCCAAATTAAAAATACCAATTCCTTTGATAAAATTGGTAACACATGATATGTACAAAAAAACTATCACTGAAACCTTAAACATGAATGATGGCGAAGATTCAGTAAATCTAAATGATGATCGACCAGAGTAGATTTTTGGTCCTGATGTTAATGAAAACACCAAGATGGAGTATTTCCACAATTTTACATTAACTTAACTGTTCATGATCAAATATTACACAATGCAATGTTAGATTCAGGGGCTTCACACAATTTAATGCCAAAAGCAATAATGGAAACCTTGAATTTAGATATCACTAGGCCTTATAAATATCTCTTTTCATTTGATTCAAGCAAAGTGAAATATTTAGGTTTAATTAAAGATTTGTGTGTCACATTAGTTCAATATCCTAGTAAAAGCATACTCATGGACATTGTAGTAGCTGACATCCCTCCCAAGTATGGAATGCTCTTATCTTACTCGTGGGGGGGGGGAATTACAAGGATCTCTACAATTAGATATGTCATATGCAACAATATCAGTTTTTGGGCAACCAAAGAAACTCTATAGGGAAACATTGATGAAATATATGGTGAGTAGTGTAGAAAGACCAAGAAATTGCCCAATTTACACTACACCTACTGACATGGATTCATTCATATTACGCAACTCTGAAACTGATACTGAAATCAAAACTAAACTAAAAGATAAAAACAAAACACCAGATAGTGAAAACATCTTTCATGAATCATTATGGTACCTAGATTTTGATGGTTCAGTCAATAAATTAGGAGTAGGAGCAGGATTTTGGATAACTAATATGGAAAATAATAATGCAGAAGGCCATGCTTCCAGACTGAATTTCAAATATATCAATAACATGGATGAATATGAAGCTCTCATTTTACGATTGCAGATTGTTAAGAATTTAGGAGGAAAAATAATATCAATTATGGGAGACTCAAAGTTAATTGTAAAACAGATAAATGGATAATATTCTGTTTACAATCCAAGATTAAGCCAATATAGAGAAACTGTGTTAGATTTGATCAAAGAACTGTTAGAATGTAATTTTTCTACAATACCAAGAAAATAGAACATTCAAGCCCTCTGCTGCTACCGGAAGTTATGCTACTAGTGCTTGGAAACAACTGATTTTTTTATTTCTCTACCTGCTAGCTTGTTTGAATTGGATCGATCCTTTTCGGGGCTTGATTTCAAGGGTATGCGTAATTTAGGGCCTGTCAAGAGTGTGTGATGCTAGTTTGGAACTGATTTTTAGTGATGGATGACTGGACAACTTTTGCCAATACCTATAATCTGCCATTTCAACCAAATCATAGATATACTGCAAAAATCAAACATAGACCAATAATTCTAGATAATCTTAAATATTGGCAAATTTTCTCACAAGATCAACAAATTTACCATTTTATGAACAATGAAGGTGAATTTCAGAATCGTAAAATAGACATAGATTGTAAAGTAGATTAGAATTTAGATAGTGAAATTGATTTGAATAACATATATGTAAATAATTTAAGTTTTTCTAAACCTACTAAATTTAGTCGAAGAGACATAGAAAATTAGAGATTGAAGAGCTAGTTGATGATGAATCTGATATTTTAAATCTTAAAGATAACTTTTTACCAAAAGGCTTAACCTCTTTAGAAGATTTATTTGACTCAAATGATGTTGCAAGAAAACCCAAAATGGAGCCACTTAGATCTGATATTGAGGAATGTAACATAGGTACATACTTAAAACCTAAGATGATTAAACTTTCCAAGGCTTTACCTCAGGAAAAAAAAGAAAAATACATAGCTCTTTTTAAGGAATTTCAAGATGTTTTTTCCTGGAGTTATGAGGACTTAAAATCCTATGATACTAGCATAATACAACATAAAATCCCTATAAAAGAAGACCAAAAACATTTTAAACATAAGTTAAGAAGGATCAATCCTATTTTGATGCCTTTGATTGAAAAAGAGGTGAAAAGAATGTATGATGCCCAAATAATTGCACCAATCAGATATTTTGATTGGGTTTCTAATCTAGTTCCCACTAGGAAAAAGACGGGAGAAATTAGATTATGTGTTGATTTTAGAAATTTAAATAAGGTATCCTTAAAAGACAACTACCTTTTATCAAAGATGGATCACATTTTATAGAGGGTAGTTGGTTCTTTTAGGATTTCACTTTTAGATGGATTTTCAGGGTATAACCAAATTTTAGTCCAACTAGAGGACCAATCCAAAACTGCTTTTACTACTCCATGGGGCACTTTTATGCATGTAAAAATGCCTTTTGGGTTAATGAATGCAGGAGCCACTTTTCAAAGAGCTATGGATATAGTCTTTGAAAAGGAAATTCATGAATTCTTAGTGATTTATTTAGATGACATTATTGTATTTTCAAAGACTGATTATGAACACTTGGATCATCTCAGGCAAGTGTTTCTTAAATGCAGAAAATTTGGCATCTCTCTAAACCATAAGAAAATTTTATTTGGATTAGAAGAAGGTAAATTACTTGGACACATTATATCTAAAGAAGGAATTAGAATAGACCCAACCAAAATAGAGGAAATTCTTAAAATTAGTCCTCCTAGGAACATTAAAGAGTTACAAGCTTTTCTAGGTAAAATTAATTTCCTTAGAAGATTCATCTCAAACCTAGCTGAAATAATCAGAGAGCTTAACAACATGTTGAAAAAAGATTCAGTTCTTAAATGGACTATTGAAGCCAAGCAATATTTTTAATCAATTAAACAAGCTTTAACTAAAACACCAATCCTTATAAGTCCCGACTTTAAGAAATATTTCATTATTTTCTCCTTTGCCTTAGAACACACTATTGCTACAGTTTTACTGCAGAAAAATGACCAGGGCTATGGACAACCCATTGCTTTCTTTAGAAAATCACTCAGAGATGCCACTTTAAAGTACAATGTCATGGAGAAAAAGACCCTAGCTTTTGTAAAGGCCATCAAAGACTTTAGAGTGTACATTCTTTATTCACACATCATTGCCTATGTTCCAAATGCAGTTGTAAAGGATATTCTAACACAGAATGGTCCTGATGGTAAAAGAGGAAAGTGGATTGCCACAATTTTGGAACATGACATAGAAATAAAACCCACTAAACCCATAAAAGGTCAAATTTTGGCCAAACTCATGTCTGAATCAAATTTTCATGCTTTAGACATTAATTTTATTGCCCAACTATATAATCAGGAAGAGATGGCGACTCCAGAGATTAGTGAAGCATTTTCAGACTCACCATGGTATGTAGATATTATATTTGTATTACTGAATTTACAAGCTCCTCCTGTAATATCAAGAACAAAAGCTAGATTCTTAAAATTGAAGGCAGTAAGATTTTGTATCTTAGACAAGGTACTTTTTTGGAAAGATCATGGTGTAATTTTATTGAATTGTTTGGTTAAAGAATAAGCTGACAAAATTTTAAAATAATTTCATGCAGGTGACTGTGGAGGACATTTCTACTGGAATATTACTATAGATAAAATCCCGAGAGCCGGTTTCTACTGGCCTACTTTGTTTGCAGATGTAAAAAGGTATGTGACCTCCTGTCACAAGTGTCAAATATTTGAGGGAAAGAAACAGTTGTTACCCCTTCCCTTAAAACCCATCTCAAAAGAAATGCCTTTTCAACAATGAGGTCTTGACTTCATTGGTAAAGTTCACCCTCCATCTTCAGCCCAACATAAGTGGATTCTTACAGCCACTGACTATTTTACTAAGTGGATAGAATTCATACTTTCCAGGCAAGCCACTGAAACTGTCATTATCTCCTTTTTAGAAAACAAAATACTTTTAAGATTTGGATGTCCCCAAAATATTATCACTCACAATGCAGCTTCATTGAAATCCAAAAAGATGATTGATTTCTGCCATAAATACCACATTACCCTAGTCCATTCTATTGAATATTACCCTCAAGGTAATAGCCTTCTTGAATCTTCCAATAAAAGCCTTGTAAACATCATCAAGAAATTACTAGAAGATAAAAAGAAAACTTGGAAGAAGAGGTTGGTTAATGCCTTATAGGAAGATAGAATTACCACAAAAAAATCTATTGGTACATCCCCTTACCATCTTGTTTATGGAATGGATGTTGTTTTTCCATCTTCCTTAGGAGTACTAGTAATGAAGATAATTCAAGAATTACAAGTTGAGACCAATGACATTAAAAGAAGGAATAATCAAACCATTCACTTACAACAAACAAGAGAAGAGATTTATCTTAAGTCTCAAGTTATCCAACATAAGATTAAGAAAAGTTTTGACAAAAAAAGTTAAGAAGATGATTTACACATTGGTGACAAAGTTCTAAAGTGGGATTCAAGGAGAGAAGAGAAAGGTAAACATGGGAAATTTGATTTCCTATGGAAAGGACCTTATGTTATTTATGGTTACAGAGGTAACAATGTTTTCTTTTTGAAAGAGATGGATGGATCAAATCTTCTAGGTGGACCTGTCAATGGCAGAATGCTGAAGCATTACTACTCTTCAGAAATAACCAATAGTTAGTTTGTTTACTTTATCCATTGTACATAACATTGAAAATTTTAGATTGGATTGGATGTTTTCCTAACAAAGTTGAAGCCTGAAGAGAAGGCCTTAAGCTTTGAAAGGTAAAATATCATAAGTATAAGTAATTACAGAGATCAAACAACATTAACAATGTCAACACAGTCAAAATTTAAAGGCTACTGATCTTAAAGTTCTTGACAGTTCACCAGGAAATACCATCCCCACCTGGAGCTACTATTAGGGTCCTATAATAATAGGATTCATAATTTTTTAATTGACTTTGATTAAGTCTTGTAAATATGTACATACCTTGTTTTTGGCAAGTTGTTTTCCCATATTTGAAAATAATAATAAAAAATGAAAAGAGGATAAAAGTCCTAAAAGAAAGATAAAAGGACTTGAAAAGAAAAGATCAAAAAGAATAAAAATGGACCCCAAAAGAAAAAAGAGATAAGAATAAGAGATGAAAGTGATGCAAGTCAAAATGCCACTACTATTAATTTTACTACAAGAATAATGATTATGTGCAGTTTGTTCAAAATGCCATAATCTATAATGAGTTAAATAGTTTAATCTTAACTTTTTCATGCTTTAAATTTCACGTTTATAGATAGAGAATAAATATCTGTCAAACAGTTTAAAATTGATAAATCAGTTTATAGTTAGAGAATAAATGAGGAGCTCAACAATTTAATCTGAGCTCTTGGATGAAATAAGGTTAGATTTAGATAGTTTATGCTTTAAAAGAAAAATGGATTTAGGGTTGCAAGCTCAAATGCACCCATGAAAATAATGAAAAAATGATAGAGTAAATAATGGGTAGGTGGAAAGCAGTTGTACAAGGCATGTAATAAAACATCATATGGAAAAATTACCAATTTCCCTCCCCTCAAAGTATTCAGTATTCAAAACCTTCAGTTAAAAAGGCTCAGAGCATTTCTCTAACTTCTGTTGGGACTGAACCCAAGGCTTAATAACTGATTGGTGATAAGTATTGGATTCCCTTCATAAAAACCCATTTCATCAACATAATCACCCTTTTCCAAAGATATAATCCCTTTTCCTAAGTTAAAACACCTTTTGCTTAGGGAAAGCAAAAATCTCCTTTCATGCAAAAATATTCAAAAAACCCAAAAATACTATTTATCATAAGTATTAAGTGTAAATGTTTAAACTGGGGCCATCATTGTACCCAAATGCTTAAAATACACTTTTACTTAGTACATTTATGTATATTTTCACTCATCACATTCATTTTCATATTAACATTTAATTTAATATATTAATTCCTTATAAATACCCCTCCCTGTAGTTATTAATTCATTTATTTAAATACCCCAAAACCCACTTTATTAATATTTAAACTATGGTTATATTACCCCACATGACATATCCCGCTCCCCATAGTTTTAAATAAATATAGTTTATTAAACTTGGCCTATGGTTGTAATACAGTTGCATATCCCTTATTTGCGGCGTAAATTCATATATCCACATATCCTGCTAATACATTATAGTTTATGTTTAAACTATGTTTAAACATATTTTATCAACCACACCGCATATAATTTCCAGGGCCCCACACCCCATACACTGATCAACTCCACCGCTCAATCTCCACCGTTCGCAAGCCCTTCCTCAGATAAGACGATAAAAAACCCATATCACATTTTCAAAATCACGGTCAATAAACCATTTTGGATTTGCGAAATGGGAAGTATTTCCCTGGTCTCTCTCCTCCATGTGACGCTAAATGATTTTATTGTATTTTTTGTGAAAAAAAATGCAAAAATAGTCACTGATGGTATTTGACCTCCCGGTGCTAAACTGCGTCCATTTCGATTTGACCTGCATTAACTACACAGTGTTTCGACCTAGATTATTTATAAACTTCATATGCATATGTTTTAAAACTTTTTTCTACATTTTTCCACTACGATAACCTTTTCTGACTAAATCAAGACGCTGTTTCCCCTGGTTCATGCCCAAATACCAAATTTTGTTCCAAATTTGATGCTGCAACTAATCAAAGTTACTAAATTGTGTTCCTAAAGACTTCAACAGCTTCCAAAATCTCTCCGACACCTCATAAACCTGTTTCAAGTCAAAATACCTACAAAAACAGGTATTCTTCAAAGAAAATACCTATTTCACCTTTGAAAAAGTAGTTTCTATGATTTTAAGCCTTGTGAATCCTATCTTCCCATAGAAATACCTTTGTTTTGCCTTCAAAGAATTTATTTTTCTATAGAAAACCTGATAAAACCACAATTTCAAATAATTTAACCTGTTTTAATCAAAATTTAATAAGTTTTAAGCCTTTTCACAGACTTTAGAAAACCCCTAACTATTTCAAACCCTTTGTAAATACTGAGAAATCTTTTCGTGTATGAATTTAATTGTTTTTAGTCCAGTTTATCCAAGAAGAGTATAAAAACCCTTGTTATAACCTACTGCTATTCATAAGACCTTTGTCAAACCAAAAATACCTTCTGTAAATAGTTTAAGCTTACAAAAGAGTATAAAAAGCCTAAAAACAGAGTTTTTAACATCTAGAAGGTCAAAATTATCAAAATTAAACCCAGTAATGGCTTCCAAAAGCATCATTGTTATAAATCCACTACAACCTCCTGTTGTAGATGTTGAGCATACAACTATAGATAATGTGTATTACAAAATAATTGATCCAATAATTGAATTCAATCTTCTAGATCTCCACAGCTGGAGTCTAGAAAAATCCTTAGATCAAGGAGATGAATTTCAGAATTGGGAGTCCAATTTACCCAAATATCTAGTTCCACATACTCATCACTTTCCAGAAGTCATTAGGTTGTGTCAAACCTACTATTCCCTTGACCAAAGAGCTATGGTTGATGCTAACAAAGAGGTGTTATTCACTATTACTCCAGAGTCTATAAACCTAATGCTTCAGCTGAAACCATATCCCAATGCAGTCCCATTATCCATAGAAGCTCTTACAAAGCTTTACATTGAGTTAGCTCTTACTAATGAGCACACACATGAGTCTATTCTTGTTTTTCTATCCACCTTTGTGCCAAGTCAACCTCCTTCTGTCATCTATAACTATGATGAATACATAGCTGATAATATCCATGATCAGCTTGTGAAATTTCCCATTGAAGGAGTTTTCAGATATTCATCCTTCCTCTTTCACATGTTCCTTTACTTCCAAGTAGATAAATTCCCAATAAACCTTTTGAAATTTGATGTAGAAGGTAATCCATTGTCAATCATTTTCTGGACCTCTCTAATCAGAAAAGAATAAACAAAATTTACTTATGTGGATTTCATAGATTGTTTTATTCATCCATTGATAAACATGTTGAAAAACCGTGTATGTCCAAGGATAAGTAATGAGATAAAGAAAGTGTTACAGCTGTCAGAGAAATTAGAACTGTATATTGGTATCTTTACCAAAAATCATACATATATTAGAGTCTATGGATCAAACCTTTTGCCTTATAAATTGCCAAAATACTTGCCAATGAGAGTTTTTTCCTTAGAGTACATAAGAAAAATTCTCAATCCAAATTCTATCAACTTTTTGGCTACTAAAAATAAGACTCAATTCAAATTATAGAATTAGATGGGTCCCTTCCATTTGCAATCATAGGGAAGCAGGTGTAGAAGCAGCAAAACAGTTGCTGGAATATAAATTTGAAGAAAATTTCTTGTGGAATATGGAATAATTAGTAAAATGAGGGTAAAATGAAAAATAACCCCTTATATCCATGATAAAAGGCCTGAGATTGAATATTTTTCTAATCAAACAGAATGGCTGGACAATACCTTGATGGAAATAGTCAAACAGGGTGATACTAGTCACACCTTGAAAACTTTAAATCAAGAGGATAAAGCCACAAAAAGAATCAGAGAAGAAGACACGTACACATCTGAAAAAACAACATAGACCAGATTCAAGATCAGATATAATAAAAAACCTAATCTCAATCCAGTGAACAAAGAGAAGGAAACAATTGAGGTTCTAGATGAAGAAAATACATAGAAGAACACAGATGCTGTTACAGTTATTGTAAATGAGAAATAAAATGGTACTCCAAAAAATCAGATGATTGAAAAACAACAAAACATGGAGTCATCCCCATCACAACAAGTAGAGAATACAGACAGTGATATCAAAGAGAAATATAAAGAACTCAAGGCTAAAAATGAAGAGTTAAAAAATGAGATTTATTCATAGTATCTAAAGCAAATGCTAGGAAACCAAAATAGATTACTCTTAGCCTTTGATTGCACCAATAATAAATATCTTATGACAGTGCTACAGCCAATAGTTCCTAAACCTAAAATAGTAGCAGACTACAAGAAAGTTGACTTTCAAGTGCCAGTTGATAGCATTCATCCCTTAGATCAAATTGAGTTTCATAAGAAAAGCTCTTAAAAGCTTTATTCAACTATGAATACCAAGGCAATGAGTGCCCATAAAATTCAAAACATATAACCAATTTGAGAGATCAAATTAGGATTGAAAAATCTTCCTCTTATGCTAAGGACACTAGAATCAAGTCCTTAGAAGAACTAGTAATTGAAGTAGGGTATGACCCTGCAAATGTAAAGACTGCAGAAGAATTGGTGAAAAATAAAATTGTTGACATTGTAGCACTTAAAAATCAATTAAAACTGCCTCCAATAGAACATCCACGAGCAAAATAATTTTTGTAGGAAGAAAATCAGAGAGATGAGACGATGAATCTCATACTCCAAATGAAAGTAGAGATTAAGTAAATGGAGATACAAATGGACAATATTTTCCAAGAGAAAGAAGCTATAAAAACTCAAAGTGCTCCTCCCACAGTTATCCCCATGTGAACCCTGGTTTATATAATTCACCCTCAATATTTTAATTAAAGTCTTGCAGAGCAAAGCATGCTATAGCATTACTCATGGCTAAAGTTTGAAGCTGGCTAAAAAGAAATAACGCTAAGCTAAGTCACGTGCGAGGAAAGGATAAGCACATTTCTATAATAAAGTGGAAATATATAAGGACTTTGAACATTAACTGAGCGAAGATATAAAAAAACACAAAGGGAAAGAATATAAAATGGGGCTTGCATTCACTTTATTACACGCTAGCAAAGGAACCCGCAAGTGAAATTTCGGGGGGGTCACAAAGCGGAGGAGCAAGGCGGAGCCTTACCCCCCCGGAAATTTGATGACGTGTCAAGAGGGTCGACACGAGGCGAGTGCTATACAGGGAATAAAGCACAGGTTTTAAAGCTATCACAATATGCATTTCGCATTCCACAAGGGCTATGTTATGAGGCAGAGCGGTCACCATGACGAAAAGGTAAGGTAAGTTCTTAGGATATCCGGTACTGAGGCCCATACTGGTATTTAACCCGACACGTGGTGTTTACCTACCCAAAGTCTAACACCCAATTCCTACATGCCACGTGTCTCACTGTCAGTGTCCTTACGGTGCTTACCCCACTTGCTTCACCATTCCAACCTTTCTCGAGCCCCCTCAGTTCTATATAACGGTCCTTCGTCTTTTACTGCAGTAAAATATTCAGGTTTTCGACTACGGTATAAACAAAAGTCGGAGCCCAGTACCAGGTCCACCCAGTCACTGTTAGTACCCCTGCGTCGCTTTCTTGAGAAAACTTCCTACTGCGCAGGTATTCCATCCCTCACATTCCCTCTGGTTTCCTTTTGTTTTTAAAATTTGCATGTTGGTCATGGGTAAGGTCACAACCAAGAAGTCAGAGCCGGAGACTCCCCAAGTCTGTGAAACCAGAAATCCTCCAGGGTTTGAACCTTTCTTAGACCGACAAGCCGATATCCGTGACCTCGGGCACCCCTTTCATTAAAGGATTTGCTTGAACGTTTTAGGAGATACGTTGAAAATGTGGATAGGTATCGTGGTTCTTGTTTCTGCCCAAGATTATCAAATTACCCCTCCAGTTTATCCAGTGGTCGAATTTATCTGTTGGCTCAGGGATGCCTACGATGAACATCGGGGCATGTTCCTCTCAGCTCAAGGGAATAGGATATTCACTCTTTCCCCCAATATTATCAGAAAAGCCCTTCGTTTTCCTACCAGTTCAAACTACGTCAGTTTTAGTGAAGTTACTCTGACCCCTCATTTTGAAAAATTTCCATGGAAGCAGCATGGTGATTTCATCGCCTCCATAACCGACGATCAAACCATAGCCCTTCCTTCCGCAGAGTCATTCCCCCTGAGTCTATTCAAAGAAGAAATCTAGCCTATCCTTGCTCTCATCGCAGGTTTATTAGGTGTGGATGGTTTTGGGAAAACCTCCAGGGGATGTGTTTCTCTCTTATGGTTAATGTCTCAAACCGGGGTTGTTCTGGACATTCCTAGTTTCCTGGCCTCCACCATTCAAACCCAGTTCCAGGAACTCTTAGACACGAGTCGCTTCCACTTTTTCTCTATGGTTTTTTACCTCTTCCTCTTTTATCATGCTGATAAATTTGAGGGTTTGGGTTTAGATAAGGTGTACAAGATAAATTCTCAGCCCAGACCAATTTTCGACTAGAGCCTTGCAACACATCAGTTACCAAACAAGGTGGGCTACTCAAGGTTTCTAAACGATTTCATGCCTATTGCCTACACTATCATCCACGACTCTCCTTCACCTAGGGTTTTTACTGAGATGAAGAGATGGTTACAGTATAGTGAAGCCCAAAGCACCGGGGATTGGTACCTTTTTGATAACTACACTGAAATCCAAGTTTATGGGGTCGAAGTTCACCCCTATCAGTTGCCCGTGTTTCCTGCCCGGCAGATTTATGCTTTGGAATACATTCGGCAGGCCCTAAAATCTGACCAACTCCACTTCCTCCTTGCAAAAAAGCGGTTTATTCTCAAGCTTCCCATTACCATTGGCCCTTTTATTTTCAATTCAAGGCACGCCCTCCCTGTGGTTGAAAAGCTACTTCAAGACATGGATCTAAGACAAGGGAAAGTTTGGCCCTACGATCCGAGGGGCATCATCTCTAACAGAAGGAGAAGGAACAAATCAACCCCATATGTGCATGAAACGAGACCTTTCATAGAATGGCGGGCTAATCTTGAAAACTGGCCTTTGCTTTCGCAGATGGAGACCGATTAATCTGCGACATGGGAAAAGACAGATGCAGCTTCAACAAGAGAAGCTGGTAAAGGAAAAATAGAGGAGGCAGGTACATTAGGAGCACATTCTCCCCCCTCTAAAAGGCAGAAAACCGGGACCAGTGAAGCGAAAGTTATTGGGGAAGAACAGTTGCTTGAACAGGAAATACCATATGGGAAACCTGACAAGAGAAAAAAAGGAATCAAGGTGCTATGGGATAGCGTTACCTCTTCTGATTTCTCAGAAGTCTCACAAGCTATCACAGCCGGCAGTTTCCAGGTCACAACCGAAAGGAGTTTGAAGGCTAGAGCAATCAGAGATAAGTACCGAGCTGAGCTGGAAGGATTTGTTGAGAAATACCACACCAAAATTTCAGCCGCAATGAATCTGGACACTGAACATTTAGTAATGGCCATGGCCGAGGCCGTTCTAGACCCATATGCCGGTACTACCAGCTACAGAGCATTAGATTTTGCAATCGACATGTCAAAAGTGTCGACGATTGATAAATGCAACATATTTTAGGTCTTCGGTGATATGCTAAAGGATGAAGTGATGTGGCTTTCTATCACTTTGAAGAAGTTGCAGAGCAAGCATGCCCAAGTGACAGAAAATTTTAGAAAGGAAAAGGTCAATTCCCGCGCCCTCACGAATGAAATACATTCTCTCCAAGATGTAATTAAAGGAAAAGAGACAGGTGAAGCCAACCCCCAGGGTCACCTTATCGAGCAATTACAGAAGGAAGTTGCATCCTTGAAAGGTAAAATTAATATACCGAGCTCTCATCATGTACAAACAGCCGTGTTAGTCTGGGCTGAAAAAGACAGAGCAGACTTGGTTGATTCTCTTACAAAAGAGAAAGAGGAAAAAGAAAAGATCACAGAAGAGATGGTTGTTCTTCAAGGCAGACTGAATGCATTACAGACAACTTAGGACACACATATGTGTGCACCACCGGTCCCACCAGAGACTATTTCACTGTCTGAACAGCTGACCACAGCATTGGTCACAAATGATGCAATGGAGAAACAGGTCTCTACAGCGAGACAAAGAATCAGTGAGCTAGAAGCTCTCTTGGCTAAGAACTCCAAGAGGATCGATGCCATGCGGAAGGAAATTGAGCAGGGGAAGAAGGAGAAAGCAGAGCATGAGAAAACCATCAGCGAACTCACTAATTGCTTGAAAGGTAATATCACCCTCATGGAAGCCAGACGATTAATCTAGGCAGAGATCATCACGGAGGTGAAAGGGCATTGGACATTTTTAAACGTCATTGAGGAGATAAAGTCGTCCATGCTCTATCTTAGAAGAAAGCTTCATGAGGGGAATACTGATGCATCCAGCAGAGTTCATAACGCAAAGAGATATATATCTTTCCTGAAAGGGCTAAGACCTGAAGACGTGGCGAAACAGGGTATAACGAGCAGGTTCAAGGAAGCGGCGGAATGTAAAAAAATAATTGAGAAGGAGTCTGCTCACAGTATAGCTTCAAGTACCTTGGAGAACGTGGCAGTCAATTTAGAACGTTTTGAGATGGTCTGGGCTGAGATCACAGCTATCGAACTTCCATCATGCTGGGATCCCACCCACGCCGTATTACAGCCATTACCAGCTTATGAGGCACGTCTCATGGAGGAGATGAATCGAACTGATGCACTTTTAGACAAATCCACTCGACTGAAACCCGAGACTATAGTTTCAGCCCTCAACAAGGAATTTTCCCTCCTGCACCTGGTGAAGCACAAAATTCCTGTTGATGCAAATTTTGATGATCTCACTTAAGCCTATATCAGAGTGGAAGGTTTCACGTCAATGCTCGAACCTGCAACAAACAGTCAAAAAAGGTGCACCAAATATGCCAGCCTGTTAGCCAGCTCATCAGCAAATGTCCCGCCACCTGTGTCAGCAACTGCATCAACTCTATCACACCGGTGAACATGGTTAACTCATGATTCGGCCCTAGTAGCCTTTACTTTTATTTTACTTTGTTACTTTCAAATTTCGAGTGGAATTCACATTTCACTCTTGCATTTTATTTTTTGTTAAGACAGTTTTAAATATTTTGTTTTGAAACGTCCATGAGCCTAACTGTAAATGATGAGAAGCTCCATCCCTCATCATGAATTTTGGTTACTTTTGATTAAGACTTCAAACTGATTACTAGCACACGAGAAAGATATTTTTCCCAAAATATCTTCCCGCCTATGTTTCTGAAGGTTCTATATAAGCAGCAAACCAATAGGACTAAGGGTTCCAGATTTTCAGAAGAATACGCTGAGAAAGAATTATGTATGCATCTTGTTGAAATTTTGGTATTAATGCGAAGAGCCCGTTGGGTCTTAGTGATGAGGAGTTTCATCTTTAATGAGGATTCTGGCCTTTATGCTTTATAGTCTGTAACTCTCCCTTATGTTTTATAGCTTAATTGTTCATTTCGTTTACATCCATTTCTCTTGTATCATGTTCTGGAATGCGAGTAGCTCACTGGTCTTGGTATGAATTTATCATAGTCGATACTCATGCTAAAACTTGTCTAGCACTTTAAATATGGCTCAGACATGATATGTTGTTTCATTTTTCACTTCAACCGTACTTCTTCTATATTAGTTGTTATGGAATGTTATCTTTAAAGCTATTGTCATGTGTGGATTCTTGTTATTATAAGCCCATTACATGTTGATATTCGTTTCTGGATTTCATCTCGGTGACAACTAGTATTATCTCTATATTTCATACACAGTAAACACCCTCTGATTATTCATATCTGTGAAGTATTTTAGAATCCAACCCTCTTTACAGAAAGCTGTCTTTGTATTGTCTCTGGAGCACGCTTATATTAGGAATTTGAACTTGGTCTGCTTTAGCCAAGTTTTGAGAATTTTGGTTCCATCTAAATTAAACTTTCCATATATGAGATACGAGCCATTTTTCCGATAATTTCCATGTTATATCATATTCTCCTTGCAATATAAGATGTCCTAGGTAATCGGTCTTTCATAACTCAAGGTTGTTCTAGAATGACAACAAGAATTGCTAAATAGCCTCAACTTTAGCAGAGGAATTGGCACCAAAATTCCCATTGGCCACAACTATGCCAATGACTTCTTCCACTACTTCTGCTACAGAATCATCTACTTCAGCAGTGCAACAAACATATGAAGCCAGCAAGTTCATAAAATCTATGGAAGATATGTCCATTTAAAATAATGAGATCAAAAAATTGAAAGAACAAATAAAGAACTTGGAAGATGCCAAGAAATTAGCTCAAATCAATGCTAAGACAGAGGAGCAGAAAGCCAAAAGGTTAAGTGAGCAGTTGAAGAAGGTTGAAGCAGAATTAACCTTGAAAGAACCAATGACATACATAAAAAATTAGTTGTGGTCCAAGATCATTGAGTCAATCAATGACACTTGGCCTTCCATTAAGGTAATCTATGAACAAAAATATGTTCTTAAAGTAGCAGAAGAAGAAATTGCGAAGACAAAGGAAGAGCTTGGTGCCAAACCTAAAGAGGCCCAAGAAATAATCAAGTTTTTAAACAACAAAAACAAGCAAGAATTGGATGAGATTGGGATAAATGATAGAACTAAAACAATTCTTGAAGTGAGAAAGGTAACTACAAAGAAAAAATTGACATAAGTAGAAGAAAAGTGTCAACAAGGATCTAGCCATAAGGAAAAAAGGCTACACACATTCTTGTTTTAAATGATAAACTAATGAAGCAAGAGGATTACAATAAGAAGATCAAAGATTTTTCCAAAGAACAAGTAAACAAGGCAGATTGGAAAGGAGTACCTACAAACAAAGTGTTGCACAAAAGAATTGAAGATTTGTTTTATTTACAATATGAGATAAAAAATCTCTTTATAGTCAAACCAACCTTTGTTAGATACACAGAGGCTGATGAAAATTACAGAAAACTTGCCAAGATAAAGTTACCTGATGAATAATTTTGGAAAAAGCTTATTGATTTGATGTAAAAACAATGCATAAATGGAAAGAGATGAAAATGAGTCGTTGTTTTACACAAGAAAACACTCGATGGTGTGGCAGCTGAACCGTAGATGAAGATTCATCGTTGGTTAAAGGTATCAAATGAAAGAATATCGAAGGAGAAGATATTAAAATAGATTCAAGGTCTTTTCTATAGTGTTCAAGACAACACAATAGCTAGTCAGTTGGCCTTACCTTTATTCGGCCGAGAGTTTTCAAAATTCTCGTCCGAGAAATTTTAAATATTTCGGACGAGAGTTTGGTCGGGTTTAACATGAGTTAAAATTCTCTCGGACGAGAGTTTCGCATTTTCTCGTCCAAGAGTTGTGGTCACAAAACTCTCGGACAAACTCTCGGACGGGAGTTGGAGAAACTCTCGAATGAGAGTTGGAAAAACTCTCGTCCGAGAGTTTTCCAACTCTCATTCGAGAGTTTTTCCAATTCTCTGATCTGCATGCAGATATTTCCGCCCCCCAAACGAATGAAAGGTCGACCTCGACCGTCGATTAAGGTGGCATGTGTGGAACAACAATAGGACGACAGTGAAAAAACAGGCGCAATCATGATAAAGTCAATCAAATTAAGTAATTACTGAAATCGATGCGTAAGATAAATCGGTAATAATGAGGGAATCACGTTTTAATAATTCAAGTATGAGGTGAAGGGACAGCAAAAGATTAATGTAATTGCGCTATTTACCACATTAAAGTAATATGACCGATTTATAATATTTTTCATGTGTGATGGTTCGGGGATAGAACTTAAGGAATTTTATGCATTTCGTTTGATATTCAATAAAAATTATAGGAAAGAGGGTTAAATAACTATTTATTTGTATAAGTATGACTTCAATACCATTAACAGAGCTCTGCTGCCCACAGGTGTCCATAACCTTGACAGAGTTGTTTTGTAACCCATGGAACCATTGTCCTTCATACATACTTGAGGAAGTGCTTTATTTTTTCTTTGTATTTTTGTATTGAAAACTTAAAACAATCGTTCAAAACAATCGTGCTTTAAATACAAACTTAAAACAATCGTTCAAAAAGTGTTGTTCCTTTAAAAGGAACAGCAAAGATAATCTTCGAAACTGTTGTTCCTTTCAAAAGGAACATCAAAGATAATCTGCGAAACTGCTGTTCCTTTCAAAAGGAACATCAAGGAAATGCTCTGCGGACATGCTGTTCCGTTTGAAAGGAACATCAAAAACACTGCACGAAACTGTTGTTCCATTCGAAAGGAACGACAAAAAAATCCTATGAAGGTGTTGTTCCTTTTAAAAGGAACAACAAAAACACTCTGTGAAACTGCTGTTCCTTTCAAAAGGAACAACAGAAGTGCTGTTTCGTTAGAAAGGAACAACAACGCGAAAAAAACACAGAATTTTTATTATTTTTCGTTTTTAAAGAAACTAAATTCAAACGAAATAAAGAAGTATTAACAAGGAAACGAATTTCAAAAACAGAAACCAAAAACAGAAAAAAAAAAAGAATGCATTATGTACAAAAATTAAAAAAACCAATTTATCAAACTGGCGCGGGAGAGGGATTCTCCCCTTCAGCAAGAATTTCAATGGTGGAGTCTTCCCTTAACTGCTGGCAAAAGGATTCACGGGTAAGCGGCTTACGATATAATCGAACTCGATGGCCATTAACCTTAAAGGAATGCCCATATCCGTCAATGGTGACTAGTGTGAGAGTGCCGTTATCATGCACTTTCTAAATTTCGTAGGGTCCAAGCCACCTAGTCTGGAGTTTTCCAGGGAAATCCTGAAACTGAGAATCGTATAGAAGTGCCCAATCTCCTTCGTGGAAGATCCTTTGTTTAATGTGGGCGTCATGCCATTTTTCTCTCTGTTGCTGGATTAATGCGGTGTGCTGAAGAGGAGAGAGTCTGATTTCATCCAATTCATTCAGTTGCTGCAGTCTTTTTGCTTGGGCTTCATCTAAATTCAGACCTATCGTTTGAGCTGTTCGTAATGTCTGAATTTCAAATTCGATAGGAAAGATGGGTTCTTTTCCAAATACCAACTGGTATGGCGAATGTCCTGTGGTAGGTCTCCATGTCGTTCGGTACGCCCACAATGCCTCTGGTAGTCTGTAGGCCCAATCTCGCCTATGTGAGGCAACCATTTTTGTCAGTATAGATTTGATTACCTTATCCGTGCTTTCGACTTGGTCGTTGGCCTGTGGGTGGTAGGGAGTTGTAATTTTACGCTGAATATGGTAATTATGTAATGTTTCAGCCAATTTGTTACCTATAAACTGTGGTCCCCCATCTGTGATTATGTCTCGTGGGAGGCCATACCGCACGAAAATTTGGAAAAGAAAATGTATCACGGAATCCTCTGTAGCTTTTGAAAGAGGCTCTGCTTCAACCCATTTAGTAACGTATTCAGTAGCAACTAGGATATATGTTTTCTAGTAAGATGGAGGGCTAATAGGACCAACAAAGTCAAGGGCCCAACATTCGAAGGGTTCAATCACTAGTTGAGGGTTCAAGGGCATTTCATCAGACTGCCCAGGTCGACCAGCCCTTTGACAGCTATCACAGGCCTGCACAGATTTTTTTGCGTCTCTAAAGATATTAGACCAATAATAGCCAGTCCGTAGGACTTTATGGGCTGTTCTACGATCTGCAAAGTGTCCGCCACACTGTCCGTCATGGTACGCTTTCAAAATATCATATACCTCATCGTCCCTAACACATCTTCTTATTTGCATATATGCACCTGTATGAAATAAGTAACCTCCTATCCATGAAAAACGGGTGCTACGATGTATTATTTGCTTTCGTTCATTAAGGGATAGATGTTTGGGTAATTTACCTATTGCCAAATAGTTCACTATATCAGCATACCATGGTGTTCTGGTGGTAACAGCGAAGAGATGCTCATCCGGGAAGTGATCTTCAACTGGTTCTACATTTGTTGGCTTTGGCATCCTGGACAGAAAGTCAGCTACAGGGTTCTCTTTGCCCGGTCGATCCTTGATCGTGATATCAAATTCCTGCAGTAAAATTAGCCATCTAGTTACTCTCCCATTCGTAATAGGTTTATTTGCTAAAAACTTAATGGCAGAGTGATCTGTGTAAAGCACTACAGGATACCCAGTTATGTAATGCCTAAATTTATTTATAGCGTGAACTACAGCCAAAAATTCTTTCTCAGTCACAGTATAGTTTAATTCGGCAGGGGTCAGATTTTTGCTAATGTAGTAAATTTCATATGGCTTTTTGTCTTCCTCCTTCCCAAGTACTGCTCCAATTGCTGTGTCTGAGGCGTCAGATGAAATTTGGAATGGTAAATTCCAATTTGGGCCCCTCAGCACAGGGGCTGTTGCAACGAGCTTCTTCAAATCATTAAAAGCATTGTCACATTTGTCTGTCCAAACAAAATTAGTGTTCCCAGTCAGCGCATATAAAGGTGCAGTGATTCGAGAATAATGCTCTATAAATTTTCTATAATAACTAGAAAATCCAAGAAAGCTACGTACCTCTGTCTGTGTAGTAGGTGTAGGAATTAACAAGAGTATTTGAATTTTAGCTGGATCTACTTGAATTCCTTCTGCTGAAATATAATGGCCTAAGATAACTCCTTCAGTCATCATCATAAGACATTTTTCATTGCTTAAACAAAGCCTAGTGTCTATACATCTTTGCAATACTTTTTCTAGATTTTGCAACGCAAGTTCAAAATCATCCCCATAAGGAGTGAAATCATCCATATATACTTCGAGACCTTCATTTATTAAGTCTGCAAAGATGCTGAGAATTTCCCTTTGAAATGTAGCAGGAGCGTTGCATAGGCCAAAAGGTAAGACTCGGTAGGCAAATGTACCCCATGGGCAGGTGAAAGTAGTCTTGTCCTGGTCTTCAGGGGCAATTTGAATTTGGTTGTATCCACTGAAGCCATCCAGAAATGAAAAGAACTTCTTTCCCGCCAATGTGTCTAATACCCGGTCAATGAAAGGAAGAGGAAAGTGGTCTTTTTGTGTTGCTTTATTGAGTTCACGGTAATCTACATATATCCTCCACTTTCCATTATTTTTAGGTACCACCACTAATGGGGAGACCCACTTGCTATCAGATATTGGATAGATAAAATTGACATCCAATAATTTTTGTAATTCATCTTTCATAGCATCCTTAAGGTGAGGATTCAGTCTCTTTTGAGGTTGATGAATGGGTCTTGCATCTTTTTCAATGTAAATGTGGTGAGTACATAATTGTGGGTCAATTCCTTTCATATCGGGGTAATCCCATGCAAAGGCTGCTTTGTATTTTCGTAATAATTGGACCAATTTCTCTTCTTGTTCAGCAGTGAGATTCTTGTTAATTGCTAGGTTTTTCCTGGTTCAATTTCTACAACCTTAGTATTATTCACAGAGGTAGTAGGTATTGCTTGATCATGGATGTCTTTAAAAGGATCTTCTTCTTCTTTATTGTCGAATGTTGCCTCAATCATGTGACATTGCAAGTGAGATGCAGTTTGTGATTTATTAATGAAATTACTAATGACATCATCCTCTGTTTGATCTTTAAAATCCAAAGCTTCTTCTATCGTTAGAGGTGACCTCATGTTTTCCACAAAATATGATGGTTCGAATTTCTTGCACTATGGGGGCGCCCATGAGCATTGTATCATCTACGAATCGCTGATGCATTACTGTGGGTCCTTGGTGTACCGATTTGATGCCTTTGAGTTGATTCTGTTGTTTTGCCTTGGCTAAGGATCTTCTTAGCCCTTGTGCCATAATGAAAAAGAGAAACGAAGACAGGGGATCTCCTTGCCTTATACCTCTGGACGGAATGAAGGGTTGAAGGGGTCCTCCATTCAGTAGCATTGAAAAGAAAGCACCTGAGACCAGTTCCATTATCCAATTTTTCCATTGCTGACTAAATCCATAAGCCTGGAGGATTTCTCTCATTTAGTGCCAGCTGATTTTATCAAAGGCCTTTGAAAGGTCAAGCTGGATAAGCATACCTGGAGTCCTTTTTGTTTTGAGAGAATGCAACACTTCCTGAGTGAGGATTATGCTGTCAGTGATCTGCCTACCTTCAACGTAGCCAGTTTGTTCTTGAGAAATGATTGAGGGGAGGACAGATTTAAGTTTGCTAGCCATAAATTTGGAAAGGATTTTGTAAAGGACATTACAAAGGGCTATGGGACGAAACTTGTCGGGGGAGTCAGCCTGGTCTGATTTGGGAATTAAGGTGAGGAATGTGGCATTGATGGCAGGCAAAACTTTCTTGGTTCTGTGAAAGTTCCTTACTAGGTTGAGAAGTTCAGCCTTAATAATGGGCCAGCAAGCTTTAAAGCATTCGATTGTAAAGTTGTCTGGTCTGGGAGCCTTGTTCGAGGCCATGTTGAAGATTGTTTCTTCAATCTCCTGCTCAGTCAATTCTCCTAGAAGGAGGGAGTTTTGCTCCTCTGTAACTAATTTGGGAATGGAAACAATAATTTCATTGATGGCTTGGGTTCTATCTTGAATGGAATCGCTGATAAGAGAAGTGAAAAAAGAGTTGAGTTCAGATCCTATATGCTCCCTTTTATAAACTTGATCGCCATCAGCTTTTTTGAGGGAGAGGATGCGATTATGTGCTCTATGCTGGATGGTTGACTTATGGAAGAAACTAGTGTTGCGTTCTCCCTGTTTTAACCATTGCACCCTCGACTTCTGCCTCCATAACAGCTCTTCTTGTTTTAACCGTTCTTCCCATTGCCTTTGCAGATTTGGTTCTTGAGTTATTCTTTCATCATTGGGCCCTTCTTTGATCAAAGATCACTGGAGGTTCGCCATTTTTTCCTCGAGTTCTTTTTTGGCTTGAAATATGTCGCCAAAGGTGTTTTTGTTCCAGCGTTTGAGGTTGATTTTTATTGTTTTGAGCTTTTGCTGGAATATGTACATGATATTGTCGCTCCTTATGGTGGCTTGAGTCCACCAGCATTGTATGTTTTGCATGAATGATGGGTGCTCTGTCCAGAAGGCTTCAAATCTGAATTATCTGTTGTGGGGCTTATCCAAATTGGTGAAGTGAATCTGCACTGGCCAGTGATCAGATCCTCTGATAGGCAGAATGCTGGCCTCCATGTCGATATTTTGCAGCAGAATGGATTCTGACATGAGGAACCTATCGAGCCTTGATGCTATCTGACTGTTTCCTCCTTGCTTATTATTCCAGGTATGCAGACCATTGACTGTGGATATGTCAATGAGTTTGGATTCAACAATAAAGGTGTTTAATGCTTCCCAGTCCTTATCCAATCTTCGTAAGCCTCCCTTTTTTTCTGCTAGATTGGTCATCATGTTGTAGTCTCCGCCTAAAATCCAGTGGTTTGCCCCATGGTGTTGTCTGACTTCGTCCAGGTCTAGCAGCATCTTCAGCTTTTCCTGGATTCGTTGGGGTCCATACACGTTGGTGATGTAGATCGATTGCCCTGAGTCTGGCATGTTGAAAATGTTCGATAATGAGTGCTTGGTGGACAGAGCATTCTGCAAGAAGAATTTTCTTTTGTTCCAGAACGTGAGTAACCCTCCTGCTTGATCGATAGCATCTATGCTTATGCAGTGATGACTGTTGGAAACAATTTTTTTGAGTGTCTCTGTGCCTTTGGGAGAGCATTTTGATTCTTGAAGAAGTATGATGTCTGGGTGTAGCGAGAATAAGCGGTTTTTCAAGATCCTTCTTTTGGTGGTGCCGTTGAGCCCCTTGATGTTCCAGGTTGTGATTTTCATTGAGCTAACTTTGGAGCAGATAGGACCAAGGCCCTGATTTTTCCTTCATTGATTAGGCATCTGTCTGGTTCTTGTATTTGGTGTCTTGTGGATTTGCGCCCTCTTTTTCTTCCTGGTCCTTGTGGTTTGTATTGATCCAAATCCAGGTTGGCTTGAATGCCCGTTTGGCTGCTATTTCCCCATTGCCTTTTGGCTGCATTTTGGTTGATGTATTCCAGCTGCAGGTATGCCATTTCTATCTTCTCCAAGTGTTCTTGGGGAATGGCATCGACTCCCAGTTTGGACCATTGCTCATTGACCTTTTGGAGATCTATATCGCCGAGGATCTCCTCCAAAGGATTGTTTGAAGTGGTTGAGGATGGTTGCTCTGTTTGCATTTCTGTGCATTGAGGGGTTTGCAGTGAGGTGTGGCTGGTATTAATCTGAATGGGAGAGGATTATGGTTTGTGTTGCGGTGCCTGGGCGTGGATTGAATCCGAGGTTGTGCTTGGGGCATTGGTTGTAATCAAAGATTGACTTAATAATGACGGATCTTGATCAGTGGGGGCCTGGGAGACTATAGGGTGCTCCAATGAGTCAAGATTGCTCAGAACTTCAAAGTTGTTTTGCTGGGTCGAGGCAGTGTTGGTGGGGGTTGTATTGGTGGAGGGTTTCGGAGGCTTTGTGCCTTTCTCCCCTTTTTTCTTTCTTGAGATGGAGGTGAAACCAGGTGTCGACAGGCTTGCACAATGGAATACATTTCTTTGTCATAGGGTGATGAACTTGTTCTGATGTGACCTT
This sequence comes from Pinus albicaulis, assembly GCA_034641835.2. Taxonomy (NCBI): domain Eukaryota; kingdom Viridiplantae; phylum Streptophyta; class Pinopsida; order Pinales; family Pinaceae; genus Pinus; species Pinus albicaulis. The sequence continues at coordinate 34,819 of JAXQQM020059985.1, forward strand.
TCTGCAATAGCTCCTGAATCTGCCTCTTGATTTCATCATTCTCTAGAACAGAGCGCCAATAGATCGGTCCATTGGGTAGCAGCGCACCTGGGGTTAGATCAATCGGGTGCTTCACCTGACAGTGCAGAGGAACCCCTGTGGGTGAGGTGAAGATGTCCCTGTACTCCTCCACAACCTTATCCATTTGTTGTTGTCGTGCAGAGGAGCCCTGTCTGGAGGTCGTGGAATTATCTTAAAGCTATTCTTGAGGTGTTTGGATTTGATTTAAGATGGATCTATTGGATAATGCCTTTTATTTCTTCTCCTAATTACTTTATTCTTCTTAACGGAGTTCCTTCAACTCCCTTTAATGCTACCTCGGGTTTAAGACAAGGGGATCCACTTTCCCCCTTCCTTTTCATTATTGCAGCAGAAGGCCTTGGTTGACATATTAAAAGTAAGATCCAGGGAGCTCAACTTAAAGGCCTTAATCTTTGGGGGGCAGGTTTAAAACTTTCGCACCAACAGTTTGTAGATGACATTATGCTCTTCTGTCAAGCCACTCTAAAAGAATCTAAGGAAATTCTATCCATTCTTAAAGATTTCATGGAAGCCTCTAGAACTCTTATCAATAATGACAAATAAAATGTGTTTATATTTAATACTAATATTCTCTCCCAAAGATTCCTATTGCCTACCTTGGGATTCAACATCGGATCCTTCCTTATGAAATATTTAGGAATCCCTCTCAATCTAAATTCTCTTCGGGTCTCTGGGTGGAAATATCTCATTAATCGCATATAAGCTCGACTTCAAAATTGGGCATTTCAAGTGCTTAATGCTCTGAGTCGAGTTGTTATGTTAAGAACGGTCTTACAATCCATTCCCATCTATCAACTCTCTGGATTGGAAACGCCTAAAATATGTTGTAATGATATGGCTAAGACGTTTAAAAACATCCTATGGCAAGGATCTCAACAAGCCTGTAAATGGGCTCTCCTTTCATGGGATAAGCTTACGAAAATAAAAAGGACCGGAGGCTTGGGGTTAAGAGATCCATATTTTCTAAATCAAGTTATGAGAGCTAAGCTCTGGTAAATATGGATACAATGGGGTAGAGATTTGTGGAAAATAATCTCAGAACAGAAGAATGAAATTTCCTTAACTATTGTAAGGAAATTAAAAGTTCCTGGCCGACTGACATATACTATGTGTAAGAAGAATGTAGAAACATTGGAACACCTATTGAATAACTTCTTTGTCGCTGAGACCTTGTGGAAAAACCTTTCCTCCCTCTTTCAATAAATAGATAGGGACAACAAGAGCCTCAGGCATACAATTGAAGTCTGGAGAAAAGGAGGGTATAAAAGACTTGTTCTTAACATAGTGTGGGGACTCTTTATGGGATTTCTCATATGGGTCACCTGGAATGAAAGAAATTGGAGAACATTCAGAGATGAGTATCGACAAATTGAAGAGATATGGAAAGTGGTTCTCGAGAATATCAGAGAAACTGTCCTCACCGAGAAATGGCATGAAGATGACTGGAAAGCTAATGGGCATGAGGATAGGATTTTAGCTATGCTTAACTTGAAACCCCAAATGCTCGCCCCAGCCTCATGGAAACAAAAACCTTTGGGAAGACATCCACACGATTAATTCAATGCTCTACAATAGGAGGTTATTAATCTTAATTATCATGGGGCCTCTAAAGGTAATTTGGGTCAAGCAGGAGAAAGAGGTATATTTCGTGATTCAAAGGGTTTAGTAAGTAGAATTTATGTGACCGATTTTGGATTCGCTACAAATAACGAAGCCAAAATCACAGCGGTAAAACAAGGCATTTTGATAGTTGTAAGAGAACAATATCAGAGGACTATAGTAGAGGGGGATTCAGCCATGGTAACAAGTGTTCTGTAGAAGTTGCAGTAGGGGACAGGTTGGGAGAAAATTAGTCGAAGCTGGTGAGCAACTCGTCTAAGTCAGGAAATAAATGATATTCTTCCAAGCATTGGTTACCTTATCTCATCACATATTCGCAGATCAGGGAATGAAGCAACTACTACTTGGAGAACTAGAGTTGTACTCACGGGGGTGTGACAACTGGACATCAACCAAGCCAAAATGGTATAGGTGGAGAAGCTACAATATCTATAGGAAATTGTTGATAGAGATAACGAGGATACTCTGGATCCCTAATCGGGGTGCCAACTGGTTAATTCGAATGACAAGGTGGCATGAGCTCGTGCGTACCACATGGATAGTTGATGTGGACATGAGGAGACGATGGTGGGTACTACCACCCACGCCAAATAATGACGGAATTAAATGCGGGTGGTAGAAAACTCACGGTGTCAGAAGGGTGTTGGAAACAGGGCTGGCATGTAAGGAATGTTACGAAGGCTAAAGGTGGTAATGTTGAAGGTGGTAATATGGTCTGGTAGTTAAACGTGAAGTTGAGATTAGAAAAGGAAGTCGGCGAGCAGTTGAAGGGCTGGACGATGGTTATGTGGTGCTTATTCGGGTATGTTCATAGCCTTTGTATCATGTCTGTTGCTGCGATAGGAAACATAATTCATGTCTTCACCTCATTTCTATTTTCTGCATATGAAAGATATGAAAAATTATGGGGGTTTTGTTTGATGTACATGGATTTTGGGACAATTTACTGAAATTAATGCGGAATTTTACAGTCGTTAAGCCTTTGAACTATTGTTGTATTAAGGATTGGGGAGTATATGAAGATATTCTTGTTGTCCTCTTCTGTGTTTTTTATTCTAAACCTACTTACCTCTTCTGTATGGGGGCTGAGGATTTTTATTTTTCTATTTTCTAGTATATTCTATTTATTGTTAAGGAGCTTGGTGTTAACGTCCCAGTTTCTACGAAGGTCGCTCATTTCCTTGACGCTTATTTTACCCAATTTAAATCTGAATGTATTTCAATTGGCTCTGCATGGCCTCCTATCAGCTCTAGTTGCTTTTTCCCCATCTTGAATTTCCTCATCTCTTATCCTATTACTCATTTCCCCATCTCCATTACTAGACCGGCCTTCTGCCCTGTCTGTAACCTTCACAGCTTGGCTTTCCAATCCTATGAAGTTCAGTGTATGGCCTCCAATGACATTTTCATGGGTAGCACTTTGTTAGATACCCCATCTAGGGTTTTGCCTATTCAGCTTTTTTACAATGTTACAAAGAGGAGGGGTTTGGGCCCTAATTGTAATGGTGGAACTACTAAAGTTTGGTCTCGAAAGGGTTGGATTGTTGTCAATCCATTTGTTTTGTTGGGTTTCGGTCCAATTTCTAGGGGTTCTTGTCCAACTTTATGGGATTTGAGTCTGGTCGGTGGGGTTCTTGTCCTATTATGTGGGGTTTCAGTCCTATTAAGTGGAGTCTCTTCCATGTGTTAGTACACACGATGCAGGAGAATGGAAACACTCTATCCATGCATGATTTTTCACAATAGTTAAGGAAATTTCTGTTTCTTTGGAAAATGATAGCCTCTCCTAGCCTTCCTATTGCAACCTTCATAGCTCTACGGATGATTGGAATAAGGAATGATGACATGCATTACACTGCTAAAAATGAGGATGCTACTCTCAGTAATCAGGATCTTTTCCTCTATTATTTAACTAAATAAATTATTGAAATTATGTTACACTTCACAGGTATTTTTAAATCATATATAGGTGTTCGTCTAGCCATGGTTTCGTACTCGCCTCGACAATGTCAGTTAATCCAACGATTGGTACTCCACCTATAAGATAGAATGGTGAAAGGTCAAGCAGTGTAAAATTTTGCATAGGAAAAAGGAAATAAGAACAAGAGTAAGTCCAAAGAGGGCCCAAACAGGAGGGGAAGAAATTATTGAAAATATTTTTGATATCTACATGTCAGGTACTCCTTCTCAAGTAAAATAACTCATTTCAGGTTGGGAGCGTGACTGTGAAACCAAAGAGGTGTAGAAATTTGCTGAATAAATCACTTATTCAATGGATATTAACCTGATTACACATCAATTTCGAATTGCATGCATAACACATAATCTCTTCTACAATTAATCGTCACATGCGGAAAGAACAGAAGCGATTCCACATTAATTCATCACACACATTAACACAGTATGTATGGGGAAAGCTTATAGCTGAAAACCCCTTAGCTATTTTGTATATTATAGTGAGATAACATGCAAAGAACATGCACAGCACACATTCTCACAAGTACCTGCAGACTATCTCAAAGCATGTTTACTGGGAATTCAGATTGGCTGAACATGTTGGCCAAGGTTCAAAACTATCCACTGCTTGACTCACTTCATTGCGCAATCAAGGCTGGTCTGACACAGAGATCCAAGCTTCAATCTGCATTGTATCTGAATCACAAGTAATTCTCATATTGGCATTCTCCTAAGGTGGCAAAAATCTGGATGTGTCAATCAATAACAAAGCTGATAGCTATTCCCAACTCCTTTTCATCTACTCCTTTTCACTTGTTGCCATCTGAACTGTTCACACTGAAATAATTACTGTTCTTTAGTTGAATAATGAGTTAATAATCAGTGAACTAAATAATATTTAATTCACCCAACTCATCTCTAGTGTAATCGCCAGTTAAACTGATCACAACTAGTTCAACTAGTTAACCGGAACACAATCTCCATTAACTCCTCAATCAACTCCACCAAAACTCTGCCACATGAGTATAACTGAAGTCAACCATGCAATAGCTCAACTAACCCATAGGAAGCGTCAATCTTCTCAGCACCTGATGGAGTACATCCGGTCAACTGAAGTGTTCAAGAGAGTAAACTTAGTGCTTTATAGTCCCAACATATTATATAATATTTGTCTGTTTCATTTAGCCCAATCTAAATGCCGACTTGATCTAAATGCTGGCAAGAGGTCCAGTGGCTATTTTTACTAACTCACCAATCATCCAGAATACACACCAGCCCCTGTCTGATGATCCATGTTCAAAATACATAGTCTAAAAATAGACTTTGCGCAAAAATAGCACTGGGCGTTCACTCTGGTGAAGGCTTATCATTTCACCAAGCTCCATCATCTTGCTGCATTTTTAACACTCACTCTCAGCAAGATATGGATTATCTGCAACCCCTACCCTGCCTCTGTGAAACTCGAATTTGCTCCTGGTGAGTGCCTTCGTCAAGATGTCTGCATCCTGATCCTCCGTGGGAACATATGAAAGCATCATGATCCTCCGTTGAACATAGTCTCTGATATGATGGTACCTGATGTCGATGTGTTTGGATCTATCATGAAATACTGGCTGATCCACATCCGGAGACTCATCCTTGGGAGCTAACAGCTCCTCCTCTGCATGCAAGTGTGGCTCCCTCTCAAGCGAACACTGCATGGCTTTCTCCTCCTGAAATTTAATATCCCGTCACACAACAGTCTTGCGAATGTCTAACACATACACCCGATAGTTGTGTGGTGTATCAGTGTACCCCACAAATATTCCAACCTCGGCGGTTGGATCCAGCTTCTTCTTTGCATCCTTCGTCACATGCATGTAGACAGGAGAGCCAAAAATCCGCAAATGGGAAATGTCAGGGCTCTTGCCAGAATAAGCCTCCTCTGGTGTACTCATGCCAAGGGAGGGGGTCAGGAGGACAAATCTGCCTCCGACATAGCACGTTGTGCTGTGCCTCACCACAAGTGAAGGGGTAGGCCTTCTTGATCATAACATTGCCTGCAAAGACTCATTGGCTATTGAGTAATTTTTTCCGCTCATCAGTCTCTATGTAGTCGTGTCATGGGGTGCGATGAGCCTCTCCGAATCCCTTCTGCGCTGCAGAACTCCTTGAATTCAGCCGAGATGAATTCACCACCGTTATCACTCCTTAGAGCAATCACCTTCTTCCCCGATTCCTTCTCGACCAGTGCTTTAAACTCACAGAACTTCGCGAATGTATCGCTCTTCTTCTGCATGAAGAAGATCCAGCACTTTCGAGATAAATCATCAACAAAGATCACATAATACTTGTGCTTTGCTGTCGAAGCAACTGAGAAAGGACCACACACGTCTGTGTGAACTCTCTCAAGGATCGTCGTGGCGCGACTATCCTTCTCGTGAAAGGTGGCTTTCACAAACTTTCCTAAAGTACACCCCTTGCACTGATATGACTGCGCAAGGGTGCCCTTAGGAAGCCCAGTAGAAATCTGTTGCAGGATCTTCAAAGCTCCATGGTGAAGGTGGCCCAATCTCCGGTGCCACAGTTCGCCCGCATCATCCCGGCTCACCACTTCTCCTGCTTTGCATGCCATTGCTGCGCAGCCATCTACTTGCAACTGATAAAGGTTTTTGGTTCAAACCCCTATCTTCCAGGTCTCTCCAGTGGTCTTCCTGTGCAGGAAAGCCTTTCCTTCGCTGAAGACCACATCATACCCCTTGACTGCATGGGCATTTACCAGACCTTTCACTTTCCAAAAATAGCTTGCGGGCCCACTTGGTGAAGGCGACTTCATTTCACCAAGCTCCATCATCTTGCTGCATTTTCAACAAGAGGAGGGTGAAATACAAGAGGAGGAAATGGAGTTTTTGAGGGATCCACGTAATACTAGAAGTAGACTGTCATTATTTCAATAGTCTATCCATACTTATTGGACATTGAAATATAGACTGGCAAATGCCATAGTCAATGTTCAGAAAATTGGAGGGGACGCAAAAGCTGCCTCTATTTTAGCTTAAATGAGAAGGGATATCCAAGAAATCCACCTTCCGCAACACCACCATAACTTCTTCCTAGGCCGCAGGAAGTGCCAATTGAAAAGTATGAATCAAGTGGATACGTCTAGCTCCAATTTTAAGGACTCGACACATATCGATCGATCTGATGATTGAGTTTTATGAAATCCTTTTCTTTTTTGTCATTTTGACATGCATATTATAGGTAGCATTTAATTTTTGAAGTTCTTGTATGTAATGGACAGTAAATTGGATATAGAAAACAATATTAGGGTCAAACTTTATGAATTTTGGTTGGCCTATAACTCTTTAAGGTGGCCAATAGACCTGGTTTCTTACAAGCAGGTTGAGGTTATCCAGCATGATTCATTATAACCTACTTTTCTCTTTTTTGATTAATGGAAAATAGAAAGGCTCTGCTAAACTTACAAAAAAAATCAAAGTAAAAATTTAATAATTAAAGATGAAATTATAATTTAATTATATAATTTTATAATTTTTTTTAATTTCAACAACTTTAAAAATAACATAATAAAAATTGTTTTGATAAATTAATGTTATCTAATTTTATCAATAATTAAATTTATATAATTAAACTAACCAAAATTCAAACTAATATCCAACTAATTTATATTAGAGAACTGAAATGGATATAATGTGAAGTTATATAGATACATCACAAAATCATGTCAAAGGAGGAGTAGAGTTCTTTTTATGTCAACTCAAGAGGAGGGTTCAAGATTTTTTCGTTGTATATTGTGTTGAATGCATAGAGCTAGTCATATAGCTTTGAAATGATGCTATGAAGTATAAATAAAAATTATTTAATATTAGATGGCTTGTAATGGATATTTTATAACCTATATAATGCAAAAAATAATTATGTGTGAAAACATCCATTAAATCTATTGCATATTGAATAAAATATTTGGCCAAAACGTTTAAAAATGTTTAACATTGGATTTTAATAAATTATAGCTTATTTTTTTTTCTAAGTATGACTAATTCTATTAAGTATAAAATTACTGGTACAAAACTGCCACAACGTCAGCTTGGTGAGCCTGAGCACTGGGCTTGATAATCAAGCAAGTCAAAGAGTGTCTGGACTGCCCAGGATGGGAAACCAGTCCTTTAAACCACAAAGTCTGAACCGCCCATGAAAGGGAAACCGGTTTTAAGTTTACACAAAACAAGCTAACATGAAAGTAAATACTAAAAATAGTACGGTGCTTATGCAGCAGAGCAGTAAAGCTTGGAAGCATATGATTCCGATAGAAACAGAACAAAAAAAACTGAGTGACTTTGCAGCTGCTATCCATGAGTAGGAGAGGGAGGTTCCTCGATGATTCTACAGGCATAAGCGTCGCTTCTGTCCTCTTGTCCTTCATTGAGAGCTCTCCCTCTACCGGTGCGCCCCATCGCCATGCTGTACTCGTGCTGAGAAGGAGGAACAGAAGTGGCTGGAGCCGCGCATGGGGAGCTGGAGCTAGGAGGGGAGAGAGGAGTAGAAGAATAGGGGGGAGCCAAATTGGGAACTTCTTCACGAAGTTTCACAGTGATAAAAGCAGTGAGGGTAGCGTTGCAGGAGGTGCAATCAAACCGGAGCTCAGCACGCTGAGAGGTTTGTCTGATGGAGGGTCGAAGGGGTCGAGGAGTGACAGAAGGGACCGGAGGGAGAGAGACACAGGAAGACTCACGAGTAGGGGGTGGAGGGGCGGGGGCGACGGGAGAAACGACGGAATCAACGCAAAACGCAGGTACAGGGGCTCCATCTTCTTCTGGCAAGGTAGGGACAGATCCATGGCTAGGAGGAGGGCGCCGTTGGTTGGATTGCCCACGACTGGGTCCGCGTCTGCATCTCATGCGTTTTCAGAGATGAGGCATCGTGACAGACGCAGGACCAGGCTCAACGAAACAAACTGAATTGGTAGGGGAGAAATGAAAATCCGGGACGCCACTGGGCTGAGCTGAGGGAGCAGGAACCAGACCACTGAGACCATGAACAGAGGGAGGATTGACACTGCACCATGGAATATGAGAAAAATGATAATCCGGAACCGGTTCAAAGCAAGCGGCTAACGAACAATGCCTCCCAGTGTTCGTTTTAACACTTGCATCAGCGCAGCCTGGAGAGAAAATCGCGTGCAGGGGAGGAGGAGATCCATGAACATCTGCCACACCAGTCGAGCAATTGCAAATGTAATCCGTCTCACATAGAACTGCCATAACCAGGTGCTTGGCGAGCCAACCGAGAGAATTAACGTTCGCGCAGGGTGGTGAGTTAAGAGCCAAATAAATGCGAGTACCGGTAGCCACATGGGCTGCCCAAGTGAACCCCATCGGGAAGTGCACAGGGTGCCACGTTCCCTAGTGTGCATTGATAAATTATAGCTTATTAATGTATATAATATTTTTTATTTATTTTAATTTCTAAAATTATTTTAAGTGGTTTTCTTCAAATTGATCAGATTTTTATCTTTGTGATAAGAATTTGATTTTGACCACTAGTGTTTGTCTTATTATTTGTCGATTACTACCATTACTACATAAATGAGTAAATTAGAATTTTAGCGATCAACTTTTAATAATGAGTGCTCTAACAATAGACTTTTACAAAAGGATTGGTTTTTACCACATGGATTGTAAAATTACTTGAATTTAAAGAAGATAGACCACCTTAAACCATAAATTATTTTTTAACTTATTTTTTGAATGACGTCATATTAAAAGAAAAATGTCCTTTTTATATTATAAAATGAAAGAGAGGAATTAGAGGATAATAGCAACACTAAAATAGGACACATGGATGCCCTAAATTAACTTGGAAACCTTTATGGAAAAAACAATTCTTGATATTAGATTTATTAATCATTAGGCCAAATCCATCTTATAGGCCAAATGGTTGTGTCAGGGCCACACCATTTTTTGGTCATCTAACCTTTTATCATTAGATGGACCCAAGTACACCATATAAGACCAGTTTTACCCCAAGTAAAACTGCTTTCACTATGTTAATTAAAGAAACCCCAAAAGGAATAATTAATTAAACCATAATTTAATTATTATTCCCAGTCATGTTTAACCAAAAAACAAAGAAATTAATGAGATACACCCATAGTTATCTTATTATTTTCTAGGAATAATTATTTAAATAATATTCCTTGTTAAATATGACCAAATCATCCACTATTAATTAAATAAATCATTATTTATTTGATTATATCTCAACCACTTCCTTAAAAGGATAAATAAATCATTTATTTATTTATTCTTCACTAATCAAGGGATTTTGACCCAAGTCAAAGTCCCTTTCCCTCCAACAAATAATAATAAAATATTCCATAGAGGTGGATCTAGATTTGGTTAACATTATTTTAATCATGCACCAAGATCTAGAATGACCCAATATTTTGTTATAAATAAGAGGGTTTTCCCCTTCATTCTTCACCTTTTGTTGCATATTAGATCACTCTGGATCTATACACTTGGTCTCATTTCTGCCATTTTGCTCCCATTGAGCTCTACCTTCTACATTGGGTTTTTCTACATCTACAAGAGAGAGAAAGCTGAGATCTGAAGTGCTGAGGACTACAAAGAACCCATCCCATTGAGGAGATCTGGATACACCTTCTTGTTTCCTCCCAGGTGCCCTGTAATATAAAAATTCATTCAAAAATCGTGTTCTTGTCTTTTCTGTTGGATGCATGG
>JAXQQM020075448.1:0-138390 GCA_034641835.2 Pinus albicaulis
GAAAAAAAAAAATTATATCTTCTTTGGTATAAAAAAGGGAGGTGTGACAAATATAATCCTAATGGGGGCACAATGTAATCCTAGCCAACCTAACAATAATAATTTAAGGGAACAATAATAACAATATGGGGGTTACAGGGGTACAATAATAATAATAAGGGGGTTACACTAGCAACAATAAGGGACTATACTAGTAATGTAGGGACCTAACATGCACCTCTCCTTCAAAAAAGTGTTGTCCTCAATGCTTGAGTAGCTCTGGGTGCTTATGTATAAAATTCTCATCCTCCCATGTAGAATCTTGATTGATGGATTTACTTCACTCCGATGAGACCATAAATTGATCATTATAGAATTATTGAGTTCTTGTTTAAATGACCTTGGGTTCAATATGATTTTCCTTTCTCTTCAAGTTAAGCAATATTGTTTGAATTGGAAGATTTTCACCTATAACCTTCTTTAAGCATGAAACATGGAAAATTGGATGTACTCGCGAAGAAGAAGGAAGCTCCAATTTGTATGCCATAGTACCAATATTTTGCAACACCTTGTAAGCACCATAGTACTTTGGCGATAATTTATTATTCTTTTTAGCTTGCTTGAGGGACATTTGTTTCTATGGTTGTAGCCGTAAAAATACCCAATCTCCTACATCAAAACTTCTCTCGCTACGATGTTGATTTGCCTATTGTTTCCTTCGATTTTGTGCCAAATTCAGTTATCCTTTAAGGATTGGAGAACTTCTTGACATTTTCACATCGACGTGATCTTCCCCTACTTGAACAACCTTTTCTCTTTAATGACCAAAACATTCACCTAATTTTGATAGATTTAAAATATCCCAAAAAAATTTCTTCACCTGTGTAGTAAAGTTTTCAAATCTTGAAAAAATTACATCCTCAGAAAAGCTGAAAAAAACAATTGAAGGATGGATTTGTGAAAGCTAGATTTAGAAAAACAGATTTAATAGAAAAGCTAGATCTTAGATTTAATAGAAAAACAAGATTTCAGAAATAATAGAAAACCTGGATTTCAAAAAAGATAGAAATAGAAAAGTTAGATTTGAGAAAATATATAAAAGCTAGTTTTGAAAAAGGATAGATTTAAATGAAACATAGATTTGAAAAAAAATAGATTTAATAGAAATCTAGATTTCAAAAAGATAGTTTTAATAGAGATGATAGATTTCATAGAAATAATATAAAAGTTAAATTTCATAGAAATAAAAGAAAAGCTAGAAAGGTTATATTTAAAAAAGATAGTTTCATAAAAATTCTAGATTTCATAGAGAAGCTAGATTTGCGAAAAGCTAGATTTAATAGAAAAGTTAGATTTCATAAAAATAATAGAAAACCTAGAAAAGCTATATTTGAAAAAGATAGATTTAACATAAAATATCAATTCAAAAAAAGATAGAAATCATAGAAAATATAGATTTCAAAAAAGATAGAAATAGTAGAAAAGCTAGATTTCATAGAAAAAAGATAGAAATAATAGAAAAGATAGAAAGGCTAGATTTCAAAAATAATAGATTTAATAAAAAAGCTAGAAAAACTAGATTTAATAGAAAATATGGATTTCATAAAAGATAGATTTAATATAAAAGATAGATTTCAAAAAATATAGATTTAATAGAAAAGATATATTTAATCGGAAAAAGATTTCAAAAATAATAGATTTAATAAAAAATCTAGAAAACCTAGATTTAATAGAAAATCTGGATTTCATAAAAGATATATTTAATAGAAAAGATAGATTTCAAAAAAAATAGATTTAATAGAAAAGATAGATTTAATCCAAAAAGATAAATTTTAGAAAAGATAGATTTCATAGAAATAATAGAAAAGTTAAAAAAGCTAGATTTCAAAAAACATAGATTTAATAGAAAAGTTATATTTCATAAAAATAATAGAAAACCTAGAAAAGCTATATTTCAAAAAGATAGATTTAACAGAAAATATCAATTCAAAAAAAGATAGAAATAATAGAAAATATAGATTTCAAAAAAGATAGAAATAATAGAAAAGCTAGATTTCATAGAAAAAAGATAGAAATAATAGAAAAGATAGAAAGACTAGATTTCAAAAATAATAGATTTAATAAAAAAGCTAGAAAAACTAGATTTAATAGAAAATCTGGATTTCATAAAAGATATATTTAATAGAAAAGATAGATTTCAAAAAATATAGATTTAATAGAAAAGATATATTTAATCGGAAAAAGATTTCAAAAATAATAGATTTAATAAAAAATCTAGAAAACCTAGATTTAATAGAAAATCTGGATTTCATAAAAGATATATTTAATAGAAAAGATAGATTTCAAAAAATATAGATTTAATAGAAAAGATAGATTTAATCCAAAAAGATAAATTTTAGAAAAGATAGATTTCATAGAAATAATAGAAAAGTTAGAAAAGCTAGATTTCAAAAAACATAGATTTAATAGAAAAGTTATATTTCAAAAAAGATAGAAAAGCTAGAAAATCTAGTTTCATAGAAAATACACAAATAATAGAAAAACTAGATTTCAAAAAATGTAGGAAAGCTACAAAATCTAGATTTCATAAAAGATAGACAAGCTAGAAATACTCGATTTTTGAAAAGATCTAAAAGCTAGAAAAGCTAAATTTTTGAAAAGTTAGAAATAGAAAAGCTAGATTTCATAGAAAAGATAGATTTAATAGAAAAGATAGATTTCATAAAAATAATAGAAAATCTAGAAAAGCTAGATTTCAAGAGAGATGGATTTAATAGAAAAACTAGATTTCATAGAAAAACTAGATTTTATAAATAATAGAAAATCTAGAAAAGTTAGATTTAAGGAATACATAAATAGAAAAGCTAAATTTCAAAAAAGATAGATTTAATAGAAAATCTAGATTTCAAAAAGACAAATTTAATAGAAAAGCTAGATTTTAAAAAGGATAAATTTAATAGAAAATCTAGATATCAAAAAAGATAGATTTAATAGAAAAGCTAGATTTCATAGAAATAATAAAAAAACTAGAAAAGACAAATTTCATATCAAAACTATATTCCATAGAAATAATAAAAAAGCTAAAAAAAATATAATTCAAAAAATATAGATTTCATAGAAAACCTAGATTTCAAAAAAGATAAATTTAATAGAAAAACTAGATTTAAAAAAAGGTAAATTTAATAGAAAAACTATATTTCAAAAAATATAGATTCAATAGAAAATGTAGATTTCATAAATAACAGAAAAACTTATTTTCATAAAAAAATATAGATTTCATAGAAAAACTAGATTTTAGAAATAATAGTAAAGCTAGAAAACCTATATCTCAAAAAATATAGAAAAAGAAAAGCTAGAATTCAAAAAAGAAGGAAATATAAAAGCTCGCTTTCCATAAAAATAGATTTAAGAGAGAAGCTATATTTGATTTAAAAATATATATATATACATATTTAATAGAAGAGCTAGGTTTGATAGAATTGATAGATTTAATATAAAATCTATATTTCATAAAAAGGGCAGCGTTAATAGAAAAGATAGATTTAAAAAAAAGATAGATTTAATAGAAAATATAGATTTAAAAAAAGTTAGCCAGCTACCCACCAGGCAGACAAAGAAGTCCAGCAAGCCCAGCATCCTCTATTAAATTATATTAATAATTATTAATATAATAATTAATAATTATTATTAATACAATTATATTATAATATTATATTATTAAATTATTATTATTATTATTATATAAAATAATAATAATAATAATAATAATAATAAATTTAGAATCTATTTTAATAATATTTTAACCTTGTAACCATTAAAAAAATCTACTTGATCACTTCAATGAGTAAATTGTATTTTAATACAATCCATAATTAATATACATTAATTAATTTAAACATTAAAATATTTATAAATTGAAGCATTAAACATTATTAAGTAAAATACTAATTAATAACATTAATTAAAACATTTTACAATATGTAATTAAAACTTTTGTATAAATTTTTTTTTAATAACAATAAAGATTAATTCAAAAATCTAGAAAAAATTATATTAATATTAATTAATAATAAAGTGAAATAATTATTATATTGCCATTATTACATTGACATATTAATTAAATCATTAGTATGTAATTATTATATTTAATTACATTATTCAAATATATCTAAACATGAATATATTGAGATTTAGTTATTAATAATAATAATAATAATAATAAGATGTTGGAATTATACTTAAATGCTTTGAACTTTAAAATATTAATTAAAACTTTTGACAATATATTAAATAAAATATTTATTTAAAAGTGTTCAATAAAATTATTTTAAATATGTTTAAAGAAATGAATTAATAGAACGTTAATTAATTAAACTATTAAAACAATAATTAACATTAATATTAATTAATTACAACATTAACATTAATTAATTAATTAAAGCATTTAATAACATTAAATAAAATACTTGACGATATATTAATTAAAATATTTATATAAAAGTTTTCAAGGTGAGAGAAGATGAAACCTCATGAAGTGTGGTTAAACGTTGCGACAATTATTGTCGTAATTGAGACAATTATTTGGTATAATATGAAAGTCTATATTATTGAGTTTAATAATAAGTCTTATAATATTTGTTTTAATATTATAGTTTATAATATAAAGTTTATATATATATATATATATATATATATATATATATATATATATACGGCTTGTAATATTTGGTTTTAATATTATTATTTACGTTATGGAGTAATATGTTGGGTTATAATATATATTCTAATATATGGGGTTTATAATTAGGCTTTAATATTGTGTTTATAATATTTGGGTTTAATATTAGGGTTTATAATATTGTGTTTAATATTTAGAGTTTATAACATCAAGGATTATAATATTTCAGTTCATAATATTGATTCTTAGGGTTTATTGTTATCTTGTGTTTTTAATATTGATCCCTTGGACTTATTGATCCCTTATGTATTTAATATTTATCTCTTGGGTTCATGAATATCCTCGATTTGTAATTTAAATCCTTGGGTTTATTAGTTCATTTGGTTTATAATATTAATAACCTCTTGGGTTTATTAATCTCTTAGAGTTTAAAATATTAATTCTTATGGCTTATTAATATCTTTATTTTAAAGTATTAATTCTTATGCTTTATTAATTTCTTGGTTTATAATATTAATATTTATCCCTTCGGTTCACCAATTCCTTTGGTTTATAATATTAAACCCTTAGGTTTATTAGTTCATTTGGTCTATATTATTAATAATCTCTTCAGTTTATTAATCTCTTCATTTTAAATTATTAATTTGTAGGGTTTATTAATTTCTTAGGTTTTTAGTTTAAGGTATTAATTATTATGGTTTATTCATCCCTCGAGTTTCCAATTCTTTGGTTTGGTAATATTAGGCTCTAAATATTAGTCTTACACTTTAATATTAATGCATGGTCCAATGTCACGTTATGAAAAACATTGTCTCAATATGAAAATCAGCCATGGGCTACCATTGTTAATCATAGTTAGTCGTAGTCAATGAAGGTCTTACATGCTCAAATGTCACATTGTGACAAATATTTTCTGAATATTAAAACTAACCATGGAAAACCATGGTCATTCTTCATCTAACGTCGCATTGTGACAAGAATTGTCTGAATGTTTACATCAAGCATGCTCAACCATGTTTATTTTACAGTTTATAATATTTATCTAAATATTTTTTGTATAATTGAGGTTTAAAATATTTATCTAAAGGTTTTCATATACTTTAGTTTTATAATATTAATATCTTAGGCATAATATTATTCCCTTAAGTTTATAATATTAATAATCATGTGATTTTATCAAACCTTTTTGTTTAAGATATTAATGTTTAGGCTTTATTACTCTCTTGTTTTTCGTATTGATCCCTTCACCTTATTGGTCCCTTAGGTTTTTAATATTTATCCTTTGGGTTCACTAATTCTTGTGGTTTATAATATAAAACCCTTGCATTTATTACTTCCTTTCATTCATAATATTATTCCACCCTTCGGTCTTAGCATCTCTTGAGTTAAAAATATTAATTCTTAGGTTTATTAATTTCTTAGTTTTTTGAGAAAAAAATATAAATTCTTAATCTTTATTAATCTCGTGCTTTTAATATTGATCCCTTGACCTGATTGATCCCTTAGGTTTTTAATATTTATCCCTTTGTTTCACCAATTACTTTGGTTTCTAAAATCAAACCCTTGGTGTTATTAGTTCTTTATGTTTATCATATAAATAACCCCTTGGGATTATTAATATCTTGAGCTTAAAATATTATTTCTTAGGGTCTGTTAATCTCTTGAGTTTAAAATATTAATTCTTAGGGTGTATTACTTTATTGGTTTATAATATTAATATTTATCCCTTGGGTTCACCAATTACTATGGTTTTTAACACTAACCCTTGAGTTTATTACTTCTTTTGGTTTATAATCTTAATAATGTCTTGGGTTTAAAAATCTATTTAATTTAAAATATTAATTATTAGGGTTTATTAATTTCTTAGGTTTTTATGTTTAAAATTTTTATTCTTAGGGTTTAATAATCTTTTTTGTTTTTAATATTGATGCCTTGGCCTTATTTATCATGAAGGTTTTTAATATTTATCCCCTCGGTTCACCGATTCCTTTGGTTTATAATATTAAACCCTTGCATTTATTAGTTCTTTGGTTTATAATATTAATAATCCCTTGGGTTTATTAATCTTTTGAGTCTTAATATTATGATTTACATTGTGACGTAATATGTTGGGTTATAATATAGATTCTAATATATATTGTTTATAATTAGGGGTTAATATTGGGTTTATAATATTTGGGTTTAATATTAGGATTTATAAAATTGTGTTTAATATTTAGAGTTTATAACATTGGGGATTATAATATTTTGGGTCATAATATTGATTCATAGGTTTTATTGATCTCTTGTGTTTTTAATATTTATCCCCTCACCTTATTGATCCCTTAGGTCTTTAATATTTATCTCTTGGTTTCACCGATTCCTTTGATTTGTAATATTAAACCCTTGGGTTTATTATGTTGGTTTATAATATTAATAACCCCTTAGGGTTTATTAATCACCTAACTTTAAAATACTAAGTCTTGGGGTTTATTAATCTCTTAAGTTTAAAATATTAATTCTTTTTCTTTACTATTTTCTTGATTTATAATATTAATAATCCCTTTGGTTTATTAGTCTCTTCACTTTAAACTATTAATTCTTAGGGTTTATTCATTTCTTATGTTTTAAGTTTAAGATATTAGTTATTAGGGTTTATTAATCCCTTGAGTTTTCTAATTCTTTGGGTTGCTAATGTTAGGTGTTAAATATTAGTCTTACACTTTAATATTAATGCATAGTCCAATGTCACATTATGAAAAACATTGTCTCAATATTAAAACCAGCCATGGGCTACCATTGTTAATCATAGTTAGTTAAAGCCAATGAAGGTCTTCCATGGTTGAATGTCACATTGTGACAAATGTTTCCTCAATATGAAAATCACCCATGGAAAACCATGATCATTCTTCACCCAATGTCGCATTGTGACAACAATTGTCTCAATGTTTAAATCAAGCATACTTAACCATGTTTATTTTATGGTTTATAGTATTTATCTAAAGATTTTTCTAGAGTTCAAGTTTATAATATTTATCAAAAGGTTTTTATATACTTGAGGTTTATAATATTAATATATTAGGTTTAATATTATTCCCTTGAGTATATAATATTAATAATCATGTGAGTTTATCAAACTTTTTTGTTTAAGATATTAATTTTTAGGGTTTATTAATCTCTTATGTTTTTCATATTGATCCCTTCGTCTTATTGACCAGTTAAGTTTTTAATATTTATCCCTTGGGTTTATAATATAAATCCCTTGGGTTTATTAATTTTTTTCATTTATAATATTAAACCACTCTTGGATCTAAGAATCTCTTGATTTAAAAATATTAATTCTTACGGTATTGAATTTCTTAGGTTTTTGAGATAAAAATACTAATTCTTAGGCTTTATTAATCTGTTGGGTTTTTAATATTGATCCATTGGCATTACTGATCCCTTAGATTTTTAATATTTATCCCTTTGATTCACCAATTCCTTTGGTTTCTAATATCAAAACCCTGGTGTTATTAGTTCTTTATGTTTAAAATATTAATAACCCCTTGGTTTATTAATCTCTTGAGTCTAAAATATTGATTCTTAAGGTTTTTTAATCTCTTGAGTTTAAAATATTAATTATTAGGGTGTGTTAATTTATTGGTTTATAATATTAATATTTATCCCTTGGGTTCACTAATTACTTTCGTTTATAATATTAAACCCTCAGGTTTACTACTTCTTTTGGTTTATAATATTAAAATGTATTGGGTTTATTAATCTATTTAATTTAAAATATTAATTATTAGGGTTTATTAATTTCTTAGGTTTTTTGGTTTAAAAAAATGATTCTTAGGGTTTAATAATCTTTTTTATTTTAATATTGATCCCTCGACCTTAATTATAATGTAGGTTTTTAATATTTATATCCTTGTTTCACACATACCTTTGGTTTAGAATATTAAACCCTTGTGTTTATTAGTTATTTTGGCTGATAATATTAATAATCCATTCAATTTATTAATATTTTGAGTTTTAATATTATGATTTACATTATGGTGTAATATGTTAGGTTATAATATAGATTCTAATATATAGTTTTTATAATTAGGGGTTAATATTGTGTTTAATATTAGGGTTTATAATATATTTTTTAATATTTTCAGTTTATAACATTGGGTATTATAATATTTCGGTTCATAATATTGATTTTTAGGGTTTATTGATCTCTTGTGTTTTTAATGTTGATCCCTTGGCCTTATTGATCCCTTAGGTCTTTAATATTTATCCCTTCCGTTCACCAATTCCTTTGGTTTGTAATATTAAACCCTTGAGTTTATTATTTTGGTTTATAATATTAATAACCCCTTGAGTTTATTAATTTTAAAATATTAAGTCTTAGGGTTTATTAATATCTTCACTTTAAAATAGTAATTCTTATGCTTTATTAACTTCTTGGTTTATAATATTAATATCTATCCCTTGGGTTCACCAATTCCTTTGTTTTATAATATTGAACCCTTCATTTTATTAGTTCTTTTTGTTTATAATATTCATAATAGCTTTAGTTTATTAATTTCTTTAGTTTAAATTATTAATTCTCAGGGTTTATTCATTTCTTACATTTTGAGTTTAAGATATTAATTATTAGGGTTTATTAATCCCTTTAGTTTCCTAATTCTTTGGGTTGGTAATATTAGGCATTAAATATTAGTCATACACTTTAATATTAATACATTGTCCAATGTGACATTATGAAAAACATTCTCTATATGAAAATCAACCATGGGCTACCATTGTTAATCATAGTTAGCCATATTCAATCCAGGACTTCCATGGTAGAATGTCACATAGTGACAAATATTGTCTCAATATGAAAATCAACCATGGCAAATCATTGTCATTCTTCGTCCAACGTCGCATTATGACAATAATTGTCTCAATTTTTATGTCAAACATGCTCAACCATGTTTATTTTATGATTTATAGTATTTATCTAAAGGTTTTTATATACTTGAGGTTTATAATATTAATCTCTTAAATTTAATATTATTTCCTTGAGTTTATAATATTAATAATTATGTGAGTTTATCAAACCTTTTTTTTAAGATATTAATTTGTGGGCTTTATTAATCTCTTATGTTTTTCGTATTGATTCTTTCGCCTTATTTATCCCTTAGGTTTTTAATATTTGTCCATTGGTTTCACAAATTCATTGGGTTTATCACATAAAACCCTTCTTTTATTATTTCTTTTCGTTTATAATATTAAACCACACTTGGGTCTTACAATCTCTTGAGATAAAAATATTAATTCTTAGGGTTTTTTAATCTCTTGTGTTTTTAATATTTGATCCCTTGGCCTTATTGATCACTTATGTCTTTAATATTTATCCCTTGGGTTCACCAATTCCTTTGGTTTGTAATATCCAATCCTCAGCTTTATTAGTTCTTTTTGTTTATAATATTAATAATCCCTTGGGTTTATTAATCTCTTAAGTTTAAAATATTAATTATTAGCGTTTATTAATATTTTGAGTTTAAGATATTAATTATTAGAGTTTATTAATTTCTTGGTTTATAATATTAATATTTATCCTTGGGTTGACCAATTACTTTTGTTTATAGTATTAAACCCTCTTCCTTTGGTTTATAATATTAATAATGTCTTGGATTTATTAATCTATTTAATTTAAAATATTAATTATTAGGGTTTATTAATTTCTTAGGTTTTTGAGTTAAAAAAAAATATTCTTAGGGTTTAGTAATCTTTTGTGTCTTTAATATTGATCCCTTGGACTTATTGGTCGTGTATGTTTTTAATATTTATCCATTGGGTTCATCGATTCCTTTGGTTTATAATATTAAACCCTTGCATTTATTTGTTCTTTTGGTTTATAATATTAATAACACCTTTGGTTTATTAATCTTTTGAGTTTAAATATTGATTATTATGGTATTAATATCCTAGGTTTTTCAGTATAAAATATTAATTCTTGGAGTTTATTAATTTCTTGTCTTTTTAATATTAATCCCTTGGCTTTATTGATCCTTTGGGTTTATTATTTCCTTGGGTTTTTAATATCAATCCATTTTTTTATTAATCCTTTATATTTTTAATTCATTGGTTTTATAATATTAACAATCCCTAAAGTTGATTCTTATCTTTGGTTTATAATATTAATAATCATGTGAGTTTATCATTCATTTGTATTTAAAATATTAATTCCTAGTCTTTATTAATCTGTTCTCTTTTTAATATGGATCCCTTGGGCTTGTTGATCTCTTAAGTTTTTAATATTCTCCCCTTGGGTTTGCCAATTCTTTGGGTTTATAATATTAGACCATTGAGATTATTAGTTCTTTTGGATTATAATATTAATAATCTCTTTGTATATTTGTAAGAGATATACACTTATTATAAATAGTAATAAAATACTAGTATTATGTTATATTTTAATTTTAGTATATTTTTAATTATAACTATTAATGTATTGAAAAAATTTAACAATATTTTATTATTTTATATTTTATTATCAAATTATATATATATATATATATATATATATATATATATATAATTTTAATATATAGTATTAATATAGTTTATATTATTAATATATTACAAGCAGATATATAAGATATATTGGTAATTATATTCATAAATGTATAATGACTATTTTGGTAAAATATATGTGGTGGGTGTTTCATAGAGGTCTATTCGTGTATATCAAACACATTAGTGAATGTGGTTGTAAATCTATTTCATATACGTCTATCCGCATATATCAACCACATTGATAAATGTGATCGTGCTAGTATACTGTCCCCATATCAACGTTTGAATGAGTTTGGGGTTTATGGTAATAGTCGTGAGAAGGGAAATAGTATTATAACATAAAGACAGGAACTAGATGGAAAACGTAAGGAAATTTGTTAGCAACTATGAAAACTATTAGTAAAAGTGGAATAATAAATAACAACTGTGTTGCTCAAATTCCATTATCACAATAGATATTGAGTGTAGTGGAGAAAGTATGAAAGGAAACCACACTACTAATTTGCAATGTGGTTCATTCAACTCAATTTAGAGCCGATGATGGAATGGTTTAGTTTTAATACGAACTAGGCAACACAACACATTCAGTAGAGAGACTAGAAATTTACCGTCAGGTACAATGGGATGTCAAGTGAAAATATTACATTCAACTTTGAATAACAATATGAATTAATCAATGGTGACAACATGTAGGAAAAATATATATTCCTTAGACAGTTATCAAATATATAAGAGCTCAATAATGAATCATCAAAAAGAGACACAGTATATATTGTGTAATTTACCGAGTTCTATTAGCAGAATAAAATTCGAGAAAACAAATCTTTTGTTTCAAAAAAATAGTGAAACTAAATATCACGAAATAAAATTCATCCAAGAACGAACCATATGTTAATCAAGTTACATAAATTTTGAAGTTATATTCTAATTCAATTCGGAATTTTTGTAAACTATGGTCATACATCGTATTAAAATAAATATATTCACAAAGTATAACAAATGTATATGATTATAGCAATTTTTCTGAGAAAAATAAAAACAGAAATGCACCATAACTATAACCCATAAGAGGAATGGCATCCATGAAATGTACTAAATTTGTAAAAATTCAGTGTATTCAATAATTTGAATACACGTCATGTATAGACATTCAAGAAATTCATAGATGTGTCATTTTAATCAACTAATCCCTAGAATCGAGAGACAATTCCATATCAACGGAGTAGTAGTACAAATTTATGTGCATACTGGATAGCACATATAATAATTTTTAAGTGTTTCAAATACAAGAATCATAACCAAGGACATAATATTATAGAGAGGGGTGTTTTTAGACCATATTTAAATATTTTATGAGCAAATTGTTTTAATTTGAGATTAAAAAAAATTGTAAATTATCTTTAAGAAAGTGTCTCAAACTATTGTCTTAAGAAATTGTTTCTATAAACACAATATACACTACTACATATAAAGGGATTTAAAGACAAAATTTGAGACAATTTTTTGTTAAATTGTCTTAACTTGAGGCAAAATAAAAGTTGTGTATTGTCTTAAAGATTTTCTTTAAGCCACTATCTCAAATTACTGTCTCAAAATATTGTCTCTATGAAGAAAATATATACCACAAGCATTATTGTCTTTTCCGAAAAAAATTATTTTTTCTCTCCAGATACAATAGTTGAGATTAAATAATATTGTCTTTATAGAGACAATATGTCTTTAATCCCAAATATTGTCTTTTTAGAGAAAATAAAAATTTATATTTAACGTCAATACAATATTACCAGAAAAATATCTCACAATTGAAATAGATAAATATAAAAAGTATTTAATTTAAAATAAACTACAATGTTATTAATTGATTCTTGTTAGGGTACAATGGAATCAAACAATCAACTTGCTACTTATAAGACAATTATTTTTCCAATGAGCTAGATCCATTTAAATAATTGTATAAGAAATTATGGAAGTCATTGAAATTGAATAGACAAACATTGATTTAAAAATAATTCTTGATACATAATGGCATCATATTTGTAATGTCCATAATCATGCAACTCCTATTTTTAACTCAATAAAAAATAACTTATCTAAATAAGGTATCAAATCCATAAACCAATAAACCAGCAATCTAACACCATGTTGGAATTTTATTTTGCATTAATACACATCTTCGTTACACATTAATATTAACCTTGATTTGAAAGTTGTAAGATTTTTTTGGAATTCTCCACCTTGTAAGTCACAAATGAGCCAGAATAAATGGCCACCTATCTAAATAGACAACTTTAGAAGAATTCAATTAGAAAACATGAAAAAATAACAATAATTCAATTAAACAACATGAAAGCATAATATGAAATTGGATTTATAGTTTATTAGACGTAATCATCAAATACAATGGAATAAATCACAAAATTTTCCTCTTTTCAGGGAAAGAGAGAAACTGCATTTTTAAGTGAACAATCTATACTATTGTTGCAAATATCTTATATTTCTCCTGAGTTTTACAGGTAGTTGATTTGTTCAATATTTTTATATCTTCATGTCTACGTTTCTTCAGTTCCAATATTTTCCTACAATTTCTATCATTTGAAATATTGTGTGATATTTCCTGGAAGTTCTATCATTTGATATTTTTTTTATATTTCAAAGGATTTTCTTTCTAGAACCTCATTTATTTTTCCGAAAAACCTTATTAGCAACAAGGATCTATACTAGCATTATGATATGTAATGTTTCCAGGTTGTAATTCTACCAGAAAATGGAGTTTCTACCAAGTTGGTTGGGAGGAAAGAGCACGCGATGAAGGGTCAAAATGATATTTATGAATATTTCATATGATTATCTTGTTCTTACCCACATTATTCAATGTAATAACAATTACACCAATGGTTACCAAAGTTGTGGTTTTTTCTACCAAAGAAACAACATGAGATACTACCTTTTGCAATATCTGTATGATATGCCATATAACTATGAAGCTTTTTCACTTAGACTCTGTATGGTCATTTTATATGCATACATCAGGAGCCACCCCCTTGAATGTTAAATTTTCCAAACTTGAAGACATTTCTTCCTTTATGTCTTCTCTCCATCTAACTGAATTGATGGAAATACTCTTGAATGAATAGCCCATATATTCATAGTATTTGGCATGTTCCTTATCTGCGTGAGAAAATGATGCAAAAGTGTTGAAAAATAGAGGAATAGTGAAAATAAGGAAACCATATATTATGTGTCAGTTTCAAGGGCCATAATAGAGGAATGGTTAAAAGACTACGAATGTCCTAATAGTATAACCATCAAATGGAAATTTCAAAATACCATCTAGAGACTAAGAAATGCTCTTACTGTCACACCTCTAATTGAAGGAAATTTTTTTTTTTTTTTTTTTTTGTACTGGATCTGATTCAACCTTCCTCTCTTTGTATAGCAGTATTTAAGAACATCTTCCAAGGACACTTACTTATATATGTGACCCACATACTACTTACTTATAGAGTTTTGTTTCATACCACTTACCAACATATACATGTATATGTATATTTAGCTCCTACATGTGTAGATATATTAAATATATTTTTTCAAACCTTTTTCATAAATACTTAGATCCCCATATATATATATTAAATATATATATGTTTTCCAAAACCCTGTTTACACAAATACTTCAGATATACCTATACTTGGACAATTAAATAAATTAAATGACTAGGTGAATATATATATATATATATATATATATATATATATATATATATATATAACCACGATATATATATATACTATATATATAAGTCTGAAGCCCTTGGTAGAACGAATGGGAAGCGCCACCTATATATACATATACATAAAGCATGAAATTTAAACTAACCCATTTTGCATATAATTTACTTTACCCTATGAATTATTTCAAAGGGGTTCCTACACCTGTCCCGGTTTCATATTATATTCGTTATGTTGGATATACAGGTCATATACCGGTTGTAGGGATTCAACCTATCGGTTCATTCGTTATGGCGCGGATTATGAATTTTTTTTATAACTCATTTCCATTCGAGTAAAATGGCTAGGTGTCCGTGTGCGTACGCCTTCCTATCCCACTTCCACCTGTATAAGCCTCGGTCAAACCCCTCGACGGCGCCCTGATCATACTGCTTTATTCCGCCTCGCGCGTGTTATCAATTCGGTTTCCAGTCTCTGTATTCCAAATGTAGGTTTCTTGGTGCAACTGCGTTCCGTGCATGTCTATCAGAGCTGGAACACCCCGCGAGGACTCCCTCTTCCGGTTGCGTATTTCGGTCTTAGCGCTAAGACAACTCCTTTCATCCTCCTTACAATCCGCTCCTGTACTGAGAGCGTGGTTCATCAACAGCTGGAGGAGGAAAAAGAAGAAGGTCCTTTCGAGGAAAGCCTCCTCCTGCATATGCCGGCAACCCACCTCCCAGGTACACTGAACAGACTGAAATTATTATTAAACTGACAGAAGGGTAGGCAGGGTTGAGCTCGGAGTAGATCTGTGAAATCTTTTTCGGGATTTCGTAACTAGGCGATTGCGCTGGAGGTTACCTGATCAAAATCCGAGAGCAGGGTTCTAGGGTTTAGGTGGTCGTTATTAACCCTCACGGCCTCGAGCATCATTAATATTTTTCTCCGCCGTGTTGCTAATTCAGAGCGTTTCTTGTATTTCTTTGCGTTGATGTTTTGTGCAGGGCATCGTCGGCTCGCACTATACAGCTTCTAACTTTACCTGAATACTCGTATCTTACATTTACTATTTAGGATTTTCTTCAGCGTATAGTATGTTCATTTTTCATTTCATTTCGTTATGTTATACCAGCTATTCTGATGACGCTACTGACTGTTGGTGTCATGGCAGCGTTACAGATCTCGGGTTTTTATGGACGGGGCTAAGGTTTCTCGAATGGTGATGCTCTAGCAGCAGGACAGTGGTTGTATCACCAGGTTTCATCCCATGGCGAGTGTTCTGTCTTCGGAGCTATCTCTCGCCCTAACACCAACATGTGAATACTCTTGCCATTTTCGTTATCTCTTCAGGATGCACTGTGTTTAGTTCTTGTACTGTTTCTCTATTCCTGTTTTAGATACCTTTCCCTATATTTCGAAATATTACGTGTTAAGTGGTCAGGTGCATAGGCGCTGGCTTCGGCCTTTAGGTTTATCAAGAAAGATCCGGAGATTTCTGTTCCTATTCCACTGTGCCGACTCATACCGTTGTTTTGACTCTCTGTTATTTCTCAGTCGTTGGTTTCTGAAGAAGTTCAGTTTTAATAAAGGGTTCATGGTCAGGTTTTTTGCTAACCCATCACCCTCGCACCTGGGGTCGAGGGGGTCAAAAAAACCGGTTACACTCCCGATCTTTCGATTTGCTTCGTTCCCTTATAAGGCAGGCTGACCCTAAGTTGAGCCCTTCCATCGAAATTGTCTGTTCACTAATAAGTTTCCGCTCTGTGCTTCAGTAGGTGTAAAAATGGCCGCGTGCTCAACGAGCAGGGTAAGGTTGTTTCTCGGCAATTTGTTTTTCATTTAATCCTACTGTATGTCAAATATTTTTCACAGCAACTACTATGCACTGTGAAATCACCAATACGGCTCCTTATCACTGCACGATATTTTTCTCTCGTAATACTTCATGGTAATGATGAAGCTCTTCACGCTGCTGCCCGAAAGCTCCAGTTAACGCCATTGTGTACGCAGTGTATCATCGTGTCACTGCGCAGGTCTGATCATTTTTTTTTATCTTTGTTGAGATTAATCATGGAAAATCCACGCCGCGCCATGAGATGAAATCATCACAGCAGTTCACCGAATTTGTTTTAAGATAGGTTAAGGACATATTATTTCAATCATTAACCATGCATTATTATAACATGACTCTACTCTCATTCCAATAACAGTAATGATCATATATAATATTATTGATTCGTCCATATTTTCCATTTTAGATGTATAGATTCATATACCTTTGGTTCATATGTAAAATCTCGCTTTCCATATATCGTTTACGAATAGGGTTCGGTTTATATCGCTTTTGGGTCATATAACATTTATGTTTATGTTTATATATAACACAGGACCGAGTTATATAAAGTTCGACACAGGCCAATATATATATATATATATTTGTTCTTTGAACTAATTATCCATACTCTCGGTACAAAGTAACATATAGGCTCTTCTTTTTAATTGCATATGTATGGATATTCGATAGTTCAAAGAATAATGTATAGATTAACTTTTCTCCAATGGGTAGTTATATTTGGTACCTTTATAAAAATTCAATATACATGTTTCAAGCCCTCACTCTTAACTTCAAATTCCTCGTGAAGTATACCTCAATATTTTCAATATTAATTGACTAAAGGACCTTAGTTACAAATTATTTTGCTAGGATAATTGTTGTCCAAGAGTAAGGATAAACTTGGATATGAATATATATATCCTCACAAGTATTTTCAAAATCATATAGAATAGAATTGTTCTTTCCAACACTCTTACATAGGTTAGAATGCTCATATATTCAATTCATAAATGATTTAAATGATAGAAGGCTTATATATATACAATCTATAATTCAAGTATCTTGCTTTCCCACTTTCTGCTACATACCAGGCATAGTTCAATGCTACTATATTGGTTTTTTTTTTTTTTTTATAACATACACATATGCATCTCATGCAAAAAAAAATTTTTTCAGAGAACTCCATAAAAATTAATCATCTGTAGAGACCAAGTAACTTCAGATTTGAACCGGCCTTGGTTTAGAGTTTCTGAAGTTTCTACTCTACAGATTGCTAGTCTACAACTAAACAGAATCTGGAAGGTGAATGCCTTAGGATGGATTCTGTTAAATGTAGTACTAATAGCAAACACACCATTTACTTAACTTTTCTATATGTAGCCAATTCATACCATCAGAAATATAAAGTAACAAAAATTTCAGAACATACCACAATCTGGAAATGACCAACCTCCCAACCTTAGAATCCTCTTTATCTCCCAGGATTCACCCCCAAGCAGAGATCACCTCCTAGAACAAATCAACCTCTAATCTGTCTAGGAGCAGCTTATTTAAGCTCAAAATTCCCCAAAGCATGTTTCTAATTCTGCGTCCAGAATAGCAGGATGCTTTCTTTCCTGTTTAGCCTAGGCTTCCCATTTTGGGATTCTTTAAAGTTGCTTTAAGCTTTTCCTCAGCTTTTCCAGCTTTTTCTCACCTCTTCCCAACTACTCCTCTTCATTGGGGAAATTTAGATTCCTCCTCAAATCTAAATTAATTTCTTTCAAGAATTTTTGAAAGATTTTTGGGGATTTGTTGCCTTATCCATCCTCATGGATTTGGCAAGTGATCTCAAATTCTCTTTTTGGTCAAAATGCACAATCATTTTATTTATTTCCTCAAATAAAATATGCAAATACATTCACACCATAGTCATCCCTTGGGGTCCACCCCATTAGGATTAGAATTCAAATGTCTAACTTTTAAAAATTCAACACACAAATTGGGGGTGTTACATATTCCCCCTCTAAAAATAAACACCGTCCTCGGTGTTGTTATTCAACTACTAAAGTTCAGTTAAACAAAAATGGATATTTCTCCATTATTTCAGCTTCCCTTTCCCAGGTGGCTTCTTCAGCAGTAAAGTGCTTCCACTACACCTTTACTCTGACCACTGTTCTATTTCTCAATTCAATTTCTTCCCGCTCCAATATTTGAAGCGCTTCTGGCAGAAACTCCCCTTCTGGTTCCACTTGTACAACATTCCAATCAACTATGTGAGAAGCATCATGCACATATCTTTTTAATAATGAAACATGAAATACATTATGCACTTTAACATGGGGTGGTAAGGCCAGCTTGTAAGCCACTGGTCCCACCCTTTCTAACACCTCAAAAGGCCCACAATATCTAGGAGCCAGTTTTGCACAACTTCCTGCATAAAGTGTACTCTTTTTGGGTTTAATGCGCAAATACACATGATCCCCCACTTTGAATTCTCGGTGCACCCTTTTCTTATCAGCATAGCTCTTTTGTCGGTCTTGTGATGTCTTTATGTTTCTCTGTATTTTTTTAACAATTCTTTCCATCTCTTGTAGTGCCTCTGGTCCCAACACCAGTTTATCCTCTGGTTGACTCCAACTCAAGGGAGTACGGCACTTTCTTCCGTAGAGTGCCTCAAACGGACTCATCTTAATAGAGGATTGGTAGCTATTATTGTAAGCAAACTCAGCTAGATGCAGATACTCTTCCCACTTTGATGGTCTATCCATCACATACATTCGCAACATATCCTCTAATATTTGATTCGTCCTTTCTGTCTGCCCATCTGTTTGAGGGTGATAGGCAGTACTAAAATTCAGCTTAGTACCCATTCCTGCAAACAATCCTTTCCAAAATGCTGCTGTAAAATTAGCATCCCGATCTGAGACAATCACCTTGGGAACTCCATGAAGCCTTACTACCTCCTTTAGGAAAACATTTGCTACCTGAGCTGTTCCAAAGGTAGATTTTACTGGTATAAAGTGAGCAGCCTTGGTTAAAGTGTCTACTACCACCATGACTGAATCATGTTGATATTTAGTTTTGGGTAATCCTATTATAAAATCCATGGAAACTGTGTCCCATTTCCACTCTGCAATTGGCAAAGGGTTTAGAAGCCCTGCTGGGTGTTGATGCTCAATTTTGACCAGTTGACATTCCATACACCTACTTAGATACTCTGCCACATCTCTCTTCATTCCTGGCCAGAACAACTTCTTCTTCAAGGCTGTTAACATCTTCTGGTATCCTGGATGTCCGGCATAGGGCTGTTTGTGATATTCATCTAGAATTTCTCTTTTCAATGACTCTATATTTGGAATATACAACCTATGTTTGTAATAGAGCAGCCCTTTTTGATTTCTAGTGAAATCAGTTTTATCCCTTGTTTGAAATTTAATCAAGAGTGCTTCATAATTGGGATCTTGAATTGCTGCTTTTCCCACCAATTCTTCTATCTCCATATGGGCACTACTTCCCATGTTGTTTAAATGTTGACAAGCATTTCGACTTAATGCATCCGCAACTTTATTCTCCTTCCCTTTGATATGCTTTATATCCATATCAAATTCACTTAGAAAAGACAGCCACCTGGCTTGTCTTGCATTCAGGTCAGCTTGGGAGAAAAAATATTTGAGGCCGATATGATCAGTCATCAATGTGAACTTCTTTCCCAGCAGATAGTGCCTCCAAATTTTTAAAGCATGAATAACAGCTGCAAATTCCAAATCATATGCACTATAATTCTGTTCATGAGTTTTCAATTTCCTAGACTCATAGGCAATAACTGAATTTTCTTGCAATAGGACTCCTCCTAGCCCCTCTCTGCAAGCATCTGTACATACCACAAACTCTTTATCAGGATCAGCAATTTTTAATATAGGAGCTGAAATAAGTTTCTGTTTCAATTTTTCGAAACTGTTTTGACATTTTTCAGTCCACACAAACTTGACACCCTTCCTTTGTAATGAGGTTATGGGATTTGCTATAGCAGAAAATCTCTCCACAAATCTGCGATAATAGCCTGCAATTCCCATAAATGATCTTACTGCTGAGACATCAGTGGGAACTGGCCATTCTTTAATGGCTTTTACCTTTTCAGGGTCAACCGCCAACCCTTTTTCAGAAATTATATGACCCAGATATTGAATTTTATCTCTATAAAATTCACATAATGCCCATACCTGGTTCAAAATGTTGTTTTGTTGATGTCTTCTTCTTTAATTTTGAGCTGGTGATACCCAGTCCTTAGGTCTATCTTGGAGAAGACTGAAGCTCCTCTCACTTGGTCAAAAAGATCATCAATTCTAGGAAGTGGATATCTATTCTTAATGGTCAACTTGTTCAATTGACGATAGTCAATGCACATCCTAAAAGTTCCATCCTTCTTTTTCACAAATAAAACCGGGGCTCCCCAAGGAGACACGCTTGGTCTGATATACCCTTTATCTAACAATTCCTGTAATTGCATTTCAGTTCCATTAATTCAGGAGGACTCATTCGATAAGGTGCTCGGGAAACAGGTGTTGCTCCTGGTACCAGATCGATTGAAAAATCAATCTCTCTTTTGGGGGGAAGATGAGGAATTTCCTTGGAAAAGACTTCCTTAAATTCCCTTATGACTGGTATAGCATCCAGCAACTCTTCCTCAGTTTGCTGTTCTATTTCTTCTACATGCACTGCATAGACTTGGTATCCTTTTCTAGCTGTTATTTTCAATTGTAAGGCTGATATTTGTCTTACTACAATGGGTTTTGGTTTCCCTTTTAGTGTAAAAGGTTTCCCTTCCTCATCTACACAATGCAAGGTTTTATCCCAACAGTTCATCAGAGCTTTCTTCTTTTCTAGCCAATCCATTCCTATCAGCAGATCATAGGATCCTAATGGCAATATGTTCAGATTTACTTCTGTTGGGAACCCATTTAATTGTATTGCTGTTTTGGGCAACTTATGTGTGACTTTTCTCTTAGTTCCAGTGGCCAGCTGTACCAACCATGACCGCTGAAATTTTTCAGGTTTAATTTTACATTTTTCTACAATTCCAGGACTAATGTAACTCAAAGAAGCACCTGGATCAATCAAAACAGTAATAGGTAGTTCAGAAATCTTACCCTCCATTTCCACCATGGTTGCTTGATGTTCTGCTTGCCGATTTTCCAAGGCTGCACTGATAGTTGGTATGTTTCTGGCTATGTCATTGACTATTGTTGCCTCTCGCTCTCTGCTGATCATATGAATATTTCGATGGGGGCAGTCCCTCATCATATGTGGTTCTCCACAACCCCAACATTTCAAAGGTTCCTTCATTCTGACTGTCCCTTCCTTTTTATTCCCTTCTACCGGTTTTGAAGCCACTTGGGACTGAGAAGTTTGACTTTCTCTTGGTTTACTGAATTTTTTCCGCTGATGATCTCTACCAAAATTTCTTAGATATGCTGGTTTTGGTCTTTTACCTTTGAACTCACCCTTGTTCAGCCAGCTCTTCCCTTGTTCAGCTTTACCTTTAAACTGTTGATAGCATAATCTTGCTTTTCTAACAGCTTCATCCATGGTCTTTGGGTTGTCAAATTCAATTTTCTCCTTGTAAATCGTAGGTAAACAATTTAAAAACCTCTGCACTTTTGCCTTTTCTTCCCTAATATAAGGAACATACCTCAGTAAATTTGTAAACTTTGTGACAAACTCATCGATGGTGAGTTGTCCCAATCGAAGTTCATGAAATTCCTTAGCTTTGTCGTCATAGTATTGCTCATTCAAGTAGCGATTTTTGAACTTTGTCTGAAAATCTTCCCAAGTAACTATTTTTTCATCAATGGCATGCACCATTTTTGTCTCTTCCCACCATAGTGTGGCTTTTCCTTGCAGCTGATACACAGCTAACCTGTCCTTCAGATTGCTCTCATATTCATAAACTTGGAAATACTTGATCATGTTCAGCAACCAAGCTTCAGCATCCTCCTCCTTCTCCCCATCATAGGAGGGAGGTTTGATTTTTCTAAATTCTCCCTGCAATTCTCTTTTCTGCTTTTGTTGATGCCTAGCTGCATCCTCATCTTCAGACTCATCCATCTTTCTCTTTCCGGAACCTTCGCCTTCCTGGCTGTTTCGGGAAGTTAGCTCTCTGATGAGCTTTTCCTGCTCCTTACTGGCTGATGACAACATGTCATTCTGGCTCCTTAATTCAGCCAACTCTCGTTGCATCCGGTGTAACATAGCCAGTACCGGGGCATTGGGATCTGGAGTAGCAAACTCATCCCGCAGATCCACATAAATCCCTTCACCTTCAGCCATTTCCACTGTACACACTTACAACACAGATTAGCAAGTTTATAAACTTCAGAAAAACAAAATATGTAATCAGTAGTGAGCGCAAAACGACAGCCCAATCTGTTGTAACTAGTGCTCCGATACCATTTGTCACACCTCTAGTTGAAGGAATTTTTTTTTTTTTTTTTTTTTGTACTGGATCTGATTCAACCTTCCTCTCTTTGTATAGTAGTATTTAAGAACATCTTCCAAGGCCACTTACTTATATATGTGACCCACATACTACTTACTTATAGAGTTTTGTTTCATACCACTTACCAACCTATACATGTATATGTATATTTAGCTCCTACATGTATAGATATATTAAATATATATTTCCAAACCTTTTTTCATAAATACTTAGATCCCCATATATATATTAAATATATATATGTTTTCCAAAACCCTTTTTACACAAATACTTCAGATATACCTATACTTGGACAATTAAATAAATTAAATGAGTAGGTGAATATATATATATATATATATAACAACGATATATATATATATATACTATATATATAAGTCCGAAGCCTTTGGTAGAACGAATGGGAAGTGCCACCTATATATACATATACATAAAGCATGAAATTTAAACTAACCCATTTTGCATATAATTTACTTTACCCTATGAATTATTTCAAAGGGGTTCCGACACCTATCCCGGTTTCATATTATATTCGTTACGTTGGATATACAGGTCATATACCGGTTGTAGGGATTCAACCTATCGGTTCATTCGTTATGGAGCGGATTATAATTTTTTTTTTTTTTTTTTTTACTCATTTCCATTCGAGTAAAATGGCCAGGTGTCCGTGTGCGTACGCCTTCCTATCCCACTTCCACCTGTATAAGCCTCGGTCAAACCCCTCGACGGCGCCCTGATCATACTGCTTTATTCCGCCTCGCGCGTGTTATCAATTCGGTTTCCGGTTTCTGTATTCCAGATGTAGGTTTCTTGGTGCAACTGCGTTCCGTGCATGTCTATCAGAGCTGGAACACCCCGCGAGGACTCACTCTTCCGATTGCGTATTTCGGTCTTAGCGCTAGGACAACTCCTTTCATCCTCCTTACAATCCGCTCCTGTACTGAGAGCGTGGTTCATCAACAGCTGGAGGAGGAAAAAGAAGAAGGTCCTTTCGAGGAAAGCCTCCTCATGCATATGCCGGCAACCCGCCTCCCAGGTACACTGAACAGACTGAAATTATTATTAAACTGACAGAAGGGTAGGCAGGATTGAGCTCGGAGTAGATCTGTGAAATCTTTTTCGGGATTTCGTAACTAGGCGATTGCACTGGAGGTTACCTGATCAAAATCCGAGAGTAGGGTTCTAGGGTTTAGGTGGTCGTTATTAACCCTCACGGCCTCGAGCATCATTAATATTTTTCTCCGCCGTGTTGCTAATTCAGAGCGTTTCTTGTATTTCTTTGCGTTGATGTTTTGTGCAGGGCATCGTAGGCTCTCACTATACAGCTTCTAAATTTACCTGAATACTTGTATCTTACATTTACTATTTAGGATTTTCTTCAGCGTATAGTATGTTCATTTTTCATTTCATTTTGTTATGTTATACCAGCTATTCTGATGACGCTACTCACTGTTGGTGTCATGGCAGTGTTACAGATCTCGGGTTTTTATGGACGGGGCTAAGGTTTCTCGAATGGTGATGCTCTAGCAGCAGGACAGTGGTTGTATCACCAGGTTTCATCCCACGGCGAGTGTTCTGTCTTCGGAGCTATCTCTCGCCCTAACACCAACATGTGAATACTCTTTCCATTTTCGTTATCTCTTCAGGATGCACTGTGTTTAGTTCTTGTACTGTTTCTATATTCCTGTTTTAGATACCTTCCCCTATATTTTGAATTATTGCGTGTTAAGTGGTCAGGTGCGTAGGCGCTGGCTTCGGCCTTTAGGTTTAGCAAGAAAGATCCGGAGATTTCTATTCCTATTCCACTGTGCCGACTCATACCGTTGTTTTGACTCTCTGTTATTTCTCAGTCGTTGGTTTCTGAAGAAGTTCGGTTTTAATAAAGGGTTCATGGTCAGGTGTTTTGCTAACCCATCTCCCTCGCACCTGGGGTCGAGGGGAGTCAAAAAAAATGGTTACACTCCCGATCTTTCGATTTGCTTCGTTTCCTTATAAGGCAGGCTGACCCTAAGTTGAGCCCTTCCATCGCAATTGTCTGTGCACTAATAAGTTTCCGCTCTGTGCTTCAGTAGGTGTAAAAATGGCCGCGTGCTCAACGAGCAGGGTAAGGTTGTTTCTCGGAAATTTGTTTTTCATTTAATCCTATTGTATGTCAAATATTTTGCACAACAACTACTATGCACTGTGAAATCACCAATATGACCTTATCCTTTGCACGATATTTTTCTCTCGTAATACTTCATGGTAATGATGAAGCTCTTCACGCTGTTGCGCGAAAGATCCAGTTAACGCCATTGTGTATGCAGCGTATCATCGTGTCACTACGCAGGTCTGATCATTTTTTTTTATTTTTGTTGAGATAAATCATGGAAAATCACAACGCGCCATGAGATGAAATGCTTCACCACGGTTCACCGAATTTGTTTTAAGATAGGTTAAGGACATATTATTTCAATTATTAACTTAATGCATTACTATACCATGACTCGGCTCTCGTTCCAATAACAGTAATGATCATAAATAATATTATTGATTCGTCCGTATTTTCCATTTTCGATGTATAGATTCTTATACCCTTGGTTCATATGTAAAATCTCGCTTTCCATATATCGTTACGAATAGGGTTCGGTTTATATAGCTTTTGGGGTCATATAACATTTATGTTTATGTTTATATATAACACCGGACCGAGTTTTATAAAGTTCGATACAGGCCAATATATCTATATATATTTGTTCTTTAACTAATTTTCCATACTCTCTGTGCAAGGTAACATATAGGCTCTTCTTTTTAATTGCATATGTATGGATATTCGATAGTACAAAGAATAATGTATAGATGAACTTTCTCCAATGGTTAGTTATAATTGGTACCTTTATAAAATTTCAATATACATGTTGCAAGTCCTCACTATCAACTTAAAATTTTTCGTGAAGTATATCTCAATATTTTCAATATTAATTGACTAAAGGACCTTAGTTACCAATTTATTTTGCTAGGATAATTGTTGTTCAAGAGTAGGGATAAACTTGAATATGAATATATATATCCTCACAAGTATTTTCAAAATCATATAGAATAGAATTGTTCTTTCCAACACTCTTACATAGGTTAGAATGCTCATATATTCAATTCATAAATGATTTAAATGATAGAAGGCTTATATATAAACAATCTATAATTCAAGTATCTTGCTTTCCCACTTTCTGCTACATACCATGCATAGTTCAGTGCTACTATATTGGTTTTTTTTTTTTTAGCATACACATATGCATCTCATGCCATTTTTTTGTTCAGAGAACTCCATAAAAATTAATCATCTGTAGAGACCAAGTAACTTCAGATTTGAACCAGCCTTGGTTTAGAGTTTCTAAAGTTTCTACTCTACAGATTGCTAGTCTACAACTAAACAGAGTCTGGAAGGTGAATGCCTTAGGATGGATTCTGTTAAATGTAGTACTAATAGCAAACACACCATTTACTTAACTTTTCTATATGTAGCCAATTCATACCATCAGGAATATAAAGTAACAAAAGTTTCAGAACATACCACAATCTGCAAATGACCAACCTCCCAACGTTAGAATCCTCTTTATCTCCCAGGATTCACCCCCGAGCAGAGATCACCTCCTAGAACAGATCAACCTCTAATCTGTCTAGGAGCAGCTTATTTAAGCTCAAAATTCCCCAAAGCATGTTTCTAATTCTGCGTCCAGAATAGCAGGATGCTTTCTTTCCTGTTTAGCCTAGGCTTCTGTAACACCCCCAAGTTCTATGCTTTTCAAATGAGACATTTGAACATAAATCCAAAGGGGAGTGGACCCCAGTGGATGATTATTGTGTGGATGTGGTTAATTTTGTAATTATGAAAAATAAATAAAATATTATGTATGCACTATGACCAAAAAAGAGAATTGAGATCACTTGCCAAAATCCATGAGGATGGATAAGGCAACAAATCCCCAAAAAGCTTTCAAAAATCCTTGAAAGAAATTTATTTAGATTTAACGAGAAATCTAAATTTCCCCAATGAAGAGGAGTAGTTGGGAAGAGGTGAGAAAAGCTGGAAAAGCTGAGGAAAAGCTTAAAGCAGCTTTAAGGAACCCCAAGAGGGGAAGCCTAGGCTAAACAGGAAAGAAAACATCCTGCTACTCTGGACGCAGAATTAGAAACATGCTTTGGGGTATGAGCTTAAATAAGCTAATCCTAGACAGATTAGTGATTGATCTGGGCTGGGAGGTGATCTCTGCTCGGGGGTGAATCCTGGGAGATAAAGAGGATTCTATGGTTGGGAGGACTGGTCATGGTAGAGGTATGCATGCATATTGTTGGAGATTTCTGTAAGTCTGTATTAAATATATCCCTGCTTTATGAATTTTGATGTTATAGTTTCTTATGCAATTTATGATTTATTATGTTATGGTTCAGTATGAAGATTTTGGATTGATTATTGGTTATAGATCTGGTGGGCTTATGATGATTTATTGGAAATTTTATAAGGCTTGCAAACTGGAAAGTCTGAGAAATTTTTGTATTCTCCTATCTGCCTATAATTACTCAATAGAAGTAAATACTGGATAACTGGATGAATTTGAAATGGATTCAATAATCAGTTTTGTTGTTAGCTAGCGCATAAAGCCGAGTATATCTAACTTATTAGATTGGGTAAGAACCTGGGTTTGGGAGGCATGACAAATGGTATCGGAGCCCAGGTTCAAAAAAATTGGGCAAGATATGTGCTCACAAAGAACTAGTAAACTGTTATAAAATTTACAATGACATATGTAGCCATTGTTTTACTATCATCGTTATGTAAAAGAAAGTCAGGGTTCATAAAGTTAAGATATTGAAACTATCTTAATACAGTAGCAAAGATTGATGCTGCCTTACTGAGAGGATATGCTTATGTGTATGTTAGAGAAACATTATAGTGGTGCTGGAAATATATACATGGTAAGTAGCAGAAAGGAAGAAAGCAAGGTATTAGAATATAAATTTTCAATTATGATCATTCTAACACTTGTAACACCTATAGACTGCATACATGAGCATTCTAACAATTATAATGGTGCTGGAAAAAGAGTAATTATGTTCTAGATGAGCATGATACCATTTATAAGGGTATAGATTTAGGGTAAGTGCTATTAAACACATATAAGCATTCTTCAAGAGAAAGAAAAAACTTTAATAGCAAGGATTCTGAATTCTTGGTAAATCACAAAGAAATTCTACAAGGGTTATAGTACTTATAACCATTAGAGGGTACTTTATATTTTAAGTACAGTTCTAACTCTTGAAACAAATAATATGGTGTCAAAGTTCTCTATGCTGAATGTATAGCAGCAATGGAACTATCGATCACATAGATATATGCCTTTAGGAAATATATAGGTATATATATATATATATAAATTAACAAATAGAGTACATACACATTATAGCCGTGTTAAGGTTACATGGTATAAAAAAAAAAAAACAATTAGCTGAAAGTAAGACATTGGAATATGACATTCAAATGATATACAAACAAAGTTTACTGCTATTCTATTTGATGTACACAACAGTTAGAAATGAGTATATAGCATTTCGAAAATTTCCCTAGATATATTGAAGACAAGTATCATAGCAATAGTTTTAAAAATTTTTAATGACCATCCTTTAGTCTAGCACTATTGATACTTCTGGGGTTACATAGAAATAAAAATCGAAGTTCAGAATAAGAACTATCGAACAGTTATGTTGAATTCTTATTACACCACAAAATAAACTTTCAATATAATGGGTTATATCAGTCATGGAAATTATAAAGTGTTCTGAAAATTTACATTATATCTAACACTTGGCCCAACTCTAGGGCAAGGGAGAAAGTCGATGCTCCAAATTTTATTCGTCATTAAACTATCGGGCCTTATAAAAATATATATATATTTTAACAAGCCTAGAGCAGTATGTAAGTCGGAAGGTGGGCAGTATTAATCACAGTTGCGATATATATATATATATATATATAGGTACCTATAAAGCTAGAGGTAAAGCGTATAATAAACACAAATTTCCTAGGTTAATGATATGCGTTACCTACTTTTGAACTATATCTATACATATAGTTATAAACATTCATAGCCATTCTATGAATAAATTAAATAATTGATAAATAGTGATAATCATCGTGTGTGAGAATTTGTAATATCAAAGTAGTTGATAAACATTCACAGCCATCCTGCCAGAATTTGTAATGCCAAAATATTTTGAGTAAAAGTCGAAAATATAAAAATGATTTAAAAATCCCAATGATTATTTATTTATTTTAATATGAAAATTCTGAAAGCCTGGTCTGAAATGGACCACGCCTAATTGCATCATTATAGGATGCCGGAAGTATACCGGACTCGCCTGGAACACATCATAGCGTTGTATTTTTTCTACGGCAACGTTGGTGGGTAATTGCATTACAAGCCTAAACCTATATGCAAGCAACATCTAAGATACATATATCCAGTCATAAAACAACAAAATTCAATAGCTTTCATCGCCTTCTAAAGGCCCATAGAAACTATACTTCTATTTATTCGGTGAAACAACTACTGTATGAATATAGTACACATAAAGTGAGCGGCCGTGGAATATGATGGGCCGTGGCTTGGTACTTGGCCGAAATAGCATCAAAACATAAAGTATCAGGCTACACAATTCCCTTACCGGCATATATACAGTTTAAATTTGTTGAAGAACGATAGTCCCCATAGTGCAATTAACGAAATGGGAGTTGAAAGTAAACGGAATAAAAACAATAGTAAACGCCGGGAGATAAACCAAACGCTCGTTTGGTATTGCCTGCGACATAGTTATATATGGGCATAAAGTAAAAAGTTAATCCCGGCGCCGAGAACGAAAGGAAATACTCCTGTTACTATCAAGTAAAACGGACTACACTAATCATATAATGATTACAGAACATGGTCAAAACGTATCTGTTATACAGCCACATACAACAGAATAACCAAACGTAAACTCACTATTATCCAAACATCAATGAGTTACGGCATATTTCAGTTTTGATAAAAACGTATGCTGTTGGCCGCGATCAAAGAGGAGTATTGCGGACTGAAAAGGCGTTGGACGCCACGGCACCCTTGAGATCTGGTAAGAGGACGTGGAAAGAACAGTGAAAAAAAGGGTGCAATGTTGATACAAATTGTAAATATCTTCTTTTCCTGTAACCACGTCAAAGAAAATCAGTATAATAGAATAGGGAATATAACAGAGAGGAGGTGCAGAGAGGTAAAGTAAAACAAGTAAGGATTTCATTGAATCCTGCCTGAGGAATGGCAACAAAACCGTAACAGCGAGTCCCTAGCCCTAACCGAGTCGATCACATACTCGACCCAGACGAAAATAGGAGAAGGAAACTGCAACGACTCTACACTGGAAATAGTAGGGAAACTCGAATGAATTGAACAGCGCAGAAATTTGGATTTAATGAAACCTCCTGAACCCTAATTTGTGTATCCCCAAAAAGATTAGAAAATCCCCAAGCTGAGTGCGGAAAGCCGGACACACTGTCAGGCTCGTACCAGGCGATAGGAAGACGCGTATGGTGGGTTAGATAGTGGCTACTCTTGGCTCACACAGTAGTAGGGTCGGAACCCTAAAATTTTTAACCTTCTCCGAGGCAGCCTCTGCTCTCCCAGTACGGGAGGGAGCCGATCTGTCAACCTGCAGAACCAGCCGTCAAACTGTGCTAGAAAGGACGAGACGCGCCATTCGTTGGTACTCTTCTGCATGAAGTGAGATGCCAGAGCTGGTTGCCGAGCATTGCTCACACGTTAACCACTGTGTATAGTGGGTAACAGGCTCCAGGACAAATTCACATCAGTCAGCTAAATTCAGAAAATGCAATAATGATAAACCTCCGAACGGTGCGATTGGGTTTCCGGTTGTGCTGGCTGCCTCGATTCCAAAAATCTCTGACTCTTTTCTTGATTGAAACCCTATTGAGTTGTATAGAAAGGACACGCCGTTGCCGGGGATCGAACCCGGGTCACCTGCGTGACAGGCGGGAAAACAGCGGCCGGTTTAGGGTTTATACAATCTTGAAATCAACTTTAAGGGCTATGTCTCATCACCGCCCATGCTCACATGACTCATTGCATGCTCGCCTATTCGTAAGCTACTGATAAAGCGAGAATCCGACGTGTTGGCGCCGGTTTCAAGCAGCAAGGAGTGGGCAGGCGATAGGATGCGTGAGTACACGCAGGCGCGCGAATCAGGTTAACAGAAATGATATTCGGTTTTTTGTTTTTGATTGAATATATTTAAATATTCCATATTACTGTAAATATATGTGTCGACATTTTTCATATAACCATATGTGTCGCCATTCCATAGTAAAATACCCTATACACTTAATAGTGTCCCTAGGGTTTAATTGGGGCGTTATCATGTGAATATACCATTTGCAAAATGCGTTGACCCGCAACGTGTAGGGTTGAAGGGTTATGTAAGGAAGGCTAATCAGCGCCGAAAAAAAAAAAATGCAAGTTTCTGTTTAATGTAAAGCACAGAACTACGAAAAAACGCAAGTTTCTGTTTAATGTAAAGCACAGAACTACGAAAAAACTAACCGAAACGGAAATGATAATAAAACAAAGCTTTTTAAATTATCAACTGTGGACCCGTTAACAAATAGCAATTATATCTTTCCAATCTCGGCCACATAGGTGTCCTTTACACAAATTAACGTATAGGAAGGTTTATATAACAACCACATCTTTATATCGCATATGTTAACAGTTCAACATATATGATTAGGGTCGATGGGACTGTGCATACATATATTAGTCATATAAGTGGAAAGAACCAACACTAAACACAAATTTTATATTTCCAAACAACAGAGGTTACGACGAAAAATAAAGATGGAACGAGTGAATGCAAATCATAGATATAACTGAATCATATATAGTGCAAGCAGATTTTAGTTATGAGGCGCATGTGGAAAAATAAAAGGGTAATGTAGGTAGTAGGAAGGTATGGTGACTTGACATGATGGCTGCATTGAAATCGAACACAGGCCATTGAAAGCGTGTTGTACGCATTGTGCTCCTCTCTTTGTGGCTTGGCGCTTGTATAGGTTCGATTTTCAGAAAGGAGCGTAATTAGAAATCAAAAAAAAAAAAAAAAAAAAAACCTACTCACAAAAAGGTACTTGGGAGATAGTTTAATAAAAGAAAAACCAACATTAGAAAATGCCGATAAAATATATACCTATCTATATTAACAAGTAGGAAAAATGGTACGAAGTTAAATATCTTTAATGCATGGTGGATAGATAGATATATATCTAAGTCATGTATTAAAAAAAAAAAAAAAAAAAAAAAAATTAGGTATAGGCCTGCGGAAGATCCCCACTCAAAACAATATGGAGGAGGGTTATTTTAATATACAGTAATATCTAATGTCGCCTCAATTTCATTATAAACAGGAGTTGGCTGAATAGGTTGTACGTGTATAAATTATATATGCTCCTGATAGAGCGAGACCTTTGAAATGTTTGGCCGAATATATGAGCAATATAAAAAATATATATATATATATATAGATGCGCATTTTA
This sequence comes from Pinus albicaulis, assembly GCA_034641835.2. Lineage (NCBI taxonomy): Eukaryota > Viridiplantae > Streptophyta > Pinopsida > Pinales > Pinaceae > Pinus > Pinus albicaulis. The sequence continues at coordinate 32,813 of JAXQQM020075448.1, forward strand.
ATTGGTAGTCCTTGAGTTAATATCGTCAAGGTATGTGATGTACAGGATAGGTTATATGAAAAGAAAAAAAACAAGGGGTTGAATATATATATATATGTTATATATATATATCTCTACGGATTATACATAAGTTCTTTCAAATAATAATGAAAAAGACCATATACAATTACTATATGAAATAGAAGTATATGTCTATATAATGATATGTAATCATCCTATATAGGTATATGAAGAGCATTAGTTTCCTATAAATATGGATATATAAATATATGTGTGCGGTAATTAAGAAATTCTAAAGTACATGGATTGAATACCAAAATGGTTATATGAGGTAAGTGAAAAAAAAGGTGTTGATCAATATACCTATGGTTATACTGTAAGAAAATAAATGCACCTCATCTCTTAATAACATAATGGTACATATGGTTATATGTAGATATATGGTGTAAGGACATATGGGTATTCAATACTATAAGGAAATGGAAATGTTAAAGGAGGATGATATCTAGTGGAAAGTATGATAAGAATGCGAAATAATTATTTCAATAATCATGTGAATAGAATGGGAACCCCAGTATAAAAAAAAAATCCATGTGAAAAAAAAATATTTTAATTCTAGATTTCTATGGGTAAGATATCTATTACCCATGTGTATACAAAATATGTATATGTTGGGTTAATAAAGTGGCATTTTAAATTGATTTATTACCCTCAATAAGTGTGAACTTGGGGTTGAAACTCAACCCTTATGGATCAAGGGTAATTAAGCTAGAATGGGAAAATTGCTAGAGAGAAAGAATACTTTGAGAAAGAAAAAGGAGAGTTATATTGGGATATATAGGGAAAGGTGTATAAGAGAAAAGGACAACTTATATTTAATAAAGGTATGTTAAAAATAAGTTGTAAATTCTCAATTATCCTTGTATTGGTTCAAAGAAAAACTTTATAAGTCCATCACAAAGGAAAAATGTAAGTTGGTACGAAGGTACAGTACAGTAAATAGAAAAAAGGAATTTAAGGATTATTAATTAAACTCTTTGGATTATATATAAGTATATATATATGGTTGGTGGATATATATATACGGTGGATTTTATATATACATATGATGAGGTTTGTATTATATATATATTATGAATGATGTAGAGTGGTTCTATATATATATGAAAAGGAGTGAAGGATTTAAATATGAAATATAATGGTTCATATCACAAAGAGCTTTATAAAGAAAATTTTTATGTTTCACATTAGTGGAATATATATACAATGTGGTGGAATTAAGGATAAAGTAAAATGAAAAAAATTGCACGTGGGACATAAGTTAAAATCTACAAGTAACATTATAAATATAGGCGATCTGGGTATATGTTATAATGTTAACCTTGTTGAGTTGTATGGATATAATATCTTCATACATGTTAAGTTATTCCTCAAACTTTACACTAATTCACTGGGGATCATTAAAAGTGACTTCACCTAAAAAGCTATAAGTACAAGGGAAGGACATATTTTATCATATGGCTGATTATTATGATTAGAATAAGTGGTCCGAGTAGAATGTGAAGAATTTTTTTTTTTTTTGAAAATGTATAAATTGGGGTAATTCTTTGGAAAGGGGAAAATTTTGTCAAATTCTATTTTGATATTATCAAGTAGTAATGGGATGAATGATAGAAATTACATGCATTCACACTATACAATTTTGTTGGTATAAATTTTATGTAAAATTTCTTGAGTCTTAAATTCAAAGACAGAGAAATGATGTGAAATCATACAGCTACAACCGAGAAAAAAGGGATGAGCTGTATTTTGGACTTGGGTGGGGGAAACCCATCAGTTCCAAAATTGTTCACTTAAGTTTTGAACGAGTGGATACCATTTCATGTGAGAGGTAAGCATGGAATGGTAGAGATTTTTAAGGAATCTAGTTGTTACTAATTAAATTAAGTAACTAACAAAAGAAACAATGAAAAGATACTAGAAGTACAACTATAAAATGAGCAAGGGTAAGCACAACCATGCATATGATCCAATTGTTTTCTCTCATTTATGTGTACTAATGGAAAAAGTTGAGAAATTGTTTAGACAAGTGTGTAACAGGAAATTGGGCACTCTGGAAACGAAGAGGAAAAAGGTGAAGATAAAGCACCTAGAAAATCCAGAAGAGCTGAGTTGAACCAAGTTGCGTGAGGAAAGAATCTCACTGAAAAACCAGAAAGGATAAGTAGTGTACTAAAAGTGCACTGAACTATTATGAATCTGAACGGTTTGATTAATAACTGAATGTCTTAAGTTATTGAAATGCAGAATGCTGTTGTGAATTATCAATTATATGTACCTGATATTACTTACATTGGTATGGATTGTGGACAGAGAAACCAGAATGACGGATCTTCCATACAGAATTCTTGTAAAGAAGTAGGAAGAAAACCAACTGCATAAGGCATCAGTAAATATAGTGGAGGCAGGAGAGTACTCTGCTAGAAACTAATGGCTTATACATTAGCCCTACCATTGCTTATTAAAAATTCCTGATGTATTTCATGTCTCCTTGTTGGAAAAAAAAAAAGTTATAAATTTTGTACCTGATGCTTCTCACATAATTGATTTGAAATGTGGTCCAGGTGGAACCCGAAGAGGAATTTCCTTCCAGAGTCGCTTCAAAGATGAAAGCGAGAAGAAATGGAATGGCGGAAGTGAACAGTAGCTCGGGTAAAGGTGCAGTGGAGCACTTTACTGCTAAAAAGCTACATGGCACAGAGAAGCTCAAATGATGGAAAAGCATTCATAATTATGTTCAAAATCAACTAGTAGATAGTTGTCAACACCGAGGACGGTGTTTATTTTTCAGAGGGGGAATATGTAACACCCCCAAGTTCTATGCCTTTCAAATGAGACATTTGAACATAAATCCAAAGGGGAGTGGACCCCAGTGGATGATTATTGTGTGGATGTGGTTAATTTTGTAATTATGAAAATAAATAAATAAAATATTATGTATGCACCATGACCAAAAAGAGAATTGAGATCACTTGCCAAAAATCCATGAGGATGGATAAGGCAACAAATCCCCAAAAAGCTTTCAAAAATCCTTGAAAGAAATTTATTTAGATTTAAGGAGAAATCTAAATTTCCCCAATGAAGAGGAGTAGTTGGGAAGAGGTGAGAAAAGCTGGAAAAGCTGAGGAAAAGCTTAAAGCAGCTTTAAGGAACCCCAAGAGGGGAAGCCTAGGCTAAACAGGAAAGAAAGCATCCTGCTATTCTTGACGCAGAATTAGAAACATCCTTTGGGGTATGAGCTTAAATAAGCTGATCCTAGACAGATTAGGGAGGGGATCTGGGCTGGGAGGTGATCTCTGCTCGGGGGTGAATCCTGGGAGATAAAGAGGATTCTATGGTTGGGAGGACTAGTCATGGTAGAGGTATGCATGCATATTGTTGGAGATTTCTGTAAGTCTGTATTAAATATATCCCTGCTTTATGAATTGTGATGTTATAATTTCTTATGCAATTTATGAATTTTGATGTTATAGTTCGGTATATGAAAATTTTGGATTGATTATTGGTTATAGATCTGGTGGGCTTATGATGATTTATTGGAAATTTTATAAGGCTTGCAAACTGGAAAGTCTGAGAAATTTTTGTATTCTCCTATCTGCCTATAATTACTCAATAGAAGTAAATACTGGATAACTGGATGAATTTGAAATGGATTCAATAATCAGTTTTGTTGTTAGCTAGCGCATAAAGCCGAGTATATCTAACTTATTAGATTGGGTAAGAACCTGGGTTTGGGAGGCGTGACAGCTTCCCATTTTGGGATTCTTTAAAGCTGCTTTAAGCTTTTCCTCAGCTTTTCCAGCTTTTTCTCACCTCTTCCCAACTACTCCTCTTCATTGGGGAAATTTTAGATTCCTCCTCAAATCTAAATAAATTTCTTTCAAGGATTTTTGAAAGATTCTTGGGGATTTGTTGCCTTATCCATCCTCATGGATTTGGCAAGTGATCTCCGATTCTCTTTTTGGTCAAAATGCACAATCATTTTATTTATTTCCTCAAATAAAATATGCAAATACATTCACACCATAGTCATCCCTTGGGGTCCACCCCCTTAGGATTAAAATTCAAATGTCTAACTTTTAAAAATTCAACACACAAATTGGGAGTGTTACACCATAGTTTTTCCAAATCTATTACTCATTATTTCTAAAACTCATAAAATATACCAACTTGGAAATATAATTTATTTCCATGGAAGAATATAAATTATTATAAATAAAATAATTAAGAAATAATTCTTCCAATATTCTTATATTCAACAATTACAAGAATATTCTTCATTTAATATCAATATAATAATTAATAATATTTAATTATTTAATAACCCTCATTTTATGAGAAGTTTTTATGGTGGCTTATGCGAGGGATATTACAAACTCCCCCCCTTAAAGAGAACATCGTCCTCGATGTTCTTCTCTTGTTGGAACATTAACCTTAAATTTTCATTTCCAATTATTTAGGAAATGTAAAATAATACCTAAATCCTAATACTTTCATAAAAACTCAGGGAGCACTTAGCCCTTTAATCATCAAAATGATAAGAAAACTCTATCAAGTGCACATTGCATTTTATTTAGGAGTTACACTAGTCTTTCTCTACCACTAGTGTTTTTGCAAATTATTGTCTTTCTCTCCCACAATAATTTCAATCCAATTCAAACTCATGGTATTTATCTCCAACCATTTGTCCCTGCTATTAACCTACTAGATTTTCAGCTAATAGCTCTAATTTGCAATTGCATGAGGTACTGAACAAACAGTCAATCTAAACTTTGCATAAGAAATCATAACATAATGATTCATATAAACTTTGCATAAGAAATCATAACATAACAATTCATATAAACTTATATAAAAATTCATAGATAAATCTCCAAATTTATGTATGCATACCGATACTATGACCAGTCCTCCCAACCTTAGAGTTCGTCTATCTCCAGAACTCACCCCCGAGCTAAGATCCTCCAAGAACAGACTAACCTCAATCTGTTCTGGAGCAGCTTATTTAAGCTATGCTCTCCCCAAAGCCTGTTTCCAATTCTGCGTCCAGAATTTCAGGATGCTTTTATTCCTGTTTGCCTAGGCTTCCCTTATTTAAGGACTTTAAAGCTGCTTTCTGCTTTTCCAGCTTTTCCAGCTTTTTACCTCTTCCCAACTACTTTCCTCATCATTGGGGAATTTAGATTTTTCCTCAAAAATCTAAATTAGAAATAATTTTTTTCAAGGATTTTTGAAAGATTTTGGGGAAAGTCTTTACCTTTTCCATAACCTCATGGATTAGGCATGTGATCTCAATTTCTCATTTGGTCATAGTGCATACAAAATATTTTATTTATTTTTCATAAATAAATAATTAACCACATCCACACAATAATTATCCATTGGGGTCCACTCCCCTTTGGATTTATGTTCAAATGTCTAATTTGAAAAGCATAGAACTTGGGGGTGTTACAAAAACTCTAGAGTTATTTCCCGAATACCCCAACTAAAGTATTCATTAACTCAACAATAAAATAAAATATTACCTCATTACATCAATCCCATCATAGCTTCCATAGCCATTGAATCCAATAAAAATTCAATGTCTAAAAATAGTCAATGTCTACAAATCCACTGTAATTTACATAATTTTCCATTGCATATTATCATTAAGGCAAAGGAACATTTATGTACACCGTGCATCTATACTTGACCCACAACATGGGGTCCAAAATTTGTCAAAGCACATTGACAACAATTCATCGCATATAATATAGGTGGTATTCATTCAAAATTTCCACATAATAATAATAATCATGTAGCTTAGAAAAAAGACATTAACATATGTTGCATACCATAGCATGATACTTTATTTAAGGTCTCACCTTAGCAGCCATCAATATTGTAGAGAACTAACAGTCCCATTGAACACTAGGACACAAAATGTGATTTTTTTTTTTTTTTTTTCAGCTTACCATTAGCTTGCAACCGTATAAGCGACAACCATTGAGGAATTTTGTGAAAATAATTTGCAATCATGAAATCTACAATCACTGTAGACTTTTTTTCAAATAGTATGCAAGCATGCAATCTACAACCAATTCGAAATTCCATCAAACAATTTTCAAGCATGCAATCTACATCCATTGAGGAATTTTAACAGCAATTTGCAAGCATGCAATCTATGGTGGATAAGGCATTCTTCCAAATAGTTGGCAAGCATACAATCTACTACCATTGAGGTACTAGTTAGCAGAGATGAAATAAATTTCCATAAATATGTTTATACTCTCATAGAGATAGTAAAACTAGAATTTCTAGAACATCATGAATCATATTAATATCATCAATGGTAAAATTTCTGCTAATAACAGAACCAACAATCCCTAAAACAGCGTCTAATCAGGAAATTTGAGCAAATTATGGATCCATTTCTAAACATAAATTTTTCTTGGAATCACCATGGGGGTTACATGATCTCAAGGTATGAAAACCCCTTGATATTAAAGATTTGTCACATCCAAAACATCCACGGATGAAATTATTTAAAATACAAAACCGTGGATCTCAATTACCACTTTTTGTCGAACACATTGAATGCAACCTTTCCTCTACAACTCTAAATGAAGATAGAGAACCCACAATTATGCTACTATGATTTTTTCATTGAATTTAAGTTCACTATGTGAGTTCTATTTCACTCGTTGCTTATTTTTAACAACTAAAGAGTTTCGTTCAAGTATATATATATTTTGTTTTCAACATTCCATTGTCCTCTTCACGGTCAAACCCAACTTCTATATTATTTAGTTATCACACCAACCATACATGTATTCATTATTTATAGGTAGTGCATGATAACTTTATCCATGTTTTTCCATTTTTTTTTCTTATGCACCATAATAATTTTTCTCATATTATGCATGCAAAGGTTGGTAATTAATCTACAATATAAACAGTGAGTGCTCAAGATGGTTCATAGGTACAATAGAAAAACAGTGAGTGCTCAAGATGGTTCATAGGTACAATAGAAGTTTTATTGTCTTTTATCCACATCCATATTAAAAATTCTTGAGCACAACTTTTAAAGAAACATTATAAATGTCTACTCTTTCATGTAGTTATTAATCATGCAACATGCATCTCATGTTAATTGTAGTATACTACAAGTTTAATTAAAATCATACCTGAGATGATGCCCACTAGCATCATACCTCTACTTCCTTTTTGCATAACGATTCCCAAAAGACGCCAGTGTTGCAACCTTTTGCTTTGATACCATTTGTAACATACCCCGATAACCTCGCAGGAAAAATGCATGGAGTTAGGACTTTTTTTCAACATTTACGAATGTGTAACCTTATAAATTTCTTTATATATTTCTGCATTAACCATTTAAATACCCATTATGATCACTTAGAGAAATATTTAGCAAAAATCATAGTGAGTTACACAACCATTAATTGTCCTTGTTGTAGCATATTAACTTAAATTTCCTGCTATAACTATGCATCGATCCCATGATCATTTTAATTCAATTAGTAGATCACCTAATTGATAATATCAACGTCATATCATGAAATAAATTAACATCATCAAAACGACACAATTAACAATCACATAAATAGACACCGATATACCCTGGAAACCCCGTAGGGTGAAAACCAGCAAACGTTTAATTTTATTATTAAACGCTCGTGAGGGTTGTCACCCCTCACTCAATGGTTATAAGGGAGTCCAACCCTTGACCATTGTAATAAAATTTACATATAAAAATAATCTTAAACGAAACATAACTAGCTATAAGTTATTACAATCATCATGATACCATTTACCCACGAATCATCAATCTCTGTCTTTGTATTCAGATTGTTTCCTTCAGGGAATCATTGTGCACTTGGAACTACTAAACCTGCATGGACTAACAACTCTTTATCTTCCACAATGTTAAACTTTAAATTTCCTTTTCTCAAGTCATCCTTCTTTCCTGCCATTTCTGTCGTCAGCACACTTGATATCATGATTAGATAAAATATTAATAAACCAATAATCAATCTCTATTTGTGACACTTCAAAAAATATTTGTATGCATTTATAAAACATAACCACATTGACATTAGTTTCCTTATTTAAAATCATTTCACATGCATTAGTAACAAATAAATCAATATCAAGCATCCTCTTTCCACCAAACATTAATAAAATCTTGCATGCACTTTCCTATTATTTCCAAAAGAAAGCTAACATACTATATAATCATACTATGCATGCAAATGCATAACAATATTTTCAAGATAACTATCTCAACAAGCAATTTATCTTTTTGCCTACTCGTATGTTTTCTTTTCAATATGGATTAATGCAATAGATGTTATACTTACGCATATGAATACATGTTCTTTTCCAAGAACATATTTTCCACCCAAGATCTATTCATAATGGTTACTATGTATAACAATGCCAACTCTATTTCAAACAAAGTTAACATACAAGTTATAGTTTTGTGCATGCAATAACATATCTTGTTCTTCCTGCATGTAAAACATATATTTCTTTCCAAAAGAAACCAAATAAATATTTCATGGAAAAATAAACACATTTCTTTTCCAACGGTCAAACGCATACCACTTATCATTTCATGCATGCAAAGTGACATTTCCCTCTCATCCAAAAGATATAACCAATAACTATGCATAATATTCTCCCAAGATAAAGCTAATACCATAGCTAATCCCTTTAGGTTAGACAAATACATATTATTTTTCCCAAAAGCAGGCTAACACAATAGATATTATGTGATTGCACCTTCCTTTTCTCTAGAAATCTAATACTCAAAAATATATTTTTCCCATGCATGCAAGCATATATGTTTCTCTAAATAATCTTACATAATAAAGCATGTGATTACTCTTTTTCCTCTCTAAGAATCTAATCCAATAATGCATACAAGGATATATTTTTATCTTCTATTCATTTTGAAGATTTTTAACACAATAATTATTTCCTTGCATACAATTATGCAATGTTCCAAATGGAAAAATATAGGCTCAGTAGGGAATATCTTAAGATATTCCACTATGGAATCACAACAATATGGAATTACACCAATAGATCTAAACCAGAGATAGACTGGCAGGGCATTTACTAGATGCATCACCTTCATAAGGAAGGGTGAAATCCAGAGGCTTCCTGGCCCATTCCAGACTCTGTCTATAGAAGAATGGTGGAACACAGCAAGTGTGGGAATGACACACTCATCTTAGAGTTTTCTGCTCTTAGGAACCTTAGATATATAGATCTAAACAATGGATCCAAAAGAGAAGTAAAAACCAACCAAGGAAGAAGCGCTAAATTCCACTCTCAGGAAAATCTGCAATAGGCTCAAGGAGGACATTGTATAAGCAAGCCAGTGTGAAAATAATGTAGAACAGGGCTGGGTTCCCTTATTTTATGCTGTGTCAGACCTCAAGAAAAGTTTCGGCAAAAATAAATGAGTTTAGAGGTTTTAACAGATCTCCCACAATCAACACTAGCTGAAAATCAGCTAAAGGAGAGAGTTGGTAAATAGAGAAACCGTCCTTTAGAAATTGCGCAGTTTCTGCTGGAAGACACTAGAAATCAGCCATTAGACTCATGTTATAGTATGGCATCAATAAATCAGATCTATAATCAAGTTCCTTTGTAGAATTATTGGATTTACTTGAAGCAAGAGCAAGAATCCTTCAAAAATAATAGCAGAAACAATTGGAAAAGCTGCAGAAAGACTTGACAACATTTTATATGAGGAGCTTCAGCTGATGTAGGTTAATATTCAGAGCTACAACTGATATATGGCTGAAACATCAGATCCATACCAGATATGGAACTACTCAGCCTTCTAAACAAGATCCCCCCGGGGTTTTATCAAAATAATGCATAAATAAGTGTAGATCTAGCTTTTAATACACTGTAATTTTTATTGCAAATAAATTCAATCATTATATAATCATGGTCCATATGCAAACAAAGATATTTTCAAAGGATATGGCTACTCATCTCTTGATGCATGCTTGAAATACTCTCTTCCTCTTCCTTGGCTCCATTCTCCATGTATTCTCCCATTTCCCTCTTCTATTTCTCTCATGGGATTATAATAAAAAATAGAATTAATTAAAATGGAATAGATTTTATAAATCATAAAAGTATTCCAAATTTTTTTCTAAATCATAAAAGAATTCCATCTTTTCTAATTCATAAAAGCATTCAAGCTTTTCTAAATCCTAAAAGTATTCCAGCTTTTTCTAAATCATAAAATAATTCCATATTTTCTAAATCATAAAAGCATTCCAGCTTTTCTAAATCACAAAAGCAATCCATAAAGCCACCATGAATCTGATTTTTCCTAAATCAGAAAATCATTCCATAAATCCCGCATGATTTTATTTTTAAAGGTAGATTTTATTTTTCCTTATGAGAAAAATATCACTTATCCATACTTTTTCCAAATATATTACTCATTATTTCTAAAACTCATAAAATATACCAACTTGGAAATATAAATTATTTCCATGGAAGAATATAAATTATTATAAATAAAATAACTAATAAATAATTCTTCCAATATTCTTATAATCAACAATTACAAGAATATTCTTCATTTAATATCAATATAATAATTAATAATATTTAATTATTTAATAACCCTCATTTTATGAGAGTTTTTATGGTGGCTTATGCGAGGGATATTACAAAATAGTTTTTCCCTAATATGTATAGGCTCCCTATTTTCTCTCCTCATGACCCTCCTTACTTCTTGTGCTCTAGCTTTCTCTTTAACCATCTAAGAGGCTAATTCCATTAACCGCATGTCTCCCATTCTAGGATTATGGTCCCAAATGTTCAAGTTTTCCAACAAGATATTGTGCATGTAGAATTCTACCATATTTTCCTTGTCTGCCATACTTGACTGGTTGAAAATTTCAATGAATTCTCATTAGTTATGAAAAGGTAAGAAACCGTGAGAGGCTAGTATCATGATTTTAAATAGGATCCATTTTTCTTTGAGGTAGACTGCATAGGGGTCTGATGGGTATCTATGTTTAATCGCCTCCATGCACAAATCTTCCATGGTGGCCATTTGTTTGTATTTTTGTTGAAGTTGATATTGCAATCTTGAATTCTATGCTTGGGCTTCCTAAAGCTGCTCTTCAACATGGAATATTTGATCCTAACATCAAAAAATCCCCTTCCCAACTCAGTCGCTTTTTCCTCCATCATCCCTATGTCATGCACTCTCTCTAAGGGTATATGGATGGACTGTCCCTAGGATCACTTCATATCGGATGCACTTGGTGGAAAAGGAGGGGGTAAGGATGATAGGGTAGTGGATGGAGACATCTATTACGATGATATGTTCTTCTAGACTTGGGCTTCCAAGCATGAGAAGGAGGATCTTCATGCAACACATAGTTCATTCCTCTTCATGGATGCATACCAAACCACTATGGAGGACTCATTTATGGACCCATGTGTCATCTTACTTCCAGAATATGGTAAGAATTTTCTTTTTCCAATTATTGATTGGCTAACACAATAATTTCATGCTCTTAACATTACTATGCAGTGCATTTCTCCACAAGAGGGCAAGTTTTTCATATTGATCCATGATCAAAATTGGGCCAAACTATATGATAGACATAGCCATCTTTTATGTGGCCTTGGGAAAATGTTTTATCATTACATGTATGTTTATTTTTTTCACCCAACCATTTACTATATGATGACATGCATGATTGACCATGTATCAAGAAACATTTTTCCATGTAAATTTCTGAAGCAGCAGTTTGTAAGACTGTGTTGTACATACTTAGGAGGCTATTGGTATCTTCAAACACCACATGAAGCCATCAATATCTCCTTCATTCTTGTATTGATCATGAATTCATTTGCTGATATTATTTCTATTATTGTTGAGAGCATGATTGGGGAATTGACACATGAGTTGGATGTCTCCTTGAGGAGAGATAATTCCCACATTTTTTGCATTACATGTTCTAATGGGAGCATGGGAGGAGATATGTCCAACATAGCCACACATTTGTTTTCTTTTGGGCTGGGCCATGAGTTTTATAGCCATTCACTGTATAACCATGAGCAAGTGTTTGATCATGTATTGTTGACAGATTCAACCATTCACTATTCATTAGTAGATGTGATGATTTTTTCATATTACTTTCCATGCTATTTTTTGAAGTTACAGTGGAGGAGACTGTGTTGTGTCCTCTTGAGACATTGTTTGTATCATGCATCATCATGTAAAACCTTAAGCATACTTCCCATTTGGATACTTTATGATGACCATGTCGTGTTCATCATGGATGAAATGTTTTGGGCCACCTTGTTCTCCAATGTTGGAAGGGAGATCCTTGGAGGATTGTTCTTCATTTTTCCACTTAAGGGCAATACCATTGTAGCCTGAGATAATAACACACTCTACACTTATCACAAGTGGAGAGGAGGATAGCATGGGGTAGGCTATGATGCTTACCATATGAAAATTTTCAGCCCATCTTCATTTCTGGAGCTCAAGTTTGAAGGAGATTTGCATGAGTTTCCATGTTGGGAGGTAACTCACTTTGTATGGATGATTTCTTTGGGATGGGAGATTCATATGTGGATGGTAAATCCCAATTCATGTCAAATATCATGCCTCAAAAAGGCTCATAGACAGCCAATTTTTGCCTCCATAGATGTTTATTTCTTACATGATAGCTACTTGGGATGCTCACCAAAAGCTAGTTTGCATATGTTGGAGGGAAAACTTGGAGATATATTGATGAGAAAACATCTTGATCCTTGGAGGATTTTATCTTATGTAGTTTTTTGAGGACAATCAACATTTGGGAGTGGAGGACTGTAATATTCCACTTTTAGCATGCAGCTAAATGGAACATTAATTTTTGTTGTTTTCACTTAGGAAATGAATAAATGGGTAAGGAGGCCCATATAATTCAGAAATAGGAATAAAATACCTCTTCGTATGAAAGAAGATCAGTAGTGGAGTTGGATTTCACACCCTCATGTGTGAAAGAGGACATTTGCATAAAGACAAGGTCAAGTTTCACCAAGTCAAATATCGCAGTGATAGGAGGTGGAGATCATCTTGTGGGGCAGCGCAGTGAAGGAGGAGGGAATTTTCCTTGATGGAGGAAACCCTAATGAGTGGGACCCATGGAGAGGGAGCTTGCATTTTTTTAAAAGGAGGGAAAGGCATCCATTGTAACTCATGCTTATGATTAGTGATTTCTTAGTTTGCTTAAACTATTCGCAGTCTCCTGTTGTTTAGCAGAGTTGTAGTGTTGTTTAGCATAAGGAATTCCTCTTTAGGATTCATTCTCATTCTTGAGAGGCCTCTTGAGGGATTTCACTTTATTTCTACACATTCATGCTCAAGGTCAAGCCACCTCCTTCAACTACAACGTTATTTCTGCTTAATTATAACATTGTGTTGCAGGGTGTTACAGTGGAGGTTCCAAAACACCATTTTTTGGCTTGCTCTTCAGAGGAGAGAGACTTATTTTCTTTGGGAGATCAGTAAGGGAGGATTCATAGCATATTTCAGATCTTTGCATTTGGCCAACACATTTTATTCCACCTACAACGTAGTATCCTTTAGTGATTGTTTTATTTTCAAAGTACATTTGCAGAGGGAGTTTGCAATTTTGATTGGAGGGTAAGATCTTCAATGATAGGATCAAATTTTCACTTGGAAGATCCATTAGAGGAGATATACTCATATTGTGCATCATCTTCAACTATCTCCATCTAGTTCCAGTTCTCGAGTTTCCGCTGCTACTGCAACTCCGACATTTCTGCAATTTTTCCATTTTGTATATATTTCAGACAATCCTTCTAAGGATTGTTGTATTATTGTTTTATGGGGTTGAGAGCTTTCTCCTACACATTTCTTGAGCCATATATTTTTATATATTTGTATTATTATTCAGTATGTTGCAGTATCTCCTATAAACTATGCAGTCATAGCCTAGGGCATTCTGAGTGTAGCAGTATATTTCACATTTCATGTATATGATCTATTGAGGGTTCTATTGCCAATCCTGAGTGACTCTTTCGTCAAGGAATTGTACTCTCTTGCTAGTATATTATAAATTTTTTGGCTACCTACATCTTCATGTATTCAAGCTCATAAAAATAACGCTATTACTCTATCCCTTGTTCATACATAGATGCAGTCCCTTCATTGGGCACTTTTTCAAGACAACTAGGTGTGGGAGATCTGTTCAACCCACCTAGAGTGATTTGTTTGGAGCCTCCTCTTGGATTTCGGTCATAGATACATTGATCTAAGGGATCCATGTCTTGGTTTCGAATCCTCTAGGAGTCATTCCTGAAAAATGTATTTTTCAGGCATCCCTTGCTCATAGTTCCCATTTTGGGATATTACACCTAGCCTAGCCTAGCTTACTGGGCCTAAAATAGCCTACCCTATACTAATGTAACCTAACTTATCCTAACCTTGCATAGCCTAACATACCCAACCGTAGCATAGCCTAACATAGCCAACCCCACCATACCCTAGCCTAGCCTAGCCTAGCCTAGCCTAACCTATCCTATCCTAACATAGCCTAACCTAACCTAAACTAACCTAACCTAGGCCTACCTAAACTAACCTAGCCTAACCCTGCCTAACCTAGCTTAACCTAGCCTAGCCTAACCTAGCCTAACCTATCCTAACCTAACCTAGAATAACCTAGCCTAGCCTAGCCTAGCCTAGCATCACTTAGCCTAGCCTAGCCTAGCCTAGCGTCGCTTAGCCTAGCCTAGCCTCGGCTAACCTAGCCTTGCCTAGCCTAGCCCAGCCTAGCCTTGCCTAGCCTAGCATAACCTTGGCTAACCTAGCCTAGCCTAGCCTAGCCTAGCCTAACCTAGCCTAGCCTAGCCTAGTATGGCTTAGCCTAACATCGTCTAGCCTAGCCTAGCCTAACATTGCCTAGCCTAACCTAGCCTAACCTAACATAACCCACCGTAACCTACCCTACCGTACCCTACCCTAGCCTCACGTAGCCTATCCTACCCTAACCTAACATAACCTAACCTAACCTACCTTAACCTAACCTAACTTAACCTAACCTAGCCTAACCTAACCTTACCTAGGCTAGCCTCACCCAACCTTGCCCAACCTAACCTAACCTATCCTAGCCTAGCCTAACCGTACATAGCCTAGCATAGCCCAACCTAGCCTAACCTAAACGAGCCTAGCCTTGTCCACCCTAGCCTAGCCCACCCTAGACCGTCATATCCTAGCCTAGCTTAAGATAGCCTAGCCTATCCTAGTCTAACCTACCTTCCCCTACCCTAGCCTACCCTAGCTTAGCCTACTCTAGCTTAGCCTAGGGTAGCCTACCCTAGACTACCCTACCCTAGCCTAACCTAAGCTCCCCTAACCTACCCTACCCTTCTCTACCTTAAACTACCCTAGCCTAGCCTAGCCTAGCCTAGCCTAACCTATCCTAGCCTAGCCTACCCTATGCTAGCCTAGCCTACACTACCCTGACCCACCATAGCCTAACCTAGCGTAGCCTAACCTACCCTAACCTAGCCTACCCTAATATAGCCTACCCTAGCCTAGCCTACCCTAGCCTAGCCTACCCTAACCTAGCCTACCCTAGCTTATCCTAGTCTAAACTACCCTTACCTACCCTACCCTATCCTACCCTATCCTAGCCTAACTTACCCTAATCTATCCTACCCTATTCTATCCTACCCTACCCTACCCTATCCTTACCTAACCTACACTACCCTACCCTAGCCTTGCCTAACCTACCCTATCCTAGCATAGCCTAACCCAGCCTAACCCTAACCTAACCTATACTATCCTAACCTACGTAGCCTAACCTAACCTAACTTAGCCTAGCCTAATCTTGCCTAAGCTAGCCTAGCCTAGCCTAATGTATCCTAACCTAAACTAAACTAACCTAAACTAACCTATCCTAACCTATCTAGCCTAGCCTACCCTATCCTAGACTAGCCTAGCCAAGCCTAGCCTAACCTAGCCTAGCTTATCTTAGCCTAAACTATCCTAGCCTAATCAATCTCATCCTAACCTAACCTAGCCTATCTTATCCTAGCCTAACCTAGCCTAGCCTAGTCTATCCTATCTTATCCTATCATATCCTAACCTAACCTAGCGCAACCTAACCAAGCCTAGCCTAGCCTAGCCTAGCCTAACCTAACCTAACCTAGCCTGGCCTAGCATAGCCTAACCTAACCTAGCCTAACCTATCTTATCCTAACCTAGCCTATCTTATCGTGGCCCAACCTAGACTATGGTAATCTATCCTACCCTAACCTAACCTAACCTAGCGTAACCTAGCCTACCCTATTCTAGCCTATCCTATCCTAGCCTATCCTATCTTAACCTAACCTAACCTAACCTAACATAGCCTAGCCTAACTGAGCCTAACTTAAGCTAACATAGCCTAGCCTAGCCTAACCTAACCTAACCTAACCTAACCTAGGCTAACCTAGCCTAGCCTAACACACCCTAGCCTAGCTTAACATAGTCTAACCTATCCTAGCCTAGCCTAAGATACCCTAACCTACCCTATCTTGACCTAACCTAGCCTAACCTAGTCTATCCTACACTATAGTAGCCTAACCTAGCCTTCCCTAGCCTAGCCTAGCTTAACTTAGCCTCCCCTAGCCTAGCTTAACCTACCCTAGTCTAACCTAGCCTACTCTAGCCTACCCTAGCATACACTAGCCTAACCTACTCTAACCTAACCTATCCTAGGTAGTCTAGCCTACCCTAAGCTACTCTTGCCTATTCTAGCCTAACCTAGCCTATTCTAACTTACCTTAGTCTATCCTTTAGTAGCTTAGGCTAGGCTACTCAAGCTTATGGTACTTTACTCTATATCAGAATATTAATGAAGAAATCATTCAAAAAATAAATTAATTAAAAGCTATTAATAAAAGTTTAAATATAAGAAAACTTCTTTAAAGTAATTTAAATGTATGAAAATACAATTTAAAATACATTTAATTTAACCAAAGTAATAATGTGAAAATAAAATCTAACATAAATTATAAGACAAATGAAAAACATATTTGTAAATCATAAAAACATAATTGAAAATCATTTTAAGAAATCCAGTAATCTCATCTAAATCATCTAATCTCATAGAGTAAGAAATTAAAAGAAAGCCCAAACTCTATCCTAATTAAAAAAAGGCCCAGACCCTATCAATAAAATCTTTTAATAACATGGTTAATCCTACAATTAATCTCATAAATCTATACATCAATGGAAAAAAAAAATAGAAAACTATACATCAATGGAAAAAAAGGAATAAAGATCATGTTTGTGTGGTACCAGAATTCTTAGAAATTTATCGTAAAAATATGCAATATAAATGAATATTTCGCACTTGGAAGAAATCCAAAAATTGCATCCTACTAGAAAACGAATCGAAACAGAGAAAAAGAATCAAATCAAAGAGCCATAGAGAACCTGATAAATAGATTTGCATCTGTGGAAGCAGCGCAGCTCGATTTCGATGTCGCGTATGAAAGGCATATACAGTGGATACTTTGCCTCCGCAAATTCGCAATGCAAGCATCACCGCCTGCATTCCACAGGAGTAATGGAACATGGGGACTTCGAGTGCCGCGCTTCATTCGTCCAGATTCTTTCTGGTGGATTCTTCGTGACAACAGTGAAAGCATACTCCTCCATATTGCACACATCCATAGCCCACACATCCATAAGAGATTTGATTTGATATTTGATAGATCTAACAAAGAAATATCTAAATTATAACCAAGAAATTTGAGACAAAGAGATTACAACTGGATGAAATGAATTAAAAAGAAACTATGGCGAGCCCAGGAAACCATAAAGAAAATAGAATAATAGAACTGAGATGAATAAACATGGTTTTACTAATAAAACTGAGATGAATAGATTGGGTTTAGACACCGAAAATAGAGTTGTAATAAAAAAAAATAGGTGCTATTACTAACACCGTATTAATCCAAAAATTATAAAACCACTTGAAAATGAAGAAAACACTACATATAATTCACTAAAAAGGGTTTACTTCAATAAATACAAAATGAAGAGGCAGAAACTTACCTTTCTTGTCTAGCCGGAACTAGGTTTCTTTAGGGCCTTATTTACATCCAATGATCTAATTTGTTGTAATATTATCTTGTGGTGGGAGACCCTTCATATTGAATTGGACAGACATCAGCTTAAAAGAAAGCAATTAAAAGAAGGTGCAAACCCTATCAATCAAATCTTTTAATAATATGATTAATTCGAAAATTAATCTCATAAAACTATACATTAATGGAAACAAGAATAGAGATCATGTTTGTGTGCTACCATATTTCTTAGAAATTGATCATAAAAATATGCAATATAAATGAATATTTCACACCTCCCAGAAATCCAAAAATGGCACCTACTAGAAAACGAATTGAATCAAAGAGCCAGAGAGAACCTCATAAATAGATTTACACCAGTGGAAGCAGCTCGATGTCGGCCTCACTTAGGAAAGGTATATACAATCGATACTTTGCCTCCGCAAATCCCCGCGCTGCATTCCATAGGAGTAATGGAGCATGGGGACTTCTGGTGGATTATTTGTGACAACAGTCAAAGCATACTACTCCCTATTGCATGCATCCATAAGATGATTAGATTGATGTGGTGAGTGCCAATGGCCAGATCCTCCTCATCTTAATTCTATTCACTCTCGTAATGTCAACATCCTTCTCATTAGTCCAGGAAGCGCTGGGGTCGAAATTCCCCGTCCCCACACTGTAGAAATCCACGTTGGTCTTCGCGGGGATGTAGTCTCTCCTTCACCAAGTAGGGGAGGATGCATTCGCACAGTCTCCTTCACCAAGTCGTTTAAAAAAAAACGTTATTTCTGTGTCCAGCTTTGAAGAGGAGAAT
This sequence comes from Pinus albicaulis, assembly GCA_034641835.2. Classification (NCBI taxonomy): domain Eukaryota; kingdom Viridiplantae; phylum Streptophyta; class Pinopsida; order Pinales; family Pinaceae; genus Pinus; species Pinus albicaulis. The sequence continues at coordinate 51,816 of JAXQQM020075448.1, forward strand.
AAAAAGTAATTTAACTTGTGAACATCATATTCAAAATCCTCATTATATAACTCTGCCTCGCAGCTTTTTTTAATCAACGGCTAATTTGTGAGTGGTTGTGCCACGTCCTCCCTAGCCGTTTGGTTTCTAGCCGTTTGAAGGGATAGCAACACATCATTTCTACCTGTTTGGATTTTTTATTCATCGTTAAAAGGAATATAACAATCCACTTTCTAATATTGTTTTCATAACTACATTCTATCCACTTACATGGTCATCAACATCCATTATGGTGATGAGATACGGCAGGTAGTTATTATGAAGTCACGGAACAAACCATAAAATTTTCCATCTCAATAATGTGAGCTTGCTTAGGGATATTTTTAGAATATAAAAGAATTATTAAAAAATTATAGTATTTATATTAAAATTATAATATTTCAATTAAAAGATAATGGTAAGAGTTGTTGCATATGTTGATAGGGACACAAGAATAAAGTTATTGAAATGTAAAATAGCATTACATTGTACTTAAGCATAATAGATTTAATAATATTACAATTTTATCATTTAGTTCTAATTAAAAATATATATTTTTTAAATAATATATGAACTTTTTAGTTTAAATATTATAAAAACAAACTAATATGGTCATTAAATTTAATACAAAGTGGATTAAAATAGTAAGTCTAAGGTTATATTGATTATGGGTAGAAAAGAAAATTAAAATAATAAGACCTAAGTTTAATAGATTATGGACCATAGATATTAAGGATTATGTATGATATGTATTTGTTATAACTATCTTATTACTAAAAAAAAGTACCTCCAATTGTGTTAGGAATGGTTTTATAAAGCTTACTATATGAAAAATTGTGTCACAACATTGTATGATAATATTGTGAATTGTGTACAAATTTTGAACCTCCACTCTCTTAATTGGGATCTGCCACTAGCTTAAAAGGTACTACCTGAATAAAAACACCTAACATATGTAGCACAAAAGTGGAAATAGACATGTTAGTGACCAATGGATTAAAAGTGGACATAATGTTATTCCAAATATAAGATAATCTCTATTATATGATTTTTTTTTAAGTTAAAAAAAATATAATAGAAGTGAAGCCGTTTTACATAGACCTCCATAAATACTAGGTGGCCTTGACATCAAAAGTCACCAGGTTTAGCTAATATTATCCTCCAAATTCCAAAATTGTGAACCTAATATGAATTCAGATATATTTAATTTAATTTTCCATAAACGTCAATCTATAATGAAATCCATATATGAATGCTAGAAGAACTATGAAGAGTGGTTGAAGTTCAACAGAATTCGACCCACAATTTTTTTTTTTTTATTGAAAAGAGGGTGAAGCTTAGTGATATTTGAGACCTCTTTGTTAGCTTTTGAACAACTCCATACTCACTCATTGTAATGACCTTGACAATGTTATTTTAGTGACATCACCATGAGTCCTTGATTGGTTCCATAACACTAAAATCGGTACAACGTATAGATACAATTTAATTTAATAATTTCAATATGAATTAATTTTTGTATAAACATAAATATTAATTTTTAAATATTAATTTTTAAATATTTTTAATCTAAATTAAGTTTGGTTTACATTATATAAATCAAATTAATTAATTCTTTTATTATTATTAAAATATTTAAATAATAATTTATTTATTTTATAAATAAGAATAATATTTAAAAAAATCATAATTTTATAATAACTTATTATTTTTATTATGTTTTGAAGTTTTTAAAATCCTACCAAATTATTATTAAAATTAGATGATCTATATTACAAGTGATATTTTAATCATATCTTTAGGGAGAATACATAATTTTATCTCACACATACACACACACACACACATATATTCTCAAACTTGAATACTAAAATGAATTAGGTGACTTAGTTGACAACTACTTGCTATCCATGAGTGAGTTTAGTTTTATGCAAGAACATAACAAGCTTGTAAACATAATAAAAGAAATCAAAATTAGTCATGAATAACAATGAATATATTTTTTATGTGGATACTATGGAATTTAAAGTGAAACAAAGAATTAGATTGTGGTCAAACTATTATGGAAGACCTTTGTGTGTGTTTAAGCTTATGTTTGACTGAAAGAATATATAGTGTGTGAGAATAATGCATTTTTATATAAAAAAATGGGATATACAAGGTTCATATGAAATTTATGATGTGAAAGAGTGGAACATAAAGTTGTAGTGGTCAATTCCTACACATTAGTTAAACACCTATTAAATATTTATCAAAATTTGACTTATATAAGCCCAATAATAAGATTAGGAGAATCAATTTAAAAATATTAGAGTTTTTCACACATAGACATGGGTGCTAGTAATAATCCATTAAATAATTAAAGTTGAAAACAAAAACTATATTTAATCATAGCTTTTATAATCATTACACAGAGAGGCCCTGTACAACCCAATATTGAGTAGATGTGTAGACATTGCATCTTACATGCTAGAAGCTAGATGTAAATATTTTTTAATTTCAATTTTTTTTTTTTTTTATTGTAATTTTGTTTCTAATTAATAAAATTACTAACATTTCTTTTAGATAAAATAAAATCATATCCCATTAAAATATATAACATATAGATAGTAGTTATAAATTAACATTGATTTTACCATATAAATTAAAATGTCACATCTGTTCTTCATATATGACACATTATTTTGTTTTTTTAACTTCCTTACAAATCATTTGTATATGTTATTGCATGGCATATAATTCCTATATTTTCTTATTGTATTTGGTAAATAGTTAATCTTGATGAATTATATTTATGCACTTATTTTTTTTTCTCAGTAAAACTAAATCTATTTATAAAACATAATAGTACAAAACTGCGCTAGTTTCGATTATGTGAGCCTGAGAACTGGGCTTGATGTCCAATCTTAACCTTAGCAACTGAACTTCCCAGAGTGGCAAACCAGTTCTTTTAAAATAAATTCCACCGCCCTTAGAAGCGAAACCGGTAAAATAGTAAAGGTATTGTGATACAGCAAGAGACAGTAAACTGGAATAGCCTATATCTTTTACAGCTGAATATAAACTCAAAAAACCAAAAAATTCTTCCATGAGGTCGAAAATTTATACCAAAGCATGCTGAGGGGGATCAAAGTCACCGTTCAGGAGTAGGGGACTCCTGTTCTTCCACGATCCTGGAACCAAACTCAGCTTCTCCATCTTCGTTGTCCCTCTCTGGCACGCCACTCTTGCTGAAGAAGTCCACAAATTTTCCATTCCAAGAATGGAATGACCAATGCTGACTGGCTCAACAGGGGCTAGAATGTCAATATTTGCATGGGAGGGCTAAGGGTTAGGCGAAATAGGGGCAGGGCGGGGCATTGAAGCTAGAGCTGGGATAGGGGATTCTTCGCAAACAGTAATAGTGATGAAAGCAGTGAGAACATGCATGTTTGAGGAGCAATTGAAGCGAAATTCTGCCCTTTGTGAAGACTGGCAGAGGGCTGGGTTGGTGGGAAAATTAGAAGCAGGGGAGGCAGACTGAGAGATAGGCGGAGGAGGCTGTGAAGGTGGAACAAAGTGAGTGCTTCCAGGAGGGTAGGAGATGCCTCTCCGATGCCCAAAATCCAAATGCAAACTTCAATCTACGTCCTCCTCAGAAGATGCCGAGGGCGAGCTAATGGAAGGGCGAGGGCGGGAAGAGTGCCCTCTGCTCGTTCTATGCCTGCAATGCATTCTCTGCCTGAGCCGAGGCATCGAAGCCGCATGAAGCCATGAGTGCTTGGGGCAGAAGGAGCAGTCGGGATGCAACGAAGATCTCTAAAAATCAGCTGCGTGAGAAGGCAAACAGAAATTGAGATGACAGTAGCTGGTCTGGGTGAAGTGGAAACCTGGAAGAGTTTCCAAGCATCCCAGGATGGAGAAACGTCGACCTGTTTGGGTGCGTTCACTTGGAACAGTGCAAGCAGGGGAGCAACTACCACAGACGGGAGAAGGATGACTATAAAAAACACAATGAGCAGACGAATTATCCAGAATGAGATCCATAGCCAAATGAACCAGCAAGGCGAGGTAAATGACAAGTAGGGTCAACGGTGTTAAAGCAGAACAGGTTGGCGAAGTTAATGTGTGAGTAATGGCACTGTAGGGGGCCATATGGCCACAACAAGAGAACTCCCTCGGGATCCACCAAGGGGCGGAAGTCCCATCACTCCGAGCCATCATCTGCATCTGAAGTATATCTATGCACTTATTACCTAATGTTTCATGCATGTTTAATTTCCCCTATGATTATAATTGGATCATTTTCAGAATTACTATATCGAAGAATCATCTCCCTAGATGAATCTTATAACATTTAAACCTAACTATCCAACCCCCATTTCTTATTTATTTCCCCAAGTAATATGGTCATTTATTAATTCCTATACCATTAGGTCATATCACATAAATTATGTATGGTAACTTGCCACATGACAAGTACATTACCCCTAATGCGTCCATGCGGCCAACGCTATCCCATCTAATGAGCGAATGATAACACATGATGAGCACAAGGTATGGTATGACTACGTGAAGGGTGTAGATTCGTTGTCCCCATGTAATGGTTCTTATCTTTCCACCCAAACCTTAAGCTTGTATAGACATTTCTTGTGAACTAATCGAAATTTTTCTCTCCTGTGATTGGAAACTAGTAATAGCCACAAATCTACCAACGCTATTTTTACAGCCCAACAATAGTGCACTATTTATGGAGCCCAGGTATTATGGTTCAATAGACTATTTCATGTTTTTTTCATTTTCCATAGTAAGGGTTCTACACTTGGTCGTTTTGTAAATTTAAATTTTCTAAGAGTGGTTATTATCACTTTGAAATTTGGTTCCTTGGTTTTCCATATCCTCCTAAAGATGTGAAATTATTTTCATCAACACTCAGTTTCTAATGTATAGGTTAACAGGTCGATGTGTCTTTTTGGGTTCATTGGTTCATCTCCAAGAACCATGGCTACATAAGGTGACGAATTCACTTCTTCCCTCTTCGTATGTACTAGTGAGTTACTAATTGAATTTTTATGCCTATTCTGCTTTAAATTTCCATTAGAACAATATTTACTCTTACAAGCACCAGGATTTTATATATGCCAAAGGAAAATTCCACAAAGTTCAATTATTTCCTGATAACAATTTTACTCGGCCTTGCAGGGTGTCTCTATAGCCATAAGACCCAATCACCGCACAAAGGCATCAATCCTTTGTTTTACTTTACTTTCTTAGGTAATTTAATGGCTCTTCCTACTGCATGTATGCGTGTATGGTTTTTTTTCGTTAGATATTCTTTTGGATATGGTTTTCCTACCTTAGAGCTAACTTATATTCCATTTTCAGCAACATGGTGAAGAACGCAAGCTCCATTGCCATATACTTGGGTAATATAAATGGGAATTCCCTGGCTAATTATTTGCTAATGCATATTATTTTTTTTCCTCCAAAATCATTCTCGTTGGTTGATTGTGAGATCTACTTTGCAGGTACACACGCTACCCTCAAACCCTGTCTCAGACTATGGAGGTTTTGGACCCATCTTCAACTGACTTGACATAGAGTTTTTCAAGTCCATTATTTTAGTACTTCTCCTCAAGTTTCACCTTCCAACACTTGATTTTTTCAAGTTTCCGATGTGGTGGAAAATATGAATAACCCAATTGTGTTTTGTTCTTTTATTTTTTGTTTAATGGTTGTGTAATTATGGCTTATTTTTATTCATTGGGTAGTTTATTCCCTTTCTTTTGATATTTTTTCTTCCTTCTATTTGAATTTTTCACTATGGAATTTTTTTGATATTCTTTATGAGCTATCTTGTTTTCATGGGTTCATAAGAGATCCTATAACTGTGTGTTCTTGCTTACTAGAAGGGCAATTTATTTGTATATGGATGCATATTGTGATAGTTATATGGCTTTTTATAGTATATATGTGTATGGTATTTATATTACAAGTCCATGACAAATTCAGTTGATTAACTCGTAGTGAATTAACTTAGCTCATACTAATACCGATGGTTGAAACTAGGTTCACTAGTCAATTTGTTAAGATATCAATATCAATTTACTAACAAAGTATTTCTACAGAGGTTATGTTTATGGGTGTTCTTTGAATATAGTAGTTAACTTATTCTAGTACTCAAATTTCTATAATTTTATTTTCCTAAAAATTATTTCATTTAATTATATAATTTTTTGATATAACAAAATAAATTAAAAGCTATTAATAAAATTGTAAATATAACAAAAATTATCTAAAATAATTTGAATGTATGAAAATACAATTTAAAATACATTGAATTTAAAGAAAATAATAATGTAAAAACAAAATCTAACACAAGTTATAAGATATAAATGAAAAATTATTTTTAAATGAAAAACATAATTGTAAATCATAAAAACATAATTGAAAATTATTTTAAGAAATCAAATAATCTCATCTAAATCATTAGAAAATATATATTTTTTTACTAGAAAAGGTCATCCAGAACTGATTTTGAGGACCACATGTTAAGTCAACTAATATTTTTAATTGATAAAAAAAACTCACAAAATTATAAATCTAATCAACCAATACTTGTGATTTGACTTTATGGTTATTAGAAGGCTCCTAAAAAAAATTATTTAAAAAAAAAGGAATTATTTCTACTTAAGAATAGAATAATTTATCAATAAAATGGAATTATTTGGACATCCTAGTGGAATTTTTCAATTTGAGTATTTTCTTTTCTAATTAAATCCAATTTCCAATTCAATTTGTTTTATAGAAAAGATACCTAATTATTTCATATTCGACCCAATTTCCAATACAATTAGGTGCTCAATTTATTTGACAGAAGAAATTACCTAATTATTTCATAGATTCCTTTGTAAAATTTCCACCATAATGTTTATTATTTTATTAATCTATAAATACTTTAAATATTTTTATTTGGAAAGAAATAAATATTATATAATTTATAAAATCAAAATCCTCAAACCATAATTGAAAAAACATAAAAAAAAAACTATAAAGTTAATCATCCAATACCAATACTTATGCTTTGATGTTATGGTTATTAAGAGACTCCTAAAAAATAATTTATAAATAAAATGGAATTATTTGGACGTACTAATGGAATTCTAGGTATTTTCTTCTCCCATTTGACCCAATTTCAAAGACGAAGATACCTAAAATAGAATTGAATTAAGTATTTTGCAACCCTTCAATTTGTTTTAAAGACGAAGATACCTAATTATTTCATAGGGTCATTTGTAAAATATTGAGTACAACACTTATTATTTTATTATTTGATAAATATTTTGAATATTATATTTATTATTTTATACCTATTCCAGAGCTATTATTCTCACTTTCTCCATTATTTGACATATTTACATGAGAATGGAATGCTTGTGGATCTATTTGTCACAGAGCTGACATTCTTCACTTGAATTCCATTGTTCTTGTTCTTGTTACTTCAACTCACCTAATTCTCATATTTGGTTTTCTGACTTGTGTATTTTTATCCATTAGAAAATGTAGAAATGAAGGGGTTTTTAATTAGAGCAATCTCAAGTATTCCTTAATGTGATCCACTACCGAATTATTTTCTTCTTATACAGCGATTCAAGGTGAATTTCCTCTATCAATACTTGTTTCCCTTAATTCTCTATGAATTCCACCTCACTTTGATTTTACTAGTTGCTTGTTTACTCCTCCATGGTATCCTTGGTAATTTCTATTTTGGCTTTAACTTTGCATTCAACCAATTGTCACTACAAGGTTGATTTCGCATTTCTACCTAGGGTTTTTATCCTTGAAACCCTAAATGTTATTTATTGATTTTTTTTTTTATTCTAGTAATGACCATGCCTTTTGAGGCTTGAAATATTTTCTTAATTATCAATGTATATCACCTAATTCTTATATTCTTGGCAGAAAATAGTTACTCTCTCTTCATGGTTTTTAATTATTAAACCCTAATTCTTCCATTATTTTTATTCTCTCTTTTAAAATGGTTATTTAAAATATTATTACTTATAATTTTGTTGCACCATTCATTAATTTGATATAGAGTTCTCTACTCCTGAAAAATAATTACCCTCTTTCTTCACTTACTCTCTTTCTTTAAGATATTATGGTAACATTTATTTGTTGTTGAACTGTACAAGGTAATAGAAATGGATGCACCACATTCGATCTTGAGAATATATACTTTGGGTTCATTCTCTATTAAAGTAAATCATCATTTTTTGGGATAAATACAATCACGTTCTTTTACACTTGTTTAAATTCCGTGTTTTTTACTCTCATATAGGTATCGATTCAATCGAGTGCATTTGTACTATACTTTTGCTATCTGGTGACTCTTTTCAACAATCAAGACTAAGTTAGTTCCTTTCTCTTCCTTACAGTTCATTCGTATATGCTTAATTAAGTACATTTCATCTATATGTTTGAGACATATTGGTCTATGATTTTAGGCAATACGTTGGTTAACCTATGTATTAGGTATATATGGTCGAGATCTTATAATTTTTCAAGTCCTTATAGACCTTTTGATTATATATATGTTTCTTTTAATTGTTGGGTTGATATACCATTTCCACATTTTTATTTTCTAAGAACCTAATTGTATACTTGTTTTCCTCTGTAATGTGTGAATAGTAAACGCATAGTTTATTGTTATCTTTCTATGGCTATGGCTAGTATGTAATTATTCTCTACCACTATTTTATATATTTTTCAATGTTATTCTTATTATATTTTTCATATATACTTGTATTCATTATATGTAATTGACCAACAATTTATCTTTAAAAAAAATAGGAAGGCTACACCCAACATGGGTTCTTTTCTTTCAATTTATTTTCTACAAAATATAAATCTATTCTTCAATATTTAATAGAAGGTAAAGGCATGTGTCATTTTAAATTTGTATTGGCTAGGCCTTAACTTTTCTAAGAGTATTTTTCCTATCCTAAAGTTATATTCCCTCATTGTGAGTATTTGTTAGGTTTTTTTTTTTCCATTATAATCCACATAATTTACCTATGTAATTTAAAGTAATTGCAGTAAGAAAATAATTTTCTAAAATTTCAAATACACATCTTAATATGACATTTCTTATACTGTTTAAATACAAAGCTTTCCGTGGTTGCTTCATGGTCTCTACTCCTTTGTACTAGTCCCTTTACCTCTGATAGGGATTCTTCATGAAATTTAATATTTAAGTGTGTGTATACAAAGTCATGCATATATATGCTAATTATGATTGTGTATACATACTTTAACCTACTATTTATTCTATAAAACTAAGTTAAAGTATCTACTCTAGTATAATTTACTAAGATAAGGATTTTGTTAGTATAACAAATTTAGTATACTTTTTCCACTCCTAATCAATATATTTAACCATACTCACAAAAAACCTTAATATAAATGGTATACAAGAATATTAAATATATTCCATGTTTCCTTATCTAAAATCATTGCCCATATTCATTTATAAGAACTCTCAATAGTTCCACTTAATTTTTTTCCAACTCCCTCTTAAGTGGAAGTTTTACCTTATTTATTTTAGTTTTAATTTGTACTTTCTATGTATGTGTTTAATATTGAGGGTTAACCTTACTCCTTTTTATATTAGATATTCTAAGAATCTAGTTATTTAGATTCTCTTTCCAAAGCCTAAGTTAGAATTCTCTCAAACTCAAAATATAACTTAGAAAATATAACACAGGAATATAATCATTATAAACACGGGAATATGCAATTATAGCCATAATAATTTACTCTATTTAATTCCATGCAAATTCCTCATATAAGTCAGCCATTTTAACATAACTCATAGAAATTAACATAACTCGTTTTAACCTAACCTAGCCTAACCTACCGTAACATAACCTATCCTAATCTAGCATATCCTAACCTAACCTACCCCAGCCTAGCCTAACCGATAGCCTACCCTTGCCTAGCCTAACCAAGCCATGCCTAGCCTACCCTACCTTACCCTAACCAAGCCGAGCATAACCTAGCATATCCTAGCCTAACCTAGCCATGCCTAGCCATGCCTAACCTACCCTAACCTAGCAAAACCTAACCTAGCCTAATCTATCGTAGCCTAGCCTAGATTAACCTAGCCATGTCTAACATAACCTAACCTAGCCTACTCTAGCCTAGCTTGGCCTAACCTAGCCTGGCCAAGCCTAACCTAGCCTTGCCAAACATATCCTAAGCTTGCTTAACCTAGCTTTGCCTAACATAGCCTATCCTAACCTAACCTAATGAAAACCTAAGCTAACCTAACCTAACCTAGCCTAGCCTAACCTAGCCTAACCCTTCCTAACCTAACCTTCCTTATCCTAGCCTAACCTACCCTACACTAGCCTAAGTTAGCCTAGCCTTGCCTAACTTAGCTAAACCTAGCCTAGCCTAACCTAACCTAACTTCTCCTACCCTAGCCTAGCCTAGCCTGACCTAACCTAACATCTCCTAGCCTAGCCTAGCCTAGCCTAGCCTAACCTATCCAAGACTATCATAATATAGCCTAACCTAACCTAACCATGACCAACAATGCATAGCCTACCCTAACCTAGCCTAACCTAACCTAACCAAGCCTAACCTAGCTGAGCCTACCCTAACCTAGCCATGCCTATCTATCCTAGCTTAACATAGCTTAGCATAACCTAGCATAAACTAGCCTAACCTAGCCTAAAATATCCTAACCTAACCTATCCTAACATAGCCTACACTATCTTACACTAGCCTAGCCTAGCCTTGCCTAGCCTAACCTATCCTAACATAGCCTACACTATCTTACACTAGCCTAGCGTAGCCTCGCCCGCAACCTATCCTAACATAGCCTAGCCTAACCTAACCTAACCTAACCTAACCTAGCCTTACATAAACTAATGTAGCCTAACCCAGCCTAACCTAGCTTAACCTAGCCTAGCCGAACCTAGCCTAACCTAACCTAACCTATCCTAACCTAACCTAGACTAACCTAGCCTAGCCTAGCCTAGCCTAACCTACTTTAGCTAATATAATATAAACTAACTAACACCACTATTCTAATAACCTTGGCTTCTTCTTTTGCCTAGCCTAGCCTAAACAGCCTCACCTCCAGCCTAGCCTAGCCTAGCCTAGCTTAGCCTAAACTCGCCTAGCCTAGCCTAGCCCAGCATTGCCTAGCCTAACCTAGCCTAACCTAACATAACCTACTGTAACCTACCCTACTCTACCCTACCCTACCCACCCCTACCCATACACTACCCTAGCCTAACATAGCCTAGCCTAACCTAGCTTAACCTAATCTAACCTAGCCTAACCTAGCCTAGCCTCACCCAACATTGCCCAACCTAACCTAACCTATCCTAGCATAGCCTAGCCTAGCCCAACCTAACCGAGCCTAGCGTAGCCCACCCTAGCGTAGCCCATCCTAGACCATCCTATCCTAGCCTAGCCTAGGATAGCCTAGCCTAGCCTAGCGTAACCTACCTTCCCCTATCCTACCCTACCCTAGCTTAGCCTTCTCTAGCCTAGCCTAGGGTAGCCTACCCTAGACTACCCTACCCTAGCCTAACCTAGCCTTGCCTAACCTAACCTAGCCTAACCTAACCTAAGATCCCCTAACCTACCCTACCCTACTCTACCTTACACTAGCCTAGCCTAGCCTAGCCTAGCCTACCCTAACCTAGCCTACCCGACCATACCCTATGCTAGCCTAGCCTACACTAACCTGGCCCACCATAGCCTAGCCTAGCATAGCCTAACCTACCCTAATGTAGCCTACCCTAGCCTATCCTAGCCTAATCTACCCTTACCTACCCTACCCTACCCTATCTTACCCTATCCTAGCCTAACCTACCCTAATCTATCCTACCCTACGTTAGCCTACCCTACCCTACCCTAGCCTAACCTATCCTACACTAGCCTACCGTAGCCTTGCCTAACCTACCATACCCTAGCGTAGCCTAGCCCAGCCTAACCCTAACCTAACCTATCGTAACCTAGCCTAACCTAACCTATACTATCCTAACCTAACCTAACCTATCCTAACCTACTTAGCCTAGCCTAACCTAGCTTAGCCTAGCCTAGTCTAGCCTAAGCTAGCCTTGCCTAGCCTAATGTAGCCTAACCTAACCTAGCCTAACTTATCTTAGCCTAAACTATCCTAGCCTAATCAATCTCATTCTAACCTAACCTAGCCTATCTTGTCCTAGCTTAACCTAGCCTATCCTATCTTATCCTATCATATCCTAACCTAACCTAGCCTAACCTAACCTAACCTAGCCTAACCTAACCTAGCCTAGCCTATCCTAACCTGGGTCCTGGTCTTATGCCCAGCCTCTGGCCCAGCCCCAGCTAACAAAATCCCAGCTTACCAGCCTAATCAGAAAGCCTAGCCTAGCCGAACATAGCCTAACCTATCTTATCCTAACCTAGCCTATCCTAGCCTATCTTATCGTGGCCCAGCCTAGACTAGCCTAATCTATCCTACCCTACCCTAACCTACCCTACCCTATTCTAGCCTATCTTATCCTTGCCTATCCCATCCTAACCTAACCTAACCTAACCTAACATAGCCTAGCCTAACCGAGCCTAACCTAAGCTAACATAGCCTACCCTAGCCTAACCTAACATAACCTAACCTAGGCTAACCTAGCCTAGCCTAACATACCCTAGCCTAACATAGTGTACTCTTACCTAGCCTAGCTTAACATAGTATAACCTATCCTAGCCTAGCCTATCCTAGCCTATCCTAAGATACCCTAACCTACCCTATCTCGACCTAACCTAGCCTAACCTAGTCTATCCTACGTTATAGTAGCCTAACCTAGCCTCGCCTAGCCTATCCTATCTTAACATAGCCTCCCCTAGCCTAGCTTAACCTACCCTAGTCTAACCTAGCCTACTCTAGCCTACCCTAGCATACACTAGCCTAACCTACTCTAACTTAGGATATCCTAGTCTAGTCTAGCCTATCCTAAGCTACTCTTGCCTATTCTAGCCTAACCTAGCCTACTCTAGCTTAACTTAGTCTATCCTTTAGTAGCTTAGGCTAGGCTACTCAAGCTTATTGTACTTTACTCTATATTAGAATATTAATGAAGAAATCATTCAAAAAATAAATTAATGAAAAGCTATTAATAAAAGTTTAAATATAAGAAAAAATCTTTAAAATATTTTAAATGTATGAAAATACAATTTAAAATACATTGAATTTAACCAAAGTAATAATGTGAAAATAAAATCTAACATAAATTATAAGACATAAATGAAAAACATATTTGTAAATCATAAAAACATAATTGAAAATCATTTTAAGAAATCCAATAATCTCATCTAAATCATCTAATCTCATAGAGTAAGCAATTAAAAAAAGGCCCAAACCCTATCAATCAAATCTTTTAATAATATGGTTAATCCTACAATTAATCTCATAAAACTATACATCAATGGAAAAAAAAGAATAGAGATCATGTTTGTGTGCTACCAGAATTCTTATAAATTGATCATAAAAATATGCAATATAAATGAATATTTCGCACTTGGAAGAAATCCAAAAATGGCACCCTACTAGAAAACGAATCGAAACAGAGAAAAATAATCAAATCAGAGAGCGAGAGAGAACCTCATAAATAGATTTGCATCAGTGGAAGCAGCGCAGCTCGATGTCAATGTCGCGTATGAAAGGCATATACCGTCGATACTTTGCCTCCGCAAATTCCCAATGCAAGCATCACCGCGTGCATTCCACAGGAGTAATGGAACATGGGGACTTCGAGCGCCGCTCTCCATTCGTCCTGATTCTTTCTGGTGGATTCTTCGTGACAATAGTGAAAGCATACTGCTCCTCCATACTACACACATCCATAAGAGATTTGATTTGATAGATCTAACAAAGAAATATCTAAATTATAACCAAGAAATTTGAGACAAAGAGATTACAACTGGCTGAAATGAATTAAAAAGAAACTATGGCGAACCCAGGAAACCATAAAGAAAATGGAATAATAAAACTAAGATGAATAAACTGGGTTTGGTTTAGACACCGAAAATAGAGTTCTAATAGAAAAAATAGGTGCTATTACTAACACCGTATTAATCCAAAAATTATAAAACCACTTGAAAATGAAGAAAAGGGTTTACTTCAAGAAATACAAAATGAAGAGGTAGAAACTTGTCTTTCTTGTCTGGCGGGAACTAGGTTTTTTTAGGGCCTTATTTCCTTCCAATGATCCAGTTTGCTGTAATCTTATCTTCTCGTGGGAGACCCTGCGTATTGAATTGGACAGACATCGGCTTAAAATAAAGCAATTAAAAGAAGGCGCAAACCTTATCCTGATTAAAAGAAGGTGCAAACCCTATCAATCAAATCTTTTAATAATATGATTAATCCGAAAATTTATCTCATACTTTTAATAATATGATTAATCCGAAAATTTATCTCATAAAACTATACATTAATGGAAACAAGAATAGAGATCATGTTTGTGTGCTACCATATTTCTTAGAAATTGATCATAAAAATATGCAATATAAATGAATATTTCACACCTCCGAGAAATCGAAAAATGACACCTACTAGAAAACGAATCGAATCAGAGAGCCAGAGAGAACCTCATAAGTAGATTTGCACCGGTGGAAGCAGCTCGATGTCGGCCTCACTTAGGAAAGGTATATACAGTTGATACTTTGCCTCCGCAAATCCCCGCGCTACATTCCACAGGAGTAATGGAACATGGGGACTTCTGGTGGATTCTTTGTGACAACAGTGAAACCATACTACTCCTCCATATTGCACGCATCCATAAGATGATTAGATTGCTGTGGTGAGTGCCAATGGCTAGATCCTCCTCCCAGCACCGAAGGGCATCATCTTAATTCTATTCATTCTCGTAATGTCAACGCCCTTCTCCTAGTCCAGGAAGCGCTGGGGTCAAAACTCCCCAACTTCTCTCCTAAGAACTCCCCATCCCCACACTGTAGAACTCCACGTTGGCCTTCGTCGGGATGTAGTCACAGTGTGACACGAAACATTTGCAGGCTTTCCTTCACCAAGTAGGGGAGGATCCATTCGCACGGTCTCCTTCACCAAGTCGTTTAAAAAAAACATTATTTCTGTGTCCAGCTTTGCAGAGGAGAATCAGAAGTAATTTAACTTGTGAACATCATAATCAAAATCCTTATCATATAACTCTGTCTCGCACCTTTTTTAATCAACGGCTAATTTGTGAGTGACCGTGCCATGTCCTCCGTAGCCGTTTGATTTCTAGCCGTTTGAAGGGATAGCATCACATCATTTCTACCTGTTTGGATTTTTTGTTCATTGTTAAAAGGAATATAACAATCCACTTTCTAATATTGTTTTCATAACTACATTCTATCCACTTACATGGTCATCAACATCAATTATGGTGATGGGATAAGGCATGTAGTTATTATGAAGTCACAGAACAAAGCATAAAATTAAATTTTCCATCTCAATAATGTGAGCTTTCTTAGGGCTATTTTTAGAATATAAAAGAATTATTATAAAATTATAATATTTATATTAAAATTATAATATTTCTATTAAAAGATAATGGTAAGAGTTGTTGCATATGTTGATAGGGACACACAATAAAGGTATTGAAATGTAAAATAGCATTACATTGTACTTAAACATATTAGATTTCATAATATTACAATTTTATCATTTAGTTTTAATTAAAATATATTTGTTTTAAATAATATATATTAAATTTTTAGTTTAAATATTATAAAAAAAAACTTATATGGTCATTAAATTTAATACAAAGCCTATTAAAATAATAAGTCTAAGGTTATATCGATTATGGATAGAAACGAAAATTAAAATAATAAGACCTAACTTTAATAGATTATGGACCATAGATATTAAGGATTATGTATGATATATATTTGTTATAATTATCTTATTACTAAAACAAGGTACCTCCAATTGTGGTAGGAATGATTTTATAAATCTTACTATATGAAAAATTGTGTCACAACATTGTATGATAATATTGTGAATTTTTAAGGAATTTTTATTTGATTGCCCAAAATGGGTGTACAAATTTTGAACCTCCACTCTCTTAATTGGGATCTGCCACTAGCTTAAAAGGTACTACCCTAATAAAAACACCTAACATATGTAGCACAAAAGTGGAAATAGACATGTAAGTGACCAATGGATTAAAAGTGGACATAATGTTATTTAAAATATGAGATAATCTCTATTAAATACAACTTTGGTTCCTATAAATACAACCCACCCTTCCCGTGATCTTCATAGGCGCGCTTGGTTTTTCTATCTCATTGTCAATATTTTCGACACCTTTTATTTATAGGTATCGCAACTCATCCTTCTTAATTTCTTTATAAGATTGGATTTCTGTGTGTTTGGGAAGAATATTTGTTGCTTCTCGTTAAATTTTGACAAATTTGAAACATTATCGCTGAGCATTATTAGGGTAACCGTGTTGTTTTTCTCATGTTGTTTTTCTCATGACGTACCCATGACTGTTATTGGAAAAACCAATATCTACACTTTCTTATTCCAGAGTATTGTAATCCTATAAATTCTATAAAGTTTTGATAATTTAGGTATTTTATGGTTTTTGTAGAACTACATTTATTTTTCAATTTTTGAGAGTCGTTCCGGTTTGTAATTTAGCATAAAAAAGTTTTCTTGATTTCTTGTAAAGCTATGAACTTGGAGATTTTTTACTATGTTAGGTTTCATTTATTGTTTCTGATGCCTTGATTTTTGGTCATGGTTGCAATATTTTTAAGATGTCTTCAAATGCAAATTTCGTTGTGTGTTGTCTCTTGATCTTTGGTTTCATGGTGACTCTGTTATTCCTATTATATATTTGTCTTCAAGAAAGTTCAATTGTGCTGAGAATAAAAGAGGAACTATAGCATTATGCCAGAAAGTTCAACTATGCTAAGAACTATAACGAACTATATCATTATGCCAAAATTGTGTGGTAATGGATGAAA
Source organism: Pinus albicaulis (assembly GCA_034641835.2). NCBI lineage: Eukaryota > Viridiplantae > Streptophyta > Pinopsida > Pinales > Pinaceae > Pinus > Pinus albicaulis. The sequence goes on from JAXQQM020075448.1 coordinate 68,850, forward strand.
TGTAAGCACTGAATCATACTGCACTTTCATAGATAAAGACTAATGGAATGAAAATGGTATAGTAATTGTATTTTTTTTGGTTAAAGTTGTTTTATTTTTCTTTGAAGATGAGCTAATATATAATTGTTAATAAAATGGAAGTTTATTTTTTAAAAACTTTAAAAAATATTTTTCTTAAATTTAAAAATTAGTTATAACAAAAATAATGGTTATATGTAAATAAATAAATAAAATTTAAAAGTTCGTTATAACTAAAATAGTTGCTATATATCACAAAATAAATATTTATTTGTTGAGGTGTTTTTTTTTCCTATTTATTAATTTATTGTTTCATTAATAATCTATATTATTTATATGTATTTTGAATTTAATTTACATCTTAAATACTTATTTTCATATATTTTCAGATATCTAAAATACTCAATATTATAAATATTTTCTGAAAATTTTACTATATGTTCCATATATACATTATTTACAGTTTTCTATAAATAATATGTCTAAAAACCATATGATTATATGATTATAAACATTTAAATGAGTTTTTTAAAAGTAAAAACATGTAGTTTTTTAATTTAATATCTCACTTATCGTAATTGATTTAAACTAAATTTGTGTTAAGGTAAGTAGATAGACTTCATATTTTAACATAGATTGAATCATAGCTTCTTAATATAAAATATTTTCAATATAATTTTCTGTAATATTGTAATATATTTAATAATTTAATGTTAAAATTATCTATCAAAAACCTAAATTTAGTTGATAATTATATTAAAATTTCTTTACATATTTTGAATTAAATAAAATTAAGCAGACTAACTTCAACTAACATCAATAAATATCAATTAATTATATATATTCAAAAATTTATATATTTATATAAGATAACTGCATCTTAACAAAACCATGCTTGATTTTTATAATTGAGCCTTTCTTTTTTCCTACATCCTATTGATTTTAATGAATTATAAGTCAAGTTGACTTCCACATTGAGAGAGTAACACATTTCAAACAATTTAAAAAAATAGTGACAAAAGAATATTTATATATATAGGTCTTACACCTTGGTTATCATCAATTATGTCATGTGAGAGAATTATTCATCCTTGAGTAAATCCGATACCAATGGCACTGAGTATACCATTATCATTGGTTTCTCAAATACAAGTCGCGAGTATCAGAGGGTTTATAATAGAAAAAATCTAAGGGCGCTAGTTCTTAAAAAAAATCCATCCGCATTAGTTGTTTGCAATTACATATAGGCAGATTTTGGATGCATCAAAGCAAATTAAAATGATAGATAAAATAATATTCCCATATTATCTTCCACCGAAAATATAGTATCCAATTTTTCATTTGAACAACATGTATTGATAAATTACTTTAATAAATAGATGTTATTTTAGTGATAAAATTACCGTCGCTCATAAAACCCTAGTAATGAACAATAACAATAAAATTCCTATGAATAACGTGTAAGAGATTGTACAATATAGATAATCCATGAAAGAAATAAATTCAGGGTGCTTACACTTGGATTAGTGACAAAGATAGAAGTGGACCAATTTCCCCAAGCTGGGATCCGTCTGAATATTGCCTTTGTATTAGAATTATGCAGCATAAACACCATGTGCTCGAACCTGGCAACCTTGCAGGGGACTGAAAATCTGCCCCTCAATCACTCAATGATATGTACTAGTAAAAAATGGACACTTATCAAATATCCTCCTGCCAACACACATGATAGACCATCATTAAGTGCTTCATTTACATGCAAACAATCCCTTTTTAATAAAAAATTATTAATTAAATATAATAATAACGTAAAACATTTCAGTCCAATAAAATATTAATCACCAATTTAATAAAAATTGAAAATTATCCTCCGATATAAATCACGATTAATTAAATAGAATGCATTATAAAGATAACAATGTCTTATCTTAAGACATGAATTAACAACATATAAATTATTTATTTTATTGGTTAAATGGAATGCATCATGAATATTACATGATATAACGTATATAAATAGAGGGTTGAATATATATGAATGATTAATATTAATTAAATAAATTAAATAGAATGCATTATAAATATAACAATGTCTTAGGTTAAGAAATGAATTAACAACATATAAATTATTTATTTTATAGGTTAAATGGAATGCATCATGAATATTACATGATATAACATATATAGATATAGGGTTGAATATATATGAATGATTAATATTAATTAAATAAATATATATTATTTAAAATTATATAAATAAACAAAATAGTATTAAATAGATATGAAGTAGATGTATTACAATAATAAAATAAATAAAAAAATACATAATAAGATCTTTGGTTAGCATAAATCTATTTTGAAGAGAAGTGTATTTCACAATGAAATTAAGAAATATATATGAGGCAATTAAGAAATATATATGAGGTATTGATAAGATTATCAAAGGATTTATTATATCTTATGAGGATTGTTCTTTAAAGTCTGTAAAATTTAATAAATAAAAAAAACTAGACACCACTGATAATGTGAAGGCTAAGATTCAGGATAAGGAGGGCATCCCTCCTAACCAGCAGAGGCTGATTTTTGTTCATAAGTAGCTGGAAGATGGACGTACTCTGGCTGATTATAACATTGAGAAGGAATCTAATCTGCATCTGGTGCTCCATCTTTGTGGTGATGGTTCGTCGAAGTGAAAGTTATGTTGGTCTTTTGTGATGCCTATTAGGGTATGAATAGAAGGTGCTTTTGTATGTGTAGTTGTCTATGTTTACTGTGCTATATGTGTGGTTGTCCATGTTTATTGTGTTGTGTCGACTGTATTATCCTGTGTATTTGTGGTGGTGATTCGTCGAAGTGAAAGTTATGTTGGTCTTTCGTGATACCTATTAGGGTATGAATAGAAGGTGCTTTTGTATGTGTAGTTGTCTGTGTCTACTGTGCTCTATGTGTGGTTGTCTGTGTTTACTATGTTGTTTCAACTATATTATCGTGCGTATTTGTGTATATGTGGTGGGCTGAAGCCAACACTAGGCCTAGTACTGCAGTGTTTTTGCTCGGCACTGCAATAGAACTTTTTCAATCGTTAATACTCTTTTAATACAAATACTTTATATACCTTATGGAAGATGAACTTCATATACCTTATGGAAGATGAAAATGTTCTTTTTAGAAAATTTAATTCTTTTTATGGTTCTTATTCAAGAATTTGAAATGAGCGTGCTCTTTAAAGATTGTCATTGTTGTTATATTTAATTTTGAGATGTTATTCCTCTGTCATTTAGACACTTGCAAGTTCGGGACTTCTAGATGAATCAAATTACTTCATTAGAAAAATGCAGGAAGAAGGGTTTCTACCTAATTGTTCATCATTCATTGTTTGCAATGACTTATAACACTCTTATAGCATTGCATGCTCAAAATGCTAAAAAGGATAAAAGGATATTAGTAGTTCTTTTAGTGTATAATAGAAATGCAAATAAAAAGATATTAGTTATTCCTCTAATATAAATTAAGGCTTTGAAGACAGATTGAAAGCTTTGGGTTTTTGAAGTGAGACATTTTGATGTTTCTACTTCACAATAGTAAGAGTAATTAGGGTTTTGATATTTTAATTCGTATGATAAAATAAGAGATGGACATTATGGATGCTACTGTTGTTTTTTAACTAGAAAGCTCACAAATTTTTTCTTCATATTCTGGTCAGATATTAGTTGCATCTCATTCACCATAAATCATTTCCCACTAATGGCTTCATTCCGTATAAATTAAGGCTTTAAGGCTTTGAGGATACACTGCAAGCTTTGGGTTTTTGAAGTGGGAAGTTTTGATGTTTCTGCTTCACAACAGCAAAAGTATTCATGGTTTTGATTTTTTATTTTGTATTATAAAAGAAGAGATGGCCATTATGGATGTTATTATTGTTGTTTCACCAGAGAATAGTCTTCCATGTGGCCCATAGTGCATAATAATACAACACTATGAAAGGAAGAGCCTGCCTAGGTGTAACATACCCCGATAACCTCACACGAAAAATGCATGGAGTTAGGACTTTTTTTTCAAAATTTACGAATGTGTAACCTTATAAATTTCTTTATATATTTCTGCATTAACCATTTAAATACCCATTATCATCACTTAGAGAAATATTTAGCAAAAATCATAGTGAGTTACACAACCATTAATTGTTCTTGTTGTATCATATTAACTTAAATTTCCTGCTATAACTATGCATCGATCTCGTGATCATTTTAATTCAATTACTAGATCACCTAATTGATAATATCAACGTCATATCATGAAATAAATTAACATCATCAAAACGACACAATTAACAATCACATAAATAGACACCGATATACCCTGGAAACCCCGTAGGGTGAAAACCAGCAAACGTTTAATTTTATTATTAAACGCTCGTGAGGGTTGTCACCCTTCACTCAATGGTTATAAGGGAGTCCATCCCTTGACCATTGTAATAAAATTTACATATAAAAATAATCTTAAACGAAACATAACTAGCTATAAGTTATTACAATCATCATGATACCATTTACCCACGAATCATCAATCTCTTTCTTTGTATTTAGACTGTTTCCTTCAGGGGATCATTGTACAATTGGAACTACTAAACTTGCATGGAATAACAAGTCTTTATCTTCCACAATGTTAAACTTGAAATTTCCTTTTTCTCAAGTCATCCTTCTTTCCTGCCATTTCTGTCGTCAGCACACTTGATATCATGATTAGATAAAATATTAATAAACCAATAATCAATCTCTATTTGTGACACTTCAACAAATATTTGTATGCATTATAAAACATAACCACATTGACATTAGTTTCCTTATTTAACATCATTTCACATGCATTAGTAACAAATAAATCAATATCAAGCATCCTCTTTCCACCAAACACTAATAAAATCTTGCATGCACTTTCCTATTATTTCCAAAAGAAAGCTAACATACTATATAATAATATTGTGCATGCAAATGCATAACAATATTTTCAAGATAACTATCCCAACAAGCAATTTCTCTTTTTGCCTGCTCGTATGTTTTCTTTTCAATATGGATTAATGCAATAGATGTTATACTTACGCATGTGAATACATGTTCTTTTCCAAAAACATATTTTCCACCCAAGATCTATTCATAATGGTTACTATGTATAGCAATGCCAACTCTATTTCAAACAAAGTTAACATACAAGTTATAGTTTTGTGCATGAAATAACATATCTTGTTCTTCCTGCATGTAAAACATATATTTCTTTCCAAAAGAAACCAAATAAATATTTCATGGAAAAATAAACACATTTCTTTTCCAAGGGTCAAACGCATACCACTTATCATTTCATGCATGAAAAGTGACATTTCCCTCTCATCCAAAAGATATAACCAATAACTATGCATAATATTCTCCCAAGATAAAGATAATACCATAGCTAATCCCTTTAGGTTGGACAAATACATATTATTTTTCCCAAAAGAAGGCTAACACAATAAATATTATGTGATTGCATCTTCCTTTTCTCTAGAAATCTAATAATCAAAAATATATTTTTCCCATGCATGCAAGCATATATGTTTCTCTAAATAATCTTACATAATAAAGCATGTGATTACTCTTTTTCCTCTCTAAGAATCTAATCCAATAATGCATACAAGGATATATTTTTATCTTCTATTCATTTCAAAGAGTTTTAACACAATAATTATTTCCTTGCATACAATTATGCAATGTTCCAAATGGGAAAATATAGGCTCGGTAGGGAATATCTTAAGATATTCCACTATGGAATCACAGCAATATGGAATTACACCAATAGATCTAAACCAGAGATAGACTGGCAGGGCATTTACTAGATGCATCACCTAGCATCATACCTGAGATGATGCCCACTAGCATCATACCTCTACTTCCTTTTTGCATAACGATTCCCAAAAGGCGCCAGTGTTGCAACCTTTTTCTTTGATACCATTTGTAACATACCCCGATAACCTCACAGGAAAAATGTATGGAGTTAGGACTTTTTTTTCAAAATTTACGAATGTGTAACCTTATAAATTTCTTTATATATTTCTGCATTAACCATTTAAATACCCATTATCATCACTTAGAGAAATATTTAGCAAAAATCATAGTGAGTTACCCAACCATTAATTGTTCTTGTTGTAGCATATTAACTTAAATTTCCTGCTATAACTATGCATCGATCCCATGATCATTTTAATTCAATTAGTAGATCACCTAATTGATAATATCAACGTCATATCATGAAAGAAATTAACATCATCAAAACGACACAACTAACAATCACATAAATAGACACCGATATACCGTGGAAACCCCGTAGGGTGAAAACCAGCAAACGTTTAATTTTATTATTAAACTCTCATGCGGGTTGTCACCCCTCACTCAATGGTTATAAGGGAGTCCATCCTTTGACCATTGTAATAAAATTTACATATAAAAATAATCTTAAACGAAACATAACTAGCTATAAGTTATTACAATCGTCATGATACCATTTACCCACGAATCATCAATCTCTGTCTTTGTATTCAGACTGTTTCCTTCAGGGGATCATTGTGCAATTGGAACTACTAAACCTGCATGTACTAACAACTCTTTATCTTCCACAATGTTAAACTTGAAATTTCCTTTTCTCAAGTCATCCTTCTTTCCTGCCATTTCTGTCGTCAGCACGCTTGATATCATGATTAGATAAAATATTAATAAACCAATAATCAATCTGTATTTGTGACACTTCAACAAATATTTGTATGCATTTATAAAACATAACCACATTGACATTAGTTTCCTTATTTAACATCATTTCACATTCATTAGTAACAAATAAATCAATATCAAGCATCCTCTCTCCACCAAGCACTAATAAAATCTTGCATGCACTTTCCTATTATTTCCAAAAGAAAGCTAACATACTATATAATAATACTGTACATGCAAATGCATAACAATATTTTCAAGATAACTATCCCAACAAGCAATTTCTCTTTTTGCCTACTCGTATGTTTTCTTTTCAATATGGATTAATGCAATAGATGTTATACTTACACATGTGAATACATGTTCTTTTCCAAAAACATATTTTCCACCCAAGATCTATTCATAATGGTTACTATGTATAACAATGCCAACTCTATTTCAAACAAAGTTAACATACAAGGTATATTTTTGTGCATGAAATAACATATCTTGTTCTTCCTGCATGTAAAACATATATTTCTTTCCAAAAGAAACCAAATAAATATTTCATGGAAAATAAACACATTTCTTCTCCAAGGGTCAAACGCATACCACTTATCATTTCATGCATGCAAAGTGACATTTCCCTCTCATCCAAAAGATATAACCAATAAATATTCACAATATTCTCCCAAGATAAAGCTAATACCATAGCTAATCCCTTTAGGTTGGACAAATACATATTATTTTTCCCAAAAGAAGGCTAACAAAATAAATATTATGTGATTGCATCTTCCTTTTCTCTAGAAATCTAATACTCAAAAATATATTTTTCCCATGCATGCAAGCATATATGTTTCTCTAAATAATCTTACATAATAAAGCATGTGATTACTCTTTTCCTCTCTAAGAATCTAATCCAATAATGCATACAAGGATATATTTTTATCTTCTATTCATTTTGAAGAGTTTAAACACAATAATTATTTCCTTGCATACAATTATGCAATGTTCCAAATGGGAAAATATAGGCTCAGTAGGGAATATCTTAAGATATTCCACTATGGAATCACAACAATATGGAATTACACCAATAGATCTAAACCAGAGATAGACTGGCAGGGCATTTACTAGATGCATCACCTTCACAAGGAAGGGTGAAATCCAGAGGCTTCCTGGCCCATTCCAGACTCTGTCTATAGAAGAATGGTGGAACACGGCAAGTGTGGGAATGACACACTCATCTTAGAGTTTTCTGCTCTTAGGAACCTTAGATCTATAGATCTAAACAATGGATCCAAAAGAGAAGTAAAAACCAACCAAGGAAGAAGCGCTAAATTCCACTCTCAGGAAAATCTGCAATAGGCTCAAGGAGGACATTGTATAAGCAAGCCAGTGTGAAAATAATGTAGAACATGGCTGGGTTCCCTTATTTTAGGCTGTGTCAGACCTCAAGAAAATTTTCAGCAAAAATAAATGAGTTTAGAGGTTTTAACAGATCTCCCACAATCAACACTAGCTGAAAATCAGCTAAAGGAGAGAGTTGGTAAATAGAGAAACCGTACTTTAGAAATTGCGCAGTTTCTGCTGGAAGACACTAGAAATCAGCCATTAGACTCATGTTATAGTATGGCATCAATAAATCATATCTATAATCAAGTTCCTTTGTAGAAGTATTGGATTTACTTGAAGCAAGAGCAAAAATCCTTCAAAGATAATAGCAGAAACAATTGGAAAAGTTGCATAAAGACTTGACAACATTTTATATAAGGAGCTTCAGCTGATGTAGGTTAATATTCAGATCTACAACCGATATATGGTTGAAACATCAGATCCATACCAGATCTAGAACTACTCAGCCTTCTAAACAAGATCCCCCTAGGGTTTTTTCAAAATAATGCATAAATAAGTGTAGATCTAGCTTTTAATACACTGAAATTTTTATTGCAAATAAATTCAATCATTATATAATCATGGTCCATATGCAAACAAAGATATTTTCAAAGGATATGGTTACTCATCTCTTGATGCATGCTTGAAATACTCTCTTCCTCTTCCTTGACTCCATTCTCCATGTATTCTCCCATTTCCCTCTTCTATTTCTCTCATGGTATTATAATAAAAAATAGAATTAATTAAAATGGAATAGATTTTATAAATCATAAAAGTATTCCAACTTTTTTCTAAATCATAAAAGAATTCCATCTTTTCTAATTCATAAAAGCATTCAAGCTTTTCTAAATCCTAAAAGTATTCCATCTTTTTCTAAATCATAAAATAATTCCATATTTTCTAAATCATAAAAGCATTCCAGCTTTTCTAAATCACAAAAGCAATCCATAAAGCCTCCATAAATCTGATTTTTCCTAAATCAGAAAAGCATTCCATAAATCCCTCATGCTTTTATTTTTAAAGGTAGATTTTCTTTTTCCTTATGAAAAAAATATCACTTATCCATACTTTTTCCAAATCTATTACTCATTATTTCTAAAACTCATAAAATATACCAACTTGGAAATATAATTTATTTCCATGGAAGAATATAAATTATTATAAATAAAATAATTAAGAAATAACTCTTCCAATATTCTTATAATCAACAATTACAAGAATATTCTTCATTTAATATCAATATAATAATTAATAATATTTAATTATTTAATAACCCTCATTTTATGAGAGTTTTTATGGTGGCTTATGCGAGGGATATTACACTAGGTTCTAAAAAACCAATTTTTTTATCAAAACAATTCTCCAAACCTATAATTTAATTTAAATAAATTAATTCATATTTATGTCACGTCTCCCATACCCAGCTTCCTATTAACTCAGATATACTCTACTTTTATGCACCTGATACCATTCAATTTTTTTCTGTTTCATCATCTATACATTAATATTTTTTTTCAGGTCTTTAATTTCTCTTTGGTAATTACATGCACTCTTTTTTCATTATAAAATTTCCCATGAAAATTTTTGGCTTGACCTCAATTCCTATGAGTCAACACAGTAGACTGATATTTTTATGTCTATAGAGAAACATATTCTCAATTGTATTTCACAGATCTGTTTTTCAAAGTTTTATCCAACTCTAACAGATCAATATGCCCCTTTCTCTAACATTTTCAGTTAGCAAGCTTTATAGACTTTCTAACCTCTATAATTATAAAATTTCAGCATCTATGTATATATATCTACATATACATCTATCTATATTCAGTTAACCTTCTTTGCTTCAACTACTTTTACAGCAGTTTATATTGAAAGTGGATAGACGCTCTTTTCCCAGTATTTTAAATATGTTTACAATCTTCCTTTACCGACCCTTTTACCACATATAACAATAGGGATATTCTCTTATGTTATTGTTAAGATTATTCAGCATACTTGAAATTCTGGTGCATTTTACAACTCTTCCCTTGGATTGTACTTGCTGTTCCTGTTTACCGTTTTGTTAAAATTTTCGGTTTATACACACAGCAACTCCATTTTCATTTTAAAAGACAACAAGCTACACCTGTACATTTGTTATTAGATTTGACATTCAGGTAATCTATCATCTCTAACTTTAGTACTACAGGGTACTTATCCCCGGAATCCAACCATTTGTCCCTGCTATTAACCTACTGGATTTTCAACTAATAGCTCTAATTTGAAATTGCATGAGGTACTGAACAAACAGTCAATCTAAACTTTGCATAAGAAATCATAACATAATGATTCATATAAACTTTGCATAAGAAATCATAACATAACAATTCATATAACCTTATATAAAAATTCATAAATAAATCCCCAAATTTATGCATGCATACCGATACTATGACCAGTCCTCCCAACCTTAGAGTTCGTCTATCTCCAGAACTTACCCCCGAGATGAGATCCTCCAAGAACAGACTAACCTCAATCTGTTCTGGAGCAGCTTATTTAAGCTATGCTCTCCCCAAAGCCTGTTTCCAATTCTGCGTCCAGAATTTCAAGATGCTTTTATTTCTGTTTGCCTAGGCTTCCCTTATTTAGGGATTTTAAAGTTGCTTTCTGCTTTTCCAGCTTTTCCAGCTTTTTACCTCTTCCCAACTACTTTCCTCATCATTGGGGAATTTAGATTTTTCCTCAAAAATCTAAATTAGAAATAATTTCTTTCAAGGATTTTTGAAAGATTTTGGGGAAAGTCTTTACCTTTTCCATAACCTCATGGATTAGGCATGTGATCTCAATTTCTCATTTGGTCATAGTGCATACACAATATTTTATTTATTTTTCATAAATAAATAATTAACTACATCCACACAATAATTATCCATTGGGGTCCACTCCCCTTTGGATTTATGTTCAAATGTCTCATTTGAAAAGCATAGAACTTGGGGGTGTTACATATTCCCCCTCTGAAAATAAACACCGTCCTCGGTGTTGACAACTATCTACTTAGTTTATTTTGAACATAATTATGAATGTTGTTCCATCATCTTAGCTTCTCTGTTCCATGTAGCTTTTCAGCAGTAAAGTGCTCCACTGCACCTTTACTCTAGCTACTGTTCAATTTCGCAATTCAATTTCTTCCCGCTTTCATCTTTGAAGCGACTCTGGAAGGAAATTCCTCTTCTGGTTCCACCTGGACCACATTTCAAATCAATCATGTGAGAAGCATCATGTACAATTTTTTTTTTTTTTTTCAACAAGGAGACATGAAACATATCAGGAATTTTAATAAGCAATGGTAGGGCTAATTTATAAGCCATTAGTTTCCCTCCTTTCCAACACCTTCCTCAGTGTTACACTTTAACGTTGTTTTTTCAACTTTGACAAAGATTTCTTCTTCGTCCTCGATTTGTTTCCAGCGGAGTACTCTCCTGCTTCCACCTTATTTACTGATGCCTTATGCAGTTGCTTTTCTTCCTACTTCTTTGCAAGAAGTCTGTCTGGAAGATCTTTTATTCTGTTTTCTCTGTCAACAATTCATACCAATGTAAGTAATGTCAGGTACATACAATTGATAATCCACAACAACATTCTGCATTTCAATAAACTTAAGAAATTCAGTTATTAGTCAAACCGTTCAGGTTCATAATAGTTTAGTGCACTTTTAGTACACTACTTATCCTTTCTTGTTTTTCAGTGAGATTCTTTCCTCACGCAAACTTGGTCCAGTTCAGCTTTTCTTGATTTTCTAGGTGATTTATCTTCACCTTTTTTTCTCCTTGTTTCCAGAGTGTACAATTTCCTGTTACACACTTGGCTAAACAATTTTACAACTTTTCATTAGTACTCATAAATGAAAGAAAACAACTGTATCATATGCATGGTTATGCTTACCCTTTCTCAGTTCATAGTTGTACCTCCAGTACCTTCTCATTGTTTTCTTTTGTTAGCCAATCAATTTAATTAGTAATAACTGGACTCGTTAATAATGTCTATAATTCGATTCTTACTTCAGACATGAATTTTTTTTTTTCTAACCTCTTTTATGAATTGTATTTACTAGTTCAAAACTTATGTGAATAAATTTGGATCTGATGGGTTTCCCCCACACCCAAGTCCAAATACATTTCATTCTCTTTTCTCCCAATTTGTAGTTGTATGATTTCACACTATTACCTGGTCCTTGAATTTAAGACTCAGGAAAATTTAATAAAATTTACACCCATAAAATTTTATATTGTGAGTACATGTTTTCTTTTATAGTAATATATGTAATTACTATAATTCATCACATTCACAAGTATTAATACTTGATAATTTCAAAAAGGAATTTGCCACAATTTCCCCTTTTTCAAAGAATCACCAGAATTTATGCCTTTACTTTTAATTGTATGTTCATGCTTTACTGATTCCAATTCTACCTTAGATAACTTACCGGGGAAATTTTTTGATTTATCCCTTCAGTCCTTCATTAAATGAAATGGGTTTACATTACCCTATTTAATATGGAAGGGTCCACAGTTACTAAACCAACTATTTAAATTGTATTTATAATTCGTATTTAAGCTTACCACTTCATTATTTTCCATGTTCATGAACTAAAATATGCTTATTACCAAATGCTTTAGTCATAACTAAATTTTACATGACTTGAAAATCATCCTGGTAACTTTACCAAATACCAACATCCAATTTTTTTCCTTTTAAAAAAAATTCTTACTCCTTTAACCATAATTAGAGTAATAATATTCCAGTCATATGATTAAATATGGCATTCCACTTTACTTATAAACTTTTAAGGTGAATTCACTTTCAATTTTCCCTAGTGAATTAGTCCTTCTCCCTTAATCTTGTGGGTATAAAGTTTTTCTCATCTCGTCCCTTTAAGATATCGTAGGATTACACTTTCATTTAATTTTCCTACGTACATTTTATTTTTATAATATCCTTAGTCACACTTGGATATAATTGAATTACAAGTCTTTTAATACACCAATATTGATGCCCTTAATATAATCTTTACTTTTATCACCACTTTATATGAATAATCTATTCATATCTCGTAAGTGTTGAAACCTTGTTTTCATTTTTACTATTCTACAAATCCATAGGTGACTAAAATATATGTATATATATATATATATATATATATATATATATATATATATATATTCTCCCCCCTCAAAGTCATAAACCTATTTTTTTTAATAATATATATGTCATTTTTAATTATCCTTACCAACAGGTAATGGTTCTAACTGTCAACATTTTCCTCTTTGACTAATATCTATTAGTTTAAATTTATACCATCACCATACATATGCTTAATTAAATGAATCCACTTCACTTGAATTAAGTTCCTTTTTATCTATTGTAAAATTTACCCTTTTAAATCTTCATCCATCCAATCATTAACCAACTCTACATATGAATTTTTCTTTTAAAATTCCTTAACAACCATTCCATATATATACTAAGTCTAAATTTCATATGTCACATATGAAATTATGTGTTAATTAAAAGCCATTATAATAATTATATATATGATTATTATCCCAACTTTCGACCTTGAATATTTATTTGTTATGTTGACTTATACTTACATAAGTGCTTGTAATCTTTCTCGTTTCACCTCTTCTCTTAATTCATTATGTCATTATGTATATTTCTAGTTGGAATGATCATCCAATTGTCCAACCTTATTTATAACATTCTTCTTAGAGATATTCTTTCTCGATAATAATTGTGAAACCGATAGGTTAACTCGTCTCTTTTTATAATTCACTTCACCTGCCATGTTACACATCGACATCTAGTCATAACTTAATAGGGGGTTATGTTTCACAACCCTCACAAGATATTTTATGTTTCTATTAAGTTCTTCATTTTCCATAATAATATGCCATCCTTTTACTGATCATTAATAAAAGTACTAGATAAGAAACCCATGACATCAACTTAAGATTTTAAAATCTCCTTTTTAATAACAAGGGTTTACTCCTTAGCTTGTATTGTAGTATTCCTATTTGATTTCCTAACCAAAAAGGTTTCGTATACAACTACTATGTATATATATCATTATTGGGCTTAGTGCTATGTATACAGGATATAATCCTAAATTTCTATAGAGTTAACGGTTCTAACTTTAAATATCTTCAACGGATTTGTGTAGTCTATCAAAACTTTTACATTATCCATATGTACCACCCCATATCTTTATAGATGTGACTTTTCTATCACTTTGTACACCTCGAACTACTCTTTGTTGCATCCTTTAATACCTCTCCGTAACAAGTCATTATGGAATATGGTTACCTTAGCAATGTAAATTGCTCGAGTCAACATTATAATCAGGTGGAATGCGTTGTATTACATCGCATCAAATATGAGGCTCGATGGGGAATGAACGGCGGTGAAGCAATGTACACGTGGAGGAGTGCAGTGGTGTGGTGTTGAACTTATGGCGGTGAAACACATCAGTATCCATGTCAATGTATCCCGGCAATGCATGTTTAAGATAAAGGAGAAAGTGCACGAGAAATGAAGACATGGATGAAGATAGGTGAAAAGTCACCTGCAAGATGAATCCGTGCACTGAAAAAACTTCTTTTAAAAAAAAAAAAAAAAAAAAAACAGAACCGCAAGGGTACTCACCCAAGTGTCATGGATGGGAAACTTTTACGGCAAGGTTAAATTGTACTGCACTTGCATTAACTCTTGTTACCAAGTTTAAGGCTTTTGTGTCGAATTTGGTGGCTTTGGAGGTGACGTTTGGTATCACTTCTCACCAACCAGCCGTCTACTCCCATGTGATGTCGTAGTATTTTTATATATATATAAAAAAAAAATTTATTAATGTCTTGTATTGTGGGTAGTAAGGTTCGAGACTTTTCTGCAACGATGGCATTCCTTTCTTCAATCCCAAGACAACCACGCAGCCTCCTCCTTTACCTTATGCATCTCCCTCCACGTGTACGATGGAGATGGTATATCCTCTAGGGTTTCGATAGGCTATATCATACGGTTATAATGTATTCCATTTTCATTTGCAATGCAAATTACAGAGCTCTCCCATTTCTAAGTCGTAAACCTCAGACTCCTTTACAGTGCCGGATGAGCCAATACCACTGGTGATGTAGCAGCGGTTTCCGATGACTCTCCATGCGAAGGTACCCAACCTCTGATGCGCAGCTTGCCAGAAAACACAAAGAAAACGTCCACCGCGATGGAAACCGACAGAGCAGCCACCGCCCAGAGTTCAAATCTACGCCTGGAAGCTATTTCCAAGATTTTTGTACATCATTTCATTTTTTTTTTCTGTCTGCGATTTTTCTCATATTTCTTGAAGACGTTATTATAACAAATATAACTTCGGGATGACCCTTTTTCAATTTTATTTCTATGAATTTCTTCATACCATTCGGTTTGCATAAAGGAGCACTGAGTCTATTCCATTCGATTCTCTTGGCCCTTGGTAAGGCCTGCATAAATTTCAATATCTACTACGAGAAATTTCTCTGCTATCGTTATGTTCTTCTCAAGCTACTATATTTCCAAATTTTTTTTTCAGTCCCTTTGTTTATCGAGTTCAAGGATTTATTTCTTTGTAGTTATTTAACATTTTATGATAGTCAAACTTAAATTTCTGTAGTTTTTATTTTTATTTCCCATATCATAGGAATTTTTCTACAAGGGTTTTTACGTTGCTGAAGGCGTACAAATTTTCTCATTCTGTTAGCTCGACTCTACTAATGCTGGTAAGGATTTCCTTCCATCATTTGTTTCTCACTATTAGAGTATGGATTTACAGAATTTTCAAAGCCTTAGCATACCAACTTATTCAGCTTCCCATTATTCATTATACTCCACTGTTTATTTTAAAGATTGCGGTAATATAGGTTACAAACCTTATCATTTATCCGATGAGATAATACTCATCATGGTTTCTTCTCTTGGTATTTTATAGGTGACCATTGAACCTAGCGGCTCGTTTGCCTCTTACCTGTAGTTCCGTCATCTAACTCTTGCTTATGCATTTCCCAAGCTTGTCCCCTCCATCATTGAGGAACCTCTGCTTCTACCGTATGCTATCCATTTTCCACATGGATCGATTTCAATTTTTGAGGGTTCTCTTTTGTTATTCCAATATATGGTTATGTAAACCTTTGGTTTAATTATGTACTCGGAGGAATTCTGGTCTCCTCAGCCGGAACGGTTAATAATTTGAATTTGGACTGTATGCAATTTATTACACTCGATATGAAATATATTGGGCACAAAGCCACATAAATTTAATATGTATATATGCTTTGTATCTATTTAGAAGAGTCAGTTTCTTCTGCTCAGTTAATAAAATTGCATATTGAGGTTCTGTTAACATATTTATAATCATTATTAAATTCTACACCATCTATCAATTTTTGAGTTCTTATTCTGAATATCCCCATTGATATTCCATTTCATATGGTTATTTACACATCTAGTCTCCTGCTAACACTGCATCCAGTTTTGTACTTTATGCTAAGTAGTTATTGTCGATAATATATATTTCTATATAAAATTTTCATACCTGTACCTTCTTATATCCTAGCCTAGTTTAAATAAATTTTCTTTAGGCAGTCTAGCATAGAGATAAATTTCCTTCTCAGCTAAGGCATAACTATTAAAAAGGTATTTTCCCGCCTCTTTACAACTGTGATTATATATATGTTTATTATCAGTGGAACTTCATCACCTCCGAGATTTATTGGCTGATGAAATTTTGTTATTACAGAGTTTTACTATATCCCACCACTGTGGGAAATTACCCCAATTGGCTTTATGCTATACTAGCTTTCTACAATTTCTAAATACTAAACTCCATAGTTTCACCTTTATCCGATGTAAACTTGGAAATTAATGGATTTCTGCTATAGCATAAAAATCATATTTCTATTTTAAATGTTGATTTGAAATGCCGTCAAAATTTAGAATGATTGTTCACTGTTCACTAGATCCCTTCATATCTAATTTAATGGGTTCACTTATCAACTTCATAAACTAATCTCTAGATTTAAGCTTTATAGCTTAAACATTATAGCAGATGGTTTAAATTTACTGGATTCCTTACAACTACACCGATCACTCTGTATTATAATCTGTTAAATGCATGAGGAATGCATATGTGAAAAGAGTAGATATGGACTACTAAATAGATATTTTATCAAACTAATTATTTTCAGACACAATTTCATAATCCTCATCCATCAATTTCTCATTCACTTATTCACCAGTTCACCCGTAAATTTAATTTCAACCATTTCAAAACTAAGGGTTTAAATGTGCATACCAATTTTCTAACTTCCATTTCTCACCTACACAAGTCTGAAAATGAATTTTTCTTTGCTGTCTTCAGCCTTAAATGAAAACTGCCTATAGTTAATTTTGTAAATATCTTAGGAGTTTTCTCATTAATATTTCATTAATATTTCATTAATTATTTTGAAATCTATAGACTTAGGATCTGGCGTGTTTTCTCCCCCCACCCAGATCCACATACAGCTTGTTCTCTTCAATCATGGTTTGTAGCTGTATCCCTTAGTATTGTTCAATGTACAGTAACCCAACATTGGTAAAATCAGCAGCATAAACTTTTTTGAGTGAGCACATAACTTGCCCAGTTTTCTCAACTTGGGCTTCGATACCATTTGTCATGTCTCCCATACCCAGCTTCCTATTAACTCAGATATACTCTACTTTTATGCACCTGATACCATTCAATTTTTTTCTGTTTCATCATCTATACATTAATATTTTTTTTTTCAGGTCTTTAATTTCTCTTTGGTAATTACAGGCACTCTTTTTTCATTATAAAATTTCCCATGAAAAATTTTGGCTTGACCTCAATTCCTATGAGTCAACCCAGTAGACTGATATTTATATGTCTATAGAGAAACATATTCTCAATTGTATTTCGCAGATCTGTTTTTCAAAGTTTTATCCAACTCTAACAGATCAATATGCCCCTTTCTCTAAATTTTTTAGTTAGCAAACTTTATAGACTTTCTAACCTCTATAATTATAAAATTTCAGCATCTATGTATAGATATCTACATATACATCTATCTATATTCAGTTAACCTTCTTTGCTTCAACTACTTTTACAGCAGTTTATATTGAAAGTGGATAGACGCTCTTTTCCCAGTATTTTAAATATGTTTACAATCTTCTTTTACTCACCCTTTTACCACATATAACAATAGGGCTATTCTCTTATGTTATTGTTAAGATTATTCAGCATACTTGAAATTCTGGTGCATATTACAACTCTTCCCTTGGATTGTACTTGATGTTCCTGTTTACCGTTTTGTTAAAATTTTCGGTTTATACACACAGCAACTCCATTTTCATTTTAAAAGACAGCAAGCTACACCTGTACATTTGTTATTAGATTTTACATTCAGGTAATCTATCATCTCTAACTTTAGTACTACAGGGTACTTATCCCCGGAATCCAACCATTTGTCCTTGCTATTAACCTACTGGATTTTCAGCTAATAGCTCTAATTTGCAATTGCATGAGGTACTGAACAAACAGTCAATCTAAACTTTGCATAAGAAATCATAACATAATGATTCATATAAACTTTGCATAAGAAATCATAACATAACAATTCATAAAACCTTATATAAAAATTCATAGATAAATCCCCAAATTTATGCATGCATACCGATACTATGACCAGTCCTCCCAACCTTAGAGTTAGTCTATCTCCAGAACTCACCCCCGAACTAAGATCCTCCAAGAATAGACTAACCTCAATCTATTCTGGAGCAGCTTATTTAAGCTATGCTCTCCCAAAAGTCTGTTTCCAATTCTGCGTCCAGAATTTCGAGATGCTTTTATTCCTGTTTTCCTAGGCTTCCCTTATTTAGGGATTTTAAAGCTGCTTTCTGCTTTTCCAGCTTTTCCAGCTTTTTACCTCTTCCCAACTACTTTCCTCATCATTGGGGAATTTAGATTTTTCCTCAAAAATCTAAATTAGAAATAATTTCTTTCAAGGTTTTTTGAAAGATTTTGGGGAAAGTCTTTACCTTTTCCATAACCTCATGGATTAGGCATATGATCTCAATTTCTCATTTGGTCATAGTGCATACAAAATATTTTATTTATTTTTCATAAATAAATAATTAACCACATCCACACAATAATTATCCATTGGGGTCCACTCCCCTTTGGATTTATGTTCAAATGTCTAATTTGAAAAGCATAGAACTTGGGGGTGTTACATATTCCCCCTCTGAAAACAAACACCATCCTCGGTGTTAACAACTAACTACTATAGTTCATTTTGAAAATAAAGAGGAATACTTTTCCATCATCTCAGCTTCTCTTTTCCATGTAGCTTTTTCAGCAGTAAAGTGCTTCCACTGCACCTTTACTCTAGCTACTGTTCGATTTCGTAATTCAATTTCTTCCCGCTTCAAGATTTGAAGCGGCTCTGGAAGGAATTCCTTTTCTGGTTCCACCTGGATCACATTCCAATCAATAATGTGAGAAGCATCATGTACAATTTTAATAAAAAAAAAAAAATTTCAATAAGGAGACATGAAACACATCATGAAATTTAATATGCAAGGGTAAGGCCAGTTTATAAGCCACTAATTCCACCCTTTTCCAACACCTTCCTCGGTGTTACCCTTTGATGTTGATTTTTCAACTTTGACAAAGATTTCTTCTTCGTCCTTTCTTAGTTCCTGGCAGAGTACTTTTCTGCTTCCACTCTATTTACTGATGCCTTATGTAGTTGATTTTCTTCCTACTTCTTTACAAGAAGTCTGTCTGTCCGGAAAATATTTTATTCCATTTTCTCTGTCCACAATTCATACCAATGTAAGTAATATTAGGTACATACAATTGATATTCCACAATAACATTCTGAATTTCAATAATTTCAAGAAATTCAGTTATTAATCAAACCATTCAGGTTTATAATAGTTTAGTGCATTTTTACTACACTACTTATCCTTTCTTGTTTTTTTTTTTCAGTGAGCTTTCCTCCTCACGCAAACTTGGTCCATTTCAGCTTTTCTCAATCTTCTAGGTGATTTATCTGCACTTATCTTCACCCCCTTTTTTTTCTCCTTCTTTCTAGAGTGTACAATTTCCTGTTACACACTTGTCGAAACAATTTTACAACTTTTCATTAGTATTCATAAATGAAAGAAAACAACTGTATCATATGCATGGTTATGCTTACCCTTTCTCAGTTCATAGTTGTACCTCCAGTACCTTCTCATTGTTTTCTTTTGTTAGCCAATAAATTTAATTAGTAATAACTAGACTCGTTAATAATGTCTATAATTCAATTCTTACTTCAGACATGAAATATTTTTTTTTCTAACCTCTTTTATGAATTGTATTTACTATTTCAAAACTTATGTGAATAAATTTGGATCTGATGGGTTTCCCCCACACCCAAGTCCAAATACAGCTCATTATCCTTCCTCCCAATTTGTAGCTGTATGATTTCACACTATTACCTGGTCCTTGAATTTAAGACTCAGGAAAATTTAATAAAATTTACACCCATAAAATTTTATAGTGTGAGTACATGTTTTCTTTTATAGTAATATATGTAATTACTATAATTCATCACATTCACAAGTATTAATACTTGATAATTTCAAAAATGAATTTGCCACAATTTCCCCTTTTTCAAAGAATCACCAGAATTTATTCCTTTACTTTTAATTGTATGTTCATGCTTTACTAATTCAAATTCTACCTTAGATAACTTACCAAGGAAAGTTTTTGATTTATCCCTTCAGTCCTTCATTCAATGAAATGGGTTTACATTACCCTATTTAATATGGAAGGGTCCACAATTACTAAACCAACTATTTAAACTGTATTTATAATTCGTATTTAAGCTTACCACTTCATTATTTTCCATGTTCATGAACTAAAATATGCTTATTACCAAACGCTTTAGTCATAACTAAATTTTACATGACTTGAAAATCATCCTAGTAACTTTACCAAATACCGTTTTGTTAAAATTTTCGGTTTATACACACAGCAACTCCATTTTCATTTTAAAAGACAGCAAGCTACACCTGTACATTTGTTATTAGATTTGGCATTCAGGTAATCTATCATCTTTAACTTTAGTACTATAGGGTACTTATCCCCGGAATCCAACCATTTGTCCTTGCTATTAACCTACTGGATTTTCAGCTAATAGCTCTAATTTGCAATTGCATGAGGTACTGAGCAAACAGTCAATCTAAACTTTGCATAAGAAATCATAACATAATGATTCATATAAAATTTTCATAAGAAATCATAACATAACAATTCATATAACCTTATATAAAAATTCATAGATAAATCCCCAAATTTATGCATGCATACCGATACTATGACCAATCCTCCCAACCTTAAAGTTCATCTATCTCCAGAACTCACCCCCGAGCTGAGATCCTCCAAGAACAGACTAACCTCAATCTGTTCTGGAGCAGCTTATTTAAGCTATGGTCTCCCCAAAGCCTGTTTCCAATTCTGCATCCAGAATTTCAGGATGATTTTATTCCTGTTTGCCTAGGTTTCCCTTATTTAGGGATTTTAAAGCTGCTTTCTGCTTTTCCAGCTTTTCCAGCTTTTTACCTCTTCCCAACTACTTTCCTCATCATTGGGGAATTTAGATTTTTCCTCAAAAATCTAAATTAGAAATAATTTCTTTCAAGGATTTTTTTGAAAGATTTTGGGGAAAGTCTTTACCTTTTCCATAACCTCATGGATTAGGCATGTGATCTCAATAATCTCATTTGGTCATAGTGCATACAAAATATTTTATTTATTTTTCATAATTAATTAACTACATCCACACAATAATTATCCTTTGGGGTCCACTCCCCATTGGATTTATGTTCAAATGTCTAATTTGAAAAGCATAGAACTTGAGGGTGTTACAATTTATAAGTTCAATATTCAATTAAATCACATAACATATCACATATTTTTCCTCTATACTATTATTTTCTATGTTACTGCTTTACAGCGTTTCCTTTGAAACATATGGTGCAATTGCTAGTAAATTCAATTTTAAATAAACCTCAATATCTAATGAAATCAATTTAAATTTTCTAGAAAAACTATGAAGAGCGGTTGAAGTTCAACAGAATTTGACCCACAAATTTTTTTATTTTTTTTGAAAAAAAAAGCGGTGAAGCTTAGTGATATTTGAGACCTCTCTGTTAGCTTTTGAACAAATCCATACTCACTGATTGTAATGACCTCCACAATGTTATTTTACTGACATCACCATCAGTCCTTGATTGGTTCCATAACACTAAAATCGGTGCAACATATAGATAAAATTTAATTTAATAATTTCAATATGAATTAATTTTTGTATAAATATAAATATTAAATATTAAATTTTAATTTTTAAATATTTTTAGTTTAAATTATGTATGGTTTACATTATATAAATCAAATTAATTAATTCTTTTATTATTATTAAAATATTTAAATAATGATTTTTTTTTTTTAAATAAGAATAATATTTAAAAAAAAAATCATAATTTTATAAGAACCTATTATCTTTATTATGTTTTGAAGTTTTTAAAATCCTACCAGATTATTTTTAAAATTAGATGATCTAGATTACAAGTGATATTTTTATCAAATGTTTAGGGAGAATACATAATTTTATTATACACAAAAACACACACACACACATATATATTCTCAAACTTGAATACTAACATGAATTAGGTGACTTAGTTGACAACTACTTGCTATCGATGAGTGAGTTTAGTTTTATGCAAGAACATAAAAAGCTTGTAAACATAATAAAAGAAATCAAAATCAGTCATGAATAACAATGAATACTTTTTTTATGTGGATACTATGGAATTTAAAGTGAAACAAAGAACTAGATTGTGGTCAAACTAGTATGGAAGACCTTTGTGTGTGTTTAAGCTTATGTTTGAATGAAAGAATATATAGTGTGTGAGATTAATGTTTTTTTATATAAAAAAATGGGATATACAAGGTTCATATGAACTTTATGATGTGAGAGAGTGCAACATAAAGTTTTAGTGGTCAATTCCTACACATTAGTTAAACACCTATTAAATATTTATCAAACTTTGACATATATAAGCCCAATAATAAGATTAGGAGAATCAATTTAAAAATATTAGAGTTTATCACAATACACATCGATACTAGCAATCATCCATTAAATAATTAAGGTTGAAAATGAAAACTATATTTAATCATAGCTTTTATAATCATTACACAGAGAGGCCCTCTACAACCCAATATTGAGTAGATGTGTAGACATTGCATCTTACATGTTAGAAGCTAGATGTAAATATTTTTTAATTTCAATTTTTTTTATATTGTAATTTTGTTTCTAATTAATAAAATTACTAACATTTCTTTTAGATAAATAAAATCATATCACATTAAAGTATATAACATATAGATAGTAGTTATAAATTAACATCGATTTTACAATATAAATTAAAATGTCACATTTTCTCTTCATATATCACACATTATTTTGTTTTTTTAACTTCCTTACTAATCATTTGCATATGTTATTGCATGGCATATAATTCCTATATTTTCTTATTGTATTTGCTAAATAGTTGATCCTGACGAATTATATCTATGCACTTATTACCTAATGTTTCATGCATCTTTAATTTCCCCTATGCTGATAATTAGATCATTTGCATAATTACTATATGGAAGTATTATCTACCTAGATGAATCTTATAACATTTAAACCTAACTATATGACCCCCATTTCTTATTTATTTCCCCAAGTAATATGGTGATTTATTAATTCCTATACCATTAGGTCATATCACATAAATTATGTATGGTAACTCACCACATGACAAGTACATTACCCCTAATGCATCCATGTGGCCAACGCTATCCCATATAATGAGCGAATGATAACACATGATGAGGACAAGGTATCGTATGACTATGTGAAGGGCGTAGATTCGTTGTCCCCATCTAATGGTTCTTATCTTTCCACCCAAACCTTAAGCTTGTATAGACATTTCCTGTGAACTAATCGACATTTTTTCCTGGTTTTCGTATCGTTGTCGTCACTCTATTTTTTCTCTTCTGTAATTGGAAACTGGTAATAGCCTCAAATATACCAACACTATTTTTACAACACAACGATAGTGCACTATTTATGGTGTCGAGGCATTATGGTTCACTGCACTATTTCATTTTTTTTTCATTTTCCACAGTAAGGGTTCTACACTTGACCATTTTGTAAATTTAAATTTTCTAAGAGTGGTTATTATCACTTTGAAATTTGGTTTCTTGGTTTTCCATATCCTCCTAAAGGTGTGAAATTATGGTCATCAATACTCAATTTCTATTGCATAGGTTAACAGGTCGATGTGTCTTGTTGGGTTCATTGGTTCATCTCCAAGAACCATGGCTACATAAGGTGAAAAATTCGCTTCTTCCCCTTTTGTATGTACTAGTGAGTTACTAATTGAATTTTTATGCCTATTATGCTTTAAATTTCCATTAGAATAATATTTACTCTTATAAGCACCAGGGTTTTATATATGCCAAAGGAAAATTATTCAAAGTTCAATTCTTTCCTAATAACAATTTTACTCGGCCTTGCAAGGTGTCTATGTAGCCATAAGACCCAATCATTGCACAAAGGCATCAATCCTTTGTTTTAATTTACTTTCTTAGGTAATTTAATTGATTTTCTTACTGCATGTATGCATGTATGGTTATTTTTCATTACATATTCTTTTGGATATGGTTTTCCTACCTCAGAGCTAATTTATTCCATTTTCAACAAAATGGTGAAGAACACAAGCTCCATTGACTCATACTCGGGTAATATAAATGGGAATTCCCTCGCTAATTATTTAATAATGCATATCATTTTTTTTTCTCCAACATCATTCTCGTTTGTTGATTGTGACATCTACTTTGCAGGTACACAAGATACCCTCAAACCCTATGTCCGACTATGGAGGTTTTGCACCCATCTTCAACTGACCTGACATAGAGTTTTTCAAGTCGATGATTTTAGTACTTCTCCTCAAGTTTCACCTTCCAACACTTGATTTTTTCAAGTGTCTGATCTGGTGGAAAATATGAATAGCTCAATTGTGTTTTGTTCTTTTATTTTTTGTTTAATGGTTGTGTAATTATGGCTGATTTTTATTCGTTGGGTAGTCTATTCCCTTTCATTTGATATGGGATTTTTTTGATATTCTTTATGATCTATCTTGTTTACATGGGTTCATAAGAGATCCTATAACTGTGTGTTCTTGCTTACTAGAAGGGAAATTTATTTGTATATGGATGCATATTGTGATAGTTATATGGCTTTGTATAGTATATATGTGTATTGTATTTATATTACAAGTCCATGATCAATTCAGTTGATTAACAAGTAGTGAATTAACCTAGCTCATACTAATACCGATGGTTGAAACTAGGTTCACTGGTCAATTTGTTAAGATATAAATATCAATTAACTAACAAAGTATTTCTACAGAGGTTATGTTTATGGGTGTTCTTTGAATACAGTAGTTAACTTACTCTAGTACTCAATTTTTTATAATTTTATTTTCCTAAAAATTAGTTCATTTAATTATCTAATTTTTTGATATATTACCATAATATCCGTCTCGCTTAAGAATATATCCGTAGTTTTTTGTATCAGAGTGAAGGCATTCATACTCATTATTACCCTGATTTCATATAATATCTTTTATCTTCCAACACAACCTAATTTTCCTAACTATATTTACAATGACACATCAAGTTGCACTAGAAATACTTAATCATTTCTTTGGTAACCATCATGCTCCTATGTTATCCCTTATGCCTAGGTTTAACTTTGGACATTTTAGAAATTAGGATATGACCTCAGTGTTATAAGTGCACTACTTTAACTCTCAAAATCTATTTACTCTAAAAAGTAATTATTATTTTCTTATATACGATAAACTGAATAAAATAGTTAAAGCTCAACCATACCACCAATAATAATAAAATAGTAAGAATAAACAATTTATTAACAAGAGATCATACCTTCATATCAATGACAAGTATTAATAATATTTAACAAAAATCACATTTAAAATCCTTTCAACCTATATATTAATCACAAAAAATATAATTCCTATCACTACAAAGAATTTACCCAGATATAGACTCTTTAGCCATGAAAATATATTGTCTACACCATTTGTACATAAATAATTTCTAGTACAATACATATTTTCTACACTAAATTGTATCTTTGTTCTTCAATAGAGAGTAGGCATATGTTTACTTGCCAACCTAATTACCATTTTAAGTTCAATCCATTCCTTCAATACACAATATGCAGGTACCTATTCATCAACAAAATAAATCTCATAGAATTTCTAACAAGAGAATCAAATATCAATCCACCCAACCATGAATTGACCACCAGTTCCCCACGAGCAAAGATTAATATCAAGTAATATCCCTCAGATCTCAGTAACCCTTTCATCTACTCCGTAGGTGTTTTATACCTTTTCTTCCTCAATTAACTTTTCTTCCATTAGCATTGTCCTGCTTTTATGGAAGTATTTTTGTTATTAAAGCCTTTTTTTATCTTGAGGAGTTCTTTATCCTTCAATGTACTGGAAGTTTTCTCTAGCTGTATATTTAATGGATCTTTGTCTCCCATACATTAAATTTGTTATTTTAGAAACATATATCTATCATGGAATATTTATCTCACTCTTATCTATGATTGAGATTAGAAATTATCTCTTTAGTTAAGTGTCTCATTTCAAGTAATTTTCCGTTCCCATTCATTTATAACTACAATTATTGATTTCATAACCACATGTATATTGGTCATTTACATAAGTTATGGAATCACCATTGAATCCAACATAGTTTAATTCCGGAAAAATATAACAATATTAATTATTTCAAAAAACATAGGGATATCACATCTTCCACCCTTTTAACTATATTTTCCTTGATGTTTAATTTCTAGTTTCTTCTCTCTGGAAATTTTTTGGATAGTTTTAAATAATCTCATCTTCTCGCTCCCATGTAGCCTCTTTGGTAGTAAAGTGCTTCCATTGCACTTTAATATGAAAAAACTACTCGATTTCAGAGCTAGATCTCTTTCCTCTCTAGAATACAGAGATGTTCCTTGAGGGAGTCTCCTTTGAATTCTAGCTATATAATTTTCCAATAAATAATGTGAGAACTATCATGTATATATTTCTTAAGTAAAGAATCATGAAAACATTATGAATTTTAATGCGAGTGGGTAAATCTAATAGATAAGCTACGGGTCCAACCTAGTCCAACCTAGTCCTAAGTTTCAAATGGTCCACAAGATTGTAGTGCTAATTTTGGATAGGTTTCCATCCTAAATGTACTTTTCCTTGGTTTTTGGTGAGCCCTTGTATTGTACCAGGAATGTTGCGACTCCCAGGGGCTAATATACTTTACTTTACCAGCCCGAGGTTCTTAAAATATTAGAGGTGAAAGTGCTATATACACAACAGATGTATTCTACTCATGTCATCCTCTTCTGATTCCTATTAAAGGGTTTTATTTATAGGGTTTATGAGTGAATTCTTTCACACTTCTGGATTAGACCTAGAACTACCATTAACTCAAAACCATTACTCTATTAACCATCAAATGACTATTCTAAAGAAATAAAATACATCTAGCTATTCTGCAAGGAAATAGATTTATGATTTAAACTCTCACAAGAAATATAAGCAAACTAGGTATCTTCATGAAGTAAATGGTTGAATATAAATTGCAGAAGGAAGGAAATTCTACTCACACATTGCTAGGCCAAATGGATAAACAAAATATATATACTTCATTATTTATCTATAATTATTTTACTTATGAATCTAATCATGACCTAATTATGCATGTAAATGCATTGTTTTGCAGCAAGGAGGAGAAGGTGTTAAGGTGGTTTAGGAAGGTTTTTAACTCA
Source organism: Pinus albicaulis (assembly GCA_034641835.2). Lineage (NCBI taxonomy): Eukaryota > Viridiplantae > Streptophyta > Pinopsida > Pinales > Pinaceae > Pinus > Pinus albicaulis. The sequence goes on from JAXQQM020075448.1 coordinate 97,015, forward strand.
TGGACGCGGGGATGAAGGTGTCTTGATGGTTTGGATAGGTATATATGACGTTGATGTTTGTTTCTGGGCTTAAGGATAGATCCAATGGTACTATTATTGATTCCTCTATAGGTTTCCTAAAGTCCTACAAGAAAGTCTTGAATTGGTACAGGAAATAGTTTGAGGAAATTTCATACCAAAAATGATGGAGAAAAGCATAGGGGAGGTGGAATGAAGGTGTACTTGGATGAATGGAAGGTCTCCCACCCACTTTACAAGCTCATAACATCTTAAGAATCATGTCTTTCACTTCTAAGGTTGCTCATGGTGTGAAGGTGAAAATCTTAAAAACAAGGCTGAAGGTGATTTGATGAAAAGAAGGTTGTTGATGGGTGAGAAATGAAGATAAGGGTGCTGGTGAAGTCTTCATTTTTTGAGCTACTTGAAATTGAAAGAAAACTACATGTTCATGCAACAAACATTGGAAAATCTATGATGAAGGAAATCAAAAAGATGAGTTGAATTTTGAATGAAGGCCTACTTAAACATTCAAACAAAAATCTAACTCTCTAATCTAGACATGTTCATGACACTACAACAACCTAGCTATTATTTCCAAGAAATCATAGATTAAAGAGAAAATTTTGCTTGTGGTCAATATTTGCCCTCCTAAAGTTCGAGTGAAAGAGATGAGAGAGGGAGGCTTGACACAAAAATTTCTGAGTTTATAAGCTATTCTACCAACATTTATGCAAGCTCAATGACAACAAAGAAATGGAAGAAAAATTTAAAAAGTGAATTGAAATGTAAGCAAACTAGCTAAAACTCATTAAGAAAACTAGCTACAATGACATAAAAATCAGAATGAATACACAAGAGAGACTAAGGTCAATTGATTGGGCCGTAACCCACAAGCCTAGCCCTCTGAAACTAAATTAGTGAAGGAGAATATGAATACTCATCTTATTGTAGAAAATAGTCTCATTACATAATCATAAAAATCTCAAAAACATATTACAAGTGCTAAGAGTCTATTAGCTTCCTTCAAAGTTCGAATTCTAATGAGCTCTTTCTCAGCCATATTTAACCTAGAGGGTATCTATCAACAGCTCCCTAAAAATTAGGTGATGTTTCCTTTTTCATTGCAAGAGAAGTGGAGCTTTGGTACACTTCATCTCCCACTTCCTTGGTTGCCTTTGATTTCGAGATGTTGGAGGTAATCTCAAGGATCCCTTGGGTGCCTTTGGGAGTTAAGGAGGTGGAGAATACCCATAGAATCTCTCCTTATTGTCTACTCCAAGCTTTAATCATAAAATATTCATCAAAAGTGCAATATCTTCATGATTATCCTCCATTTAACCCATATTAGGTGTTGGAAGTATGACAAGCCTTAATCACCATCTACACTAGCAAGAAAAGACCATAATATAATTTAAATGTGAGAAAGAGAGACTTAATAAGGATAAATAGGTGGCAGTTAGCCCCTCCAATTATACCTAATGATGGCTTACATCATCACAGCCCTACCAAATTTTTGCTCATCCTCTAAGCAACTTAGTCTTCATCTACATCTCTTTCAAAGCATTAATGAACCCTCTAACTTCACAAGGAAGAAGTGTGGGAGTCCCTTCAGGAGGGTAAGATCCATCATTCTATTCTTCTTCCTACCATAATTTTTTCTAATCATCTTGGTTTTTCCCGTCACTAAGTCCCAAAAATAAGGGTGGACTAAGTTTCAAACTAAGCCACTGAATATTCCTGGCCTGCATGGCCCTCTTGTATAGTGGTGCCCTTTCTAGAGAAATTCTCAATCTTTTTTATGTGTGCTATTCCATGTTTATGAGGTAGTGAGGGAGGCTATTCCTTCTCCTTTGACTAGCCATTATGCATTCATCTCCCAAAAACCTAGAAACATCATCAAAATGGGCCATGGCGTGTAAATAGTTTTTCCCTAATATGTATAGGCTCCCTATTTTCTCTCCTCATGACCCTCCTTACTTATTGTGCTCTAGCTTTCTCGTTAACCATCTAAGAGGCTAATTACATTAACCGCATGTCTCCCATTCTAGGATTATGGTCCCAAATGTTCAAGTTTTCCAACAAGATATTGTGCATGTAGAATTCTACCATATTTTCCTTGTCTACCATACTTGACTGGTTGAAAATTTCAATGAATTCTCATTAGTTATGAAAAGGTAAGGAACCGTGAGAGGCTAGTATCATGATTTTAAATAGGATCCATTTTTCTTTGAGGTAGACTGCATAGGGGTCTGATGGGTATCTATGTTTAATGGCCTCCATGCTCAAATATTCCATGGTGGCCATTTGTTTTTCTTTTTGTTGAAGTTGATATTGCAATCTTGAATTCTATGCTTGGGCTTCCTAAAGCTGCTCTTCAACATGGAATATTTGATCCTAACATCAAAAAATCCCCTTCCCAACTCAGTCGCTTTTTCCTCCATGATCCCTATGTCATGCACTCTCTCTAAGGGTATATGGATGGACTATCCCTAGGATCACTTCACATCGGATGCACTTGGTGGAAAAGGAGGGGGTAAGGATGATAGGGTAGTGGATGGAGACATCTATTACGATGATATGTTCTTCTTGACTTGGGCTTCCAAGCATGAGAAGGAGGATCTTCATGCAACACATAGTTCATTCCTCTTCATGGATGCATACCAAACCACTATGGAGGACTCAATTATGGACCCATGTGTCATCTTACTTCCAGCATATGGTAAGAATTTTTGTTTTCCAATTATTGATTGGCTAACACAATAATTTCATGCTCTTAACATTACTATGCAGTGCATTTCTCCACAAGAGGGCAACTTTTTCATATTGATCCATGATCAAAATTGGGCCAAACTATATGATAGACATAGCCACCTTTTATGTGGCCTTGGGAAAATGTTTTATCATTACATGTATGTTTATTTTTTGCACCCAACCATTTACTATATGATGACATGCATGATTGACCATGTATCAAGAAACATTTTTCCATGTAAATTTCTGAAGCAGCAGTTTGTAAGATTGTGTTGTACATCCTTAGGAGGCTATTGGTATCTTCAAACACCACATGAAGCCATCAGTATCTCCTTCATTATTGTATTGATCATGACTTCATTTTCTGATATTGTTTCTATTCTTGTTGAGAGCATGATTGGGGAATTGACACATGAGATGGATGTGTCCTTGAGGAGAGATAATTCCCACATTTTTTGCATTACATGTTCTAATGGGAGCATGGGAGGAGATATGTCCAACATAGCCACACACTTGTTTTCTTTTGGGCTGGGCCATGAGTTTTATAGCCATTCACTGTATAACCGTGAGCAAGTGTTTGATCATGTATTGTTGACACATTCAACCATTTACTATACATTAGTATATGTGATGATTTTTTCATATTACTTTCCATGCTATTTTTTGAAGTTACAGTGGATGAGACTGTGTTGTGTCCTCTTGAGAAATTGTTTGTATCATGCATCATCATGTAAAACCTTCAGCATAATTCCCATTTGGATACTCTATGATGACCATGTCGTGTTCATCATGGATGAAATGTTTTGGGCCACCTTGTTATCCAATGTTGGAAGGGAGATCCTTGGAGGATTGTTCTTCATTTTGCCACTTAAGGGCAATACCATTGTAGCCTGAGATAATAACACACTCTACACTTATCACAAGTGGAGAGGAGGATAGCGTGGGGTAGGCTATGATGCTTACCATATTAAAATTTTCAGCCCACCTTCATTTCTAGAGCTCAAGTTTGAAGGAGATTTCCATGAGTTGCCATGTTGGGAGGTAACTCACTTTGTATGGATGATTTCTTTGGGATGGGAGATTCATATGTGGATGGTAAATCCCAATTCATGTCAAATATCATGCCTCAAAAAGGCTCATAGACAGCCAATTTTTTCCTCCATAGATGTTTATTTCTTACATAATAGCTATTTGGGATACTCACCAAAAGTTAGTTTGCATATGTTGGAAGGAAAACTTGGAGATATATTGATGAGAAAACATCTTGATCCTTGGAGGATTTTATCTTATGCATTTTTTTGAGGACAACCAACATTTGGGAGTGGAGGACTGTAATATTCCACTTTTAGCATGCAGCTAAATGGAATATTAATTTTTGTTGTTTTCACTTAGGAAATGAATAAATGGGTAAGGAGGCCCATATAATTCAGAAATAGGAATAAAATCCCTCTTCGTATGAAAGAAGATTAGTAGCGGAGTTGGATTTCACACCCTCATGTGTGAAAGAGGACATTTGCATAAAGAGAAGGTCAAGTTTGACCAAGTCAAATAGCGCAGTGATAGGAGGTGGAGATCATCTTGTGGGGCAGCGCAGTGAAAGAGGAGGGAAATTTCCTTGATGGAGGAAACCCTAATGAGTGGGACCCATGGAGAGGGAGCTTGCATTTGTTTAAAAGGAGGGCAAGGCATCCATTGTAACTCATGCTTATGATTAGTGATTTCTTTGTTTGCTTAAACTATTCGTAGTCTCCTGTTGTTTAGCAGAGTTGTAGTGTTGTTTAGCATAAGGAATTCCTCTTTAGGATTCATTCTCATTCTTGAGAGGCCTCTTGAGGGATTTCACTTTATTTATCCACATTCATGCTCAAGGCCAAGCCACCTCCTTCAACTACAACGTTATTTCTGCTTAATTATAACATTGTGTTGCAGGGTGTTACAGTGGAGGTTCCAAAACACCATTTCTTGGCTTGCTCTTCAGAGGAGAGAGACTTATTTCCTTTGGGAGATCAGCAAGGGAGGATTCATAGCATATTGCAGATCTTCGCATTTGGCCAGCACATTTTATTCCACCTACAGCGCAATATCCTTTAGTGTCTGTTTTATTTTCAAAGTACATTTGCAGAGGGAGTTTACAATATTGATTGGAGGGTAAGATCTTCAGTGATAGGATCAAATTTTCACTTGGAAGATCCATTAGAGGAGATATACTCATATTGTGCATCATCTTCAACTATCTCCATCTAGTTCCAGTTCACGAGTTTCCGTTGCTACTGCAACTCCGACATTTCTGCAATTTTTCCATTTTGTATATATTTCAGACAATCCTTCTAAGGATTGTTGTATTATTGTTTTATGGGGTTGAGAGCTTTCTCCTGCACATTTCTTGAGCCATATATTTTTATATATTTGTATTATTATTCAGTATGTTGCAGTATCTCCTATAAACTATGCAGTCATAGCATAGGGCATTCTGAGTGTAGCAGTATATTTCACATTTCATGTATATGATCTATTGAGGCTTGTATTGCAAATCCTGAGTGACTCTTTCGTTAAGGAATTGTACTCTCTTGCTACTATATTATAATTTTTTTGGCTACCTACATCTTCATGTATTCAGGCTCATAAAAATAACGTTGTTACTCTATCCCTTATTCATACATAGATGCAGTCCCTTCATTGGGCACTTTTTCAAGACAACTAGGTGTGGGAGATCTGTTCAACCCACCTAGAGTGATTTGTTTGGAGCCTCCTCTTGGATTTTGGTCATAGATACATTGATCTAAGGGATCCATGTCTTGGTTTTGAATCCTCTAGGAGTCATTCCTGAAAAATGCATTTTTCAGGCATCCCTTGCTCATAGTTCCCATTTTGGGATATTACACCTAGCCTAGCCTATCTTACTGGGCCTAAAATAGCGTACCCTATACTAATGTAACCTGCCTTATCCTAACCTTGCGTAGCCTAACATACCCAACCGTAGCATAGCCTAACATAGGCAACCCCAACATACCCTAGCCTAGCCTAGCCTAGCCTAACCTATCCTATCCTAACATAGCCTAGCCTACCCTAAACTAACCTAACCTAGGCCTACCTAAACTAACCTAGCCTTACCCTGCCTAACCTAGCTTAACCTAGCCTAACCTAACCTAGCCTAACCTATCCTAACCTAACCTAGACTAACCTAGCCTAGCCTAGCGTCGCTTAGCCTAGCCTAGCCTAGCCCAGCCTCGGCTAACCTAGCCTTGCCTAGCCTAGCATAACCTTGGCTGACGTAGACTAGCTTAGCCTAGCCTAGCCTAACCTAGCCTAGCCTAGCCTAGCCTAGTCTGGCTTAGCCTAACCTCGCCTAGCCTAGCCTAGCCTAACATTTCCTAGCCTAACCTAGCCTAAACTAACATAACCCACCGTAACCTACCCTACGCTACCCTAGCCTGACGTAGCCTAGCCTACCCTAACCTAACATAACCTAACCTAACCTACCTTAACCTAACCTAACTTAACCTAACCTAGCCTAACCTAACCTTACCTAGCCTAGCCTCACCCAACCTTGCCCAACCTAAAATAACCTATCCTAGCCTAACCTAACCTTACATAGCCTAGCGTAGCCCAGCCTAGACTAACATAAACGAGCCTAGCCTTTTCCACCCTAGCCTAGCCCACCCTAGACCATCCTATCCTGGCCTAGCTTAAGATAGCCTAGCCTATCCTAGTCTAACCTACCTTCCCCTACCCTACCCTACCGTAGCTTAGCCTACTCTAGCCTAGCCTAGGGTAGCCTACCCTAGACTACCCTACCCTAGCCTAACCTAGCCTAGCCTAACCTAGCCTAACCTAACCTAAGCTCCCCTAACCTACCCTACCCTTCTCTACCTTAAACTAGCCTAGCCTAGCCTAGCCTACCCTAGCCTAACCTATCCTAGCCTAGCCTACCCTATGCTAGCCTAGCCTACACTACCCTGACCCACCATAGCCTAACCTAGCCTAGCCTAACCAACCCTAACCTAGCCTACCCTAGCTTATCCTAGTCTAACCTACCCTTACCTATCCTACCCTATCCTGCCCTATCTTAGCCTAACCTACCCTAATCTATCCTACCCTATTCTAGCCTACCCTACCCTACCCTATCCTAACGTAGCCTACACTACCCTACCCTAGCCTTTCCTAACCTACCCTATCCTAGCATAGCCTAGCCCAGCCTAACCCTAACCTAACCTATACTATCCTAACCTACGTAGCCTAACCTAACCTAACTTAGCCTAGCCTAATCTAGCCTAAGCTAGCCTAGCCTAGCCTAATGTATCCTAACCTAAACTAAACTAACCTAAACTAACCTATCCTAACCTATCTAGCCTAGCCTACCCTAGCCTAGACTAGCCTAGCCAAGCCTAGCCTAACCTAGCCTAGCTTATCTTAGCCTAAACTATCCTAGCCTAATCAATCTCATCCTAACCTAACCTAGCCTATCTTACCCTAGCCTAACCTATCCTAGCCTAGTCTATCCTATCTTATCCTATCATATCCTAACCTAACCTAGCCTAACCTAACCTAGCTTAGCCTAGCCTAACCTAACCTAGACTAGCCTAGCATAGCATAGCCTAACCTAACCTAGCCTAACCTATCTTATCCTAACCTAGCCTATCTTATCATGGCCCAACCTAGACTAGCCTAATCTATCCTACCCTAACCTAACCTAACCTAGCGTAACCTAGCCTACCCTACTCTAGCCTATCCTATCCTAGCCTATCCTATCCTAAGCTAAGCTAACCTAACCTAACAGAACCTAGCCTAACTGAGCCTAACTTAAGCTAACATAGCCTAGCCTAGCCTAACCTAACCTAACCTAACCTAACCTAACCTAGGCTAACCTAGCCTAGCCTAACATACCCTAGCCTAACATAGTGTACTCTTACCTAGCCTAGCTTAACATAGTCTGACCTATCCTAGCCTAGCCTAAGATACCCTAACCTACCCTATCTTGACCTAACCTAGCCTAACCTAGTCTATCCTACACTATAGTAGCCTAACCTAGCCTCCCCTAGCCTAGCCTAGCTTATCTTAGCCTCCCCTAGCCTAGCTTAACCTACCCTAGTCTAACCTAGCCTACTCTAGCCTACCCTAGCATACACTAGTTTAACCTACTCTAACCTAACCTATCCTAGTCTAGTCTAGCCTACCCTAAGCTACTCTTGCCTATTCTAGCCTAACCTAGCCTATTCTAACTTACCTTAGTCTATCCTTTAGTAGCTTAGGCTAGGCTACTCAAGCTTATGGTACTTTACTCTATATCAGAATATTAATGAAGAAATCATTCAAAAAATAAATTAATTAAAAGCTATTAATAAAAGTTTAAATATAAGAAAACTTCTTTAAAGTAATTTAAATGTATGAAAATACAATTTAAAATACATTGAATTTAACCAAAGTAATAATGTGAAAATAAAATCTAACATAAATTATAAGACAAATGAAAAACATATTTGTAAATCATAAAAACATAATTGAAAATCATTTTAAGAAATCCAGTAATCTCATCTAAATTGTCTAATCTCATAGAGTAAGAAATTAAAAGAAGGCCCAAACTCTATCCTGATTAAAAAAAGGCCCAAACCCTATCAATCAAATCTTTTAATAACATGGTTAATCCTACAATTAATCTCATAAATCTATACATCAATGGAAAAAAAAATAGAAAACTATACATCAATGGAAAAAAAGAATAGAGATCATGTTTGTGTGCTACCAGAATTCTTAGAAATTTATCATAAAAATATGTAATATAAATGAATATTTCGCACTTGGAAGAAATCCAAAAATTGCATCCTACTAGAAAACGAATCGAAACAGAGAAAAAGAATCAAATCAAAGAGCCATAGAGAACCTGATAAATAGATTTGCATCGGTGGAAGCAGTGCAGCTCGATTTCGATGTCGCGTACGAAAGGCATATACAGTCGATACTTTGCAAGCATGACCGCCTGCATTCCACAGGAGTAATGGAACATGGGGACTTCGAGCGCCGCGCTTCATTCATCCAGATTATTTCTGGTGGATTCTTCGTGACAACAGTGAAAGCATACTGCTCCATATTGCACACATCCATATCCCACACATCCATAAGAGATTTGATTTGATATTTGATAGATCTAACAAAGAAATATCTAAATTATAACTAAGAAATTTGAGACAAAGAGATTACAACTAGCTGAAATGAATTAAAAAGAAACTATGGCGAACCCAGGACACCATAAAGAAAATGGAATAATAGAACTGAGATGAATAAACTGGGTTTTACTAATAAAACTGAGATGAATAGATTGGGTTTAGACACCGAAAATAGAGTTGTAATAAAAAAAAATAGGTGCTATTACTAACACCGTATTAATCTAAAAATTATAAAACCACTTGAAAATGAAGAAAATACTACATATAATTCACTAAAAAGGGTTTACTTCAAGAAATACAAAATGAAGAGGCAGAAACTTACCTTTCTTGTCTAGCCGGAACTAGGTTTCTTTAGGGGCTTATTTACATCCAATAATCCAATTTGTTGTAATCTTATCTTGTCCTGGGAGACCCTGCATATTGAATTGGACAGACATCAGCTTAAAAGAAAGTAATTAAAAGCAGGTGCAAACCTTATCCTGATTAAAAGAAGGTGCAAACCCTATCAATCAAATCTTTTAATAATATGATTAATTCGAAAATTAATCTCATAAAACTATACATTAATGGAAACAAGAATAGAGATCATGTTTGTGTGCTACCATATTTCTTATAAATTGATCATAAAAATATGCAATATAAATGAATATTTCACACCTCCCAGAAATCCAAAAATGGCACCTACTACAAAACGAATCGAATCAAAGAGCCAGAGAGAACCTCATAAATAGATTTACACCAGTGGAAGCAGCTCGATGTCGGCCTCACTTAGGAAAGGTATATACAATCGATACTTTGCCTCCGCAAATCCCCGTGCTGCATTCCACAGGAGTAATGGAACATGGGGAATTCTGGTGGATTATTTGTGACAACAGTCAAAGCATACTACTCCATATTGCATGCATCCATAATATTATTAGATTGATGTGGTGAGTGCCAATGGCCAGATCCTCTTCCCAGCACCGAAGGGAATTATCTTAATTCTATTCACTCTCGTAATGTCAACGTCCTTCTCATTAGTCCAGGAAGCGCTGGGGTCGAAACTCCCCATCCCCACACTGTAGAACTCCACGTTGGTCTTCGCGGGGATGTAGTCACAGTGTGACACGAAACATTTGAAGGCTCTCCTTCACCAAGTAGGGGAGGATGCATTCGCATGGTCTCCTTCACCAAGTCGTTTAAAAAAAACGTTATTTCTGTGTCCAGCTTTGAAGACGAGAATGAAAAGTAATTTAACTTGTGAACATCATAATCAAAATCCTCATTATATAACTCTGCCTCCCAGCTTTTTTAATCAACGGCTAATTTGTGAGTGGCTGTGCCACGTCCTCCCTAGCCGTTTGGTTTCTAGCCGTTTGAAGGGATAGCAGCACATCATTTCTACCTGTTTGGATTTTTTGTTCATTGTTAAAAGGAATATAACAATCCACTTTCTAATATCCACTTACATGGTCATCAACATCCATTATGGTGATGGGATAAGGCAGGTAGTTATTATGAAGTCACGGAACAAACCATAAAATTTTCCATCTCAATAATGTGAGCTTGCTTAGGGCTATTTTTAGAATATAAAGAATTATTAAAAAAATATAATATTTCAATTAAAAGATAATGGTAAGAGTTGTTGCATATGTTGATAGGGATAGAAGAATAAAGTTATTGAAATGTAAAATAGCATTACATTGTACTTAAGCATAATAGATTTAATAATATTACAATTTTATCATTTAATTCTAATTAAAATATATTTGTTTTAAATAATATATGAACTTTTTAGTTTAAATATTATAAAAACAAACTAATATGGTCATTAAATTTAATACAAAGTGGATTAAAATAGTAAGTCTAAGGTTATATTGATTATGGATAGAAAATAAAATTAAAATAATAAGACCTAAGTTTAATAGATTATGGACCATAGATATTAAGGATTATGTATGATATGTATTTGTTATAACTATCTTATTACTAAAACAAAGTACCTCCAATTGTGTTAGGAATGGTTTTATAAAGCTTACTATATGAAAAATTGTGTCACAACATTGTATGATAATATTGTGAATTTTTAAGGAATTTTTATTTGATTTCCCAAAATGGGTGTACAAATTTTGAACCTCCACTCTCCTAATTGGGATCTGCCACTAGCTTAAAAGGTACTACCCGAATAAAAACACCTAATATATGCAGCATAAAAGTGGAAATAGACATGTTAGTGACCAATGGATTAAAAGTGGACATAATGTTATTCCAAATATAAGATAATCTCTATTATATGATTTTTTTTTAAGTTAAAAAAAATATAATAGAAGTGAAGCCGTTTTACATAGACCTCCATAAATACTAGGTGGCCTTGACATCAAAAGTCACCAGGTTTAGCTAATATTATCCTCCAAATTCCAAAATTGTGAACCTAATATGAATTCAAATATATTTAATTTAATTTTCCATAAACGCCAATCTATAATGAAATCCATATATGAGTGCTAGAAAAACTATGAAGAGCGGTTGAAGTTCAACAAAATTTGACCCACAATTTTTTTTTATTTTTTTATTAAAAAGAGGGTGAAGCTTAGTGATATTTGAGACCTCTTTGTTAGCTTTTGAACAGCTCCATACTCACTCATTGTAATGACCTTGACAATGTTATTTTAGTGACATCACCATGAGTCCTTGATTGGTTCCATAACACTAAAATCCGTACAACTTATAGATACAATTTAATTTAATAATTTCAATATGAATTAATTTTTGTATAAACATAAATATTAATTTTTAAATATTCTTAGTCTAAATTAAGTATGGTTTACATTAGATAAATCAAATTAATTAATTCTTTTATTATTATTAAAATATTTAAATAATAATTTTTTTTTTTATAAATAAGAATAATATTTAAAAAAATCATAATTTTATAATAACTTATTATTTTTATTATGTTTTGAAGTTTTTAAAATCCTACCAAATTATTATTAAAATTAGATGATCTAGATTACAAGTGATATTTTTATCATATGTTTAGGGAGAATACATAATTTTATCTCACACACACACATATATTCTCAAACTTGAATACTAACATGAATTAGGTGACTTATTTGACAACTACTTGCTATCCATGAGTGAGTTTAGTTTTATGCAAGAACATAACAAGATTGTAAACATAATAAAAGAAATCAAAATCAGTCATGAATAACAATGAATATATTTTTTATGTGGATACTATGGAATTTAAAGTGAAACAAAGAACTAGATTGTGGTCAAACTATTATGGAAGACCTTTGTGTGTGTTTAAGCTTATGTTTGACTGAAAGAATATATAGTGTGTGAGAATAATGCATTTTTATATAAAAAAATGGGATATTAGAGGTTCATATGAACTTTATGATGTGAAAGAGTGGAACATAAAGTTGTAGTGGTCAATTCCTACACATTAGTTAAACACCTATTAAATATTTATCAAAATTTGAATTATATAAGCCCAATAATAAGATTAGGAGAATCAATTTAAAAATATTAGAGTTTTTCACACATAGACATGGATACTAGTAATAATCCATTAAATAATTAAAGTTGAAAATGAAAACTATATTTAATCATAGCTTTTATAATCATTACACAGAGAGGCCCTCTACAACCCAATATTGAGTAGATGTGTAGACATTGCATCTTACATGCTAGAAGCTAGATGTAAATATTTTTTAATTTCAGTTTTTTTTATTGTAATTTTGTTTCTAATTAATAAAATTACTAACATTTCTTTTAGATAAAATAAAATCGTATCCCATTAAAATATATAACATATAGATAGTAGTTATAAATTAACATTGATTTTACCCTATAAATTAAAATGTCACATCTGCTCTTCATATATCACACATTATTTTATTTTTTTAACTTCCTTACTAATCATTTGTATATGTTATTGCATGGCATATAATTCCTATATTTTCTTATTGTATTTTGTAGATAGTTGATCTTGATGAATTATATCTATGCACTTATTTTTTTTTTCTCGGTAAAACTAAATCTATTTATAAAACATAATAGTACAAAACTGCGCTAGTTTCGGTTGTGTGAGCCTGAGAACTGGGCTTGATGTCCAAGCTTAACCTTACCAACTGAACTTCCCAGAGTGGGAAACCAGTTCTTTTAAAATAAATTCCACCGCCCTTAGAAGGGAAACCGGTAAAATAGTAAAAGTACTGTGATACAACAAGAGACAGTAAACTAGAATAGCCTATATCTTTTACAGCTGAATATAAACTTAAAAAACCAAAAAATTCTTCCATGAGGTCGAAAATTTATACCAAAGCATGCTGAGGGGGATGAAAGTCACCGTTCAGGAGTAGGGGACTCCAGTTCTTCCACGATCCTGGAACCAAACTCAGCTTCTCCATAATCGTTGTCCTTCTCTGGCGCGCCACTCTTGCTGAAGAAGTCCACCTGCAAATTTTCCATTCCAAGAATGGAATGACCAATGCTCACTGGCTCAACAGGGGCTGGAATGTCAATATTTGCATGTGAGGGCTAAGGGTTAGGTGGAATAGGGGCAGGGCGGGGCATTGAAGCTGGAGCTGGGATAGGGGATTCTTCGCAAATAGTAACAGTGATGAAAGTAGTGAGAACATGCATGTTTGAGGAGCAATTGAAGTGAAATTCCGCCCTTTGTGAAGACTGGAAGAGGGTTGGGTTGGTGGGCAAATTAGAAGCAGAGGAGGCAGGCTCAGAGACAGGCGGAGGAGGCTGTGAAGGTGGAACAAAGTGAGTGCTTCCAGGAGGGTAGGAGATGCCTCTCCGATGCCCAAAATTCAAATGCAAAATCCAATCTACGTCCTCCTCAAAAGATGCTGAGGGCGGGAAGAGCGCCCTTTGCTCGTTCTGTGCCTGCAACACATTCTCTGCCTAAGCCGAGGCATCGAAGCCGCATGAAGCCAAGAGTGCTTGGGGCAGAAGGAGCAGTCGGGATGCAACGAAGATCTCTGAAAATCAGCTGCGTGAGAAGGCAAACACAAATTGAGATGACAGTAGCTGGTCTGGGTGAAGTGGAAACCTGGAAGAGTTTCTAAGCATCCCAGGATGGGGAAACGTCGACCTGTTTGGGTGCGTTCACTACCACGGACGGGAGAAGGATGACTACAAAAAACACAATGAGCAGACGAATTATCCATAATGAAATCCATAGCCAAATGAACTAGCAAGGCGAGGTAAATGACAGGCGCGGTGAACGGTGTTAAAGCAGAACAGGTTGGCGAAGTTAATGTGTGAGTAATGGCACTGTAGGGGGCCATATGGCCGTAGCAAGTGAAGTCCCTTGGGATCCACCAAGGGGCGGAAGTCCCATCACTCCGAGCCATCATTCGCATCTGAAGTATATCTATGCACTTATTACCTAATGTTTCATGCATGTTTAATTTCCCCTATGATTATAATTGGATCATTTTCAGAATTACTATATGGAAGAATCATCTCCCTAGATGAATCTTATAACATTTAAACCTTACTATCCAACCCCCATTTCTTATTTATTTCCCCAAGTAATATGGTCATTTATTAATTCCTATACCATTAGGTCATATCACATAAATTATGTATGGTAACTCGCCACATGACAAGTACATTACCTCTAATGCGTCCATGCGGCCAACGCTATCCCATCTAATGAGCGAATGATAACACATGATGAGCACAAGGTATGGTATGACTACGTGAAGGGTGTAGATTCGTTGTCCCCATGTAATGGTTCTTATCTTTCCACCCAAACCTTAAGCTTGTATAGACATTTCCTGTGAACTAATCGACATTTTCCCCTGGTGTTCGTATCGCTTTCATCACTCTATTTTTTCTCTCCTGTGATTGGAAACTAGTAATAGCCACAAATCTACCAACGCTATTTTTACAGCCCAACAATAGTGCACTATTTATGGAGCCCAGGTATTATGGTTCAATAGACTATTTCATGTTTTTTTCATTTTCCACAGTAAGGGTTCTACACTTGGTTTTGTAAATTTAAATTTTCTAAGAGTGGTTATTATCACTTTGAAATTCAGTTCCTTGGTTTTCCATATCCTCCTAAAGATGTGAAATTATTGTCATGAACACTCAGTTTCTAATGTATAGGATAACAGGTCGATGTGTCTTTTTGGGTTCATTGGTTCATCTCCAAGAACCATGGCTACATAAGGTGACGAATTCACTTCTTCCCTCTTTGTATGTACTAGTGAATTACTAATTGAATTTTTATGCCTATTCTGCTTTAAATTTCCATTAGAACAATATTTACTCTTACAAGAACCAGGGTTTTATATATGCCAAAGGAAAATTCCGCAAAGTTCAATTCTTTCCTGATAACAATTTTGTCTCTATAGCCATAAGACCAAATCACCGCACAAAGGCATCAATCCTTTGTTTTACTTTACTTTCTTAGGTAATTTAATGGCTCTTCCTACTGCATGTATGCGTGTATGGTTTTTTTTCCTTACATATTCTTTTGGATATGGTTTTCCTACATCAGAGCTAACTTATATTCCATTTTCAGCAACATGGTGAAGAACGCAAGCTCCATTGACATATACTTGGGTAATATAAATGGGAATTCCCTGGCTAATTATTTGCTAATGCATATTATTTTTTTTCTCCAACATCATTCTCGTTGGTTGATTTTGAGATCTACTTTGCAGGTACACACGCTAACCTCAAACCCTGTCTCAGACTATGGAGGTTTTGGACCCATCTTCAACTGACTTGACATAGAGTTTTTCAAGTCGATTATTTTAGTACTTCTCCTCAAGTTTCACCTTCCAACACTTGAATTTTTCAAGTTTCCGATGTGGTGGAAAATATGAATAACCCAATTGTGTTTTGTTATTTTATTTTTGGTTTAATGGTTGTGTAATTATGGCTTATTTTTATTCATTGGGTAGTTTATTCCCTTTCTTTTGATATTTTTTCTTGCTTCTATTTAAATTTTTCACTATGGACTTTTTTTTATATTCTTTATGAGCTATCTTTTTTTCATGGGTTCAAAAGAGATCCTATAGATGTGTGTTCTTGCTTACTAGAAGGGCAATTTATTTGTATATGGATGCATATTGTGATAGTTATATGGCTTTTTATAGTATATATGTGTATGGTATTTATATTACAAGTCCATGATAAATTCAGTTGATTAACTCGTAGTGAATTAACTTAGCTCATACTAATACCGATGGTTGAAACTAGGTTCACTGGTCAATTTGTTAAGATATCAATATCAATTTACTAACAAAGTATTTCTATAGAGGTTATGTTTATGGGTGTTGTTTGAATATAGTAGTTAACTTATTCTAGTACTCAAATTTCTATAATTTTATTTTCCTAAAAATTATTTCATTTAATTATCTAATTTTTTGATATAACAAAATAAATTAAAAGCTATTAATAAAATTGTAAATATAACAAAAATTATCTAAAATAATTTGAATGTATGAAAATACAATTTAAAATACATTGAATTTAAAGAAAATAATAATGTAAAAACAAAATATAACACAAGTTATAAGATATAAATGAAAGATTATTTTTAAATGAAAAACATAATTCTAAATCATAAATACATAATTGAAAATTATTTTAAGAAATCAAATAATCTCATCTAAATCATTAGAAAATATATATTTTTTTACTAGAAAAGGTCATCCAAAACTGATTTTGAGGACCACATGTTAAGTCAACTAATATTTTTAATTGAAAGAAAAAAAACTCACAAAATTATAAAGCTAATCAACCAATACTTGTGATTTGACTTTATGGTTATTAGAAGGCTCCTAAAAAAAATTATTTAAAAAAAAAAGAATTATTTCTACTTAAGAATAGAATAATTTATCAAAAAAATGGAATTATTTGGACATCCTAGTGGAATTTTTCAATTTGAGTATTTTCTTTTCTAATTAAATCCAATTTCCAATTCAATTTGTTTTATAGAAAATATACCTAATTATTTCATATTTGACCCAATTTCCAATACAATTAGGTGCTCAATTTATTTGACAGAAGAAATTACCTAATTATTTCATAGATTCCTTTGTAAAATTTCCACCATAATGTTTATTATTTTATTAATCTATAAATATTCTAAATATTATTTTATTAATCTATAAATACTCTAAATATTTTTATTTGGAAAGAAATAAATATTATATAATTTATAAAATCAAAATCCTCAAACCATAATTGAAAAAACATAAAAAAAAAACTATAAAGTTAATCATCCAATACCAATATTTATGCTTTGATGTTGTCACACCTCTCGTTGGGAAATTTATTTATTTTTTTTCTTTTTCTAACACACATGTGTTCCATACGATTATCTGGGGATATATATATACATCTGTTACCTACATATATACTTATATATATATCTCTGTATAACATATATGTCCAACCTACATTTATCAACCATATCCTTTTGAGTATTTATACTCCCCCGGATATAGGTGAAGTACACCTCTTATTAAGATATCTGACCCATATTTATATACCCATATAAATATAAGATATAATAGCTTCTTCATGGATATAATTTTTTTTTTCGAATCCCAAAGTATTACATCCTTCTTATGGATATCTATTTGTGATAATGCCTCTTACCATCTTTTATTTTATCTACAATCATACACCTATATCTCTGTATCTCGGTATATGTATATGGATCGGTGGCATACTAATCCCTTCAACCATTTATGAGTAATTATGATTCCTCTTAAGTACACATACAATATATTTATACATATAAATATAGGTTTTTTCAAATTTACCCCCAAACCTTTATGTATAAATAATCTTCCACGAACTCCAAAACCTATATATATTCTCAGGTTAATTCATTTGCATTTATATCATTCTATCATAAGATAGAGAAGTTACCCTTTTGCCTATACGTAAAGGTAAACCTTGATCATTCGGCCCATTATATTCATACGGATTTAGATAAGCTTTAACACATATATATATTCTTTCATTATATATATATAATTACTAACTATTCCTATGGACGTCGAAAAGCTTTAATATACCTATATATATATATTCTCGCATGATATTTATATATACCATAATTGCATTATCATTTACATCTGGCTAGTGGAATAGGCACGTATATGAAATAATCATATACCCTATCCAGCTCATAAAATGGTTTAGTTACGATACGACTATTGTGTATAACCATCGGCTTACTGTTTCATAATGCTTGAATGATAACGTTACTTTGAGATCAATCGTCAATGGCTCGTTTCAATTTCCTGCACTGTCATTATTAACCATTTTCTTTGGTTCGTATCACAGGTACGAAGGCGGTTTGCGTTTGGTTGGAGTGTTTGTATGGGTAAACTTACCACGGCCAGGTTCGCTATCATTGGTGCGAGCACCCAACCACCGCCCATCGTGTCTCCCTCGTACCCGCTGAAAGTTTCCAGGTACATTTTGGGATCGCAGCTATGGTACCTTGACTGGAAAACCTCGACGGGTGTCCACACAAGTTAGGGGTCTGATGGTCTGGATCACCTCGGTGAGGACGGAACGCAGTGCTTGAGCCGGATTTATCTGTGCTGTCCTGACATTTTCAGGGTTAAAGAATTCCGAGTACTCTATCCAGGTACCGATTTATCTGCACGCCAAGATTTGGAAGATCCCGCCCTCGGGATTATTGTACAAACACTTGGCACCTGCAATTAGGGTTTCAGGTTTCTGTATTTACACGTTCAACCAGCAACGGCACTTAGGTCACAGTTCACCTCCTTAAAAACCCAGTATGCCTATTGCGATTTCATTTCCCCGGTATTTGTTTCCATTTGAGTTTCTCGTCCACTGGTTTTATGGTTTCTCAAATCCACACCGCTTGGCAGGGAGACCAGGGTGAACGTGTTGAAGCCCAACCGACCGTCGAGTATTTCTTTTGTTGATCTCACGCAACTTGTTTTAGGACCGAAGGATTGTGGGGTTATTCGCGTTGAATATTTGTTTTCCGGAGTTTTATCACTCGATTTCTTCACTCGGGTGGTGGTGTTTGCTATCATGTGTATTATCTCTCGACCACGCTGTCCCTGGTTACCATTGGCCGTGCGGCCAACTCAACCTCGTCTGCATGCGGCGTCAAGAACTGAGGGTGGTTTACAGGCCTCGCATTTATCTACTCAGCTCACGATTTCAACTTTTACTACCCTACAGTTACTTTCGGTTTGTTCTTATGTCCGTATGTATATCTGATCGATTGATCACTGTGGATGCTAACATGATATAGTTTTTTCTTTCGTCTATCGCATTGCGAAGTAATTTCAGGCGGCCATATTTGTGACTAACATGAGTGTATACCCTAGGGTTGAAATTTTAGGGACTGTAATATGGGTTCTAACAGTATAATCTGATAGCCAGCCGAATAGGAATTATTGTTCTCTGTCCATGCTGGTCGATTTGATTACGTTTATCCGATACGATAGAAAATTCTGTTTGATATTGCGCAGACATGGCTACGCCCTTTTCAAACTGGAGAGTACTGGTGCGCATCTCCTTAGCATGGTAATATGTAAAGTTACGTTGACTTATACTCATCTGATTACGAAGCGTTAGGGTTATATATCGTTGGCTTTCCACTACAATTTATGATATTGTTCTTTTTCGTTCTATTCTACACAGAACAAAACTCCAGAGTTGGGACTGTCGGTTTAGCCGAGCGCGTTCTTGTAATAATGTTTCGACCAACAGTCTGATAACACAGAGTCACGTATAGATTCGCCTTACACTAATCACCTACCCATACTTACTCTCTGGTTATGCGCAGGCTTCAGATATATTTACTCGCCACACTATTCGTTGATAACGCAATGTTATCAGGGTGACTAGTTTAACTCACGGTTTTTGACAGTTTTATTTTTAATGTATATGTATATCGTTATGGCTAAATTTTTATGGCACGTAAGTTTCATATTTCTGTGATATATATATATATATATATATATATATATATATATATATATTTCCCTTTGTATATATGGGTCGTTCCTATCGATCAATATCTATGTATAGGAATCGCATATCCATCCTTTGTTTGTAGTCGAGGTAAAAATAATTTGTTTGGTTAGCACACGATGCTTATTCAATGTTTTTAAACGCACCTACATCGCATTGGTATTATATTTAGATATGGATTAAGCCTCTTAAACTGAAATTTTCTTCCCGATTCTTAAGGATAATTTTAAAATGTGACCTTCCTTATAGTTACTATGATCGGTACTTCAAAGGTGTAGGATGTTATAAGAGCTAATTTTTCCATTTCATTTTTTTTTCGTTTTGTGTAGATGCGTATATAAAGGTATTCGATATATATCAATTGATTGCATACCTTAAGCATTGATTTACTCCATTGCCCTAGTGCTTATTTATCAGGTTAGAGATGAAGCTAGAATATAACTACTCTATAAGTGTTATGAGTACTCTAACTCTTTTATAATGGTGATTTACTTTGGGATTTAATAAGAAGTAAAGTTTTCATGTTATAGAGTACTTACTCTTAACTTCCATTTTTCTTTTTGAGGTATGCTATTAAGTAGTTACTAGTGCTGGACCAAAGGACCTTCATTGTAATTCCAGAAGTTGCTACAATTCAAGTTTTTCAAGGACAAGAGTAGTTTTAAAGATAGAATCTATACACTTATAAATGTTATAATGCTCATACATTTTAGAATGACTCTTTCTCTAGCACAATATTCTTGTCACATTCTAATATCTTGCTTTCTTTATTTTGCTATATACCATGCATACATCAGTACTGTTATACCACTTGTCAAGCATACATAAGAGAATAAAATATCCCATGTGTATATACAGGAACAGAATAATATTTCATGATTCATGGGGACTAAGAAACTTCAGATTTAAGCCAACCTTGGTTTAGAGATTCTGGAGTTTCTACTCTATGAACTTTCTGGTCTGCAACTAAACAAAATCTGGAAGGTGAATGCCTCAGGATAGATTTTGTTAAATGTGGTACCAAAATTTCTCAATGCCATACAAGTAAATTTTATATGTAGCCAATTCATACTGTAATAAGACATATAAACAAGAATTTCAGAACATACCACAAATCTGCAAAATGACCAACCTCCCAACCTTAGAATCCTCTTTATCTCCCAGGATTCACCCCCGAGCAGAGATCACCTCCTAGCACAGATCAACCCCTAATCTGCTTAGGAGCAGCTTATTTAAGCTCATAATTCCCCAAAGCATGTTTCTAATTCTGCGTCCAGAATAGCAGGATGCTTTCTTTCCTGTTTAGCCTAGGCTTCCCATCTTGGGATTCTTTAAAGTTGTTTTAAGCTTTTCCTCAGCTTTTCCAGCTTTTTCTCACCTCTTCCCAACTACTCCTCTTCATTGGGGAAATTTAGATTCCTCCTCAAATCTAAATTAATTTCTTTCAAGGATTTTTGAAAGATTTTTTTTTGGGGATTTGTTGCCTTATCCATCCTCATGGATTTGGCAAGTGATCTCAAATTCTCTTTTTGGTCAAAATGCACAATCATTTTATTTATTTCCTCATATAAAATATGCAAATACATTCACACCATACTCATCCCTTGGGTCCACCCCCTTAGGATTAAAGTTGAAATGTCTAACTTTAAAAATTCAACACACAAATTGGGGGTGTTACATATTCCCCCTCTGAAAATAAACACCGTCCTCAGTGTTCTTATTCAACTACTAGAGTTCATTTAAACAAAAATGGATATCTCTGCATCATTTCAGCTTCCCTTTCCCAAGTGGCTTCTTCAGCAGTAAAGTGCTTCCACTGCACCTTTACTCTGACCACTGTTCTGTTTCTCAATTCAATTTCTTCCCGCTCCAATATTTGAAGCGGTTCTGGCAAAAAATCCCCTTCTGGTTCCACCTGTACAACATTCCAATCATCTATGTGAGAAGCATCATGTACATATCTTTTTAATAATGAAACATGAAATACATTATGCACTCTAACATGGGGTGGTAAGGCTAGCTTGTAAGCTACTAGTCCCACCCTTTCTAACACCTCAAAAGGCCCACAATATCTAGGAGCCAGTTTTGCACAACTTCCTGCATAAAGTGTGCTCTTTTTGGGTTTGATGCGCAAATACACATGATCACCCACTTTGAATTCTCGGTGCACGCTTTTCTTATCAGCATAGCTCTTCTGTCGGTCTTCTGCTGTCTTTATATTTCTCTGTATTTGTTTAACAATTCTTTCCATCTCTTGTAGTGCATCTGGTCCCAATACTAGTTTATCCTCTGCTTGACTCCAACTCAAGGGAGTACGACACTTTCTCCCATAGAGTGCCTCAAACGGACTCATCTTAATAGAGGATTGGTAGCTATTATTATAAGCAAACACAGCTAGATGCAGATACTCTTCCCACTTTGATGGTCTATCCATCACATACATTCGCAACATATCCTCCAAGATTTGATTCGTCCTTTCCGTCTGCCCATCTGTTTGAGCATGATAGGCTGTACTAAAATTCAGCTTAGTACCCATCCCTCCAAACAATCCCTTCCAAAATGCTGCTGTAAACTTAGCATCTCGATCTGAGACAATTACCTTGGGAACTCCATGAAGCCTTACTATCTCCTTCAGGAAAACATTGGCTACTTGAGCTGTTCCGAAAGTAGATTTCACTGGTATAAAATGAGCAGCTTTTGTGAGAGTGTCTACTACTACCATCACCGAATCATGTTGATATTTAGTCTTGGGTAATCCTGTTATAAAATCCATGGAAACTGTGTCCCATTTCCATTCTGTAATTGGCAGGGGATTTAAAAGCCCTGCTGGGTGTTGATGCTCAACTTTGACCAGTTGACATTCCATACACCTACTTAGATACTCTGCCACATCTCTCTTCATTCCTGGCCAGAACAACTTCTTCTTCAAGGCTGTTAACATCTTTTGATATCCGGGATGTCCTGCATAGGGCTGTTTATGATATTCATCAAAAATTTCCCTTTTCAATGACTCTATATTTGGAATATACAACCTGTTTTTGTAATAGAGCAGCCCTTGTGGGTTTTTAGTGTAATCTGTTTTATCCCTTGTCTGTAATTTCACCAAGAGTGCTTCATAGTGGGGATCTTGAGTTGCTGCTTTTCCCACCAATTCCTCTATCTCCATCTGGGCACTACTCCCAATGCTGTTTAAATGTTGACAAGCATTCCTACTTAAGGCATCAGCAACTTTATTTTATTTTCCCTTGATATGTTTTATGTCCATATCAAATTCACTTAGAAAAGACAACCATCTAGCCTGTCTTGCATTCAGGTCAGTTTGGGAAAAGAAATATTTAAGGCTGATATGATCAGTCATCAATGTGAACTTCTTCCCTAGCAGATAGTGCCTCCACATTTTTAAAGCATGAATAACAGCTGCAAATTCCAAATCATATGCACTATAATTATGTTCATGAGTTTTCAATTTCCTAGACTCCTAGGCAATAACTGAATTTTCTTGCAATAGGACTCCTAGCCCCTCTCTGCACGCATCTGTACATACCACAAACTCTTTATCAGGATCAGCAATTTTTAATATAGGAGCTGAAATAAGTTTCTGTTTCAATTGCTCGAAACTGTTTTGACATTTCTCAGTCCACACGAACTTAACACCCTTCCTTTGTAATGAGGTTATGGGATTTGCTATAGCAGAAAATCGCTCCACAAATCTGCGATAATAGCCTGCAATTCCCATAAACGACCTTACTGCTGAAACAACAATTGGAATTGGCCATTCCTTAATTGCTTTTACCTTTTCAGGGTCAACTGCCAACCCTTTTTCAGAAATTATATGACCCAAATATTGAATTTTATCTTTATAAAATTCACATTTACTGAACTTGGCATATAGTTGATTTTCTTTCAAATTTTGCAACACTATTCTCAGGTGTTCCTTATGTTCTTCCTCATTTTTGGAGTAAACTAAGATATCATCTATGAACACAAGAACAAATTTGTCCAAATACTTATTCAACACACTGTTCATCAGACACATAAATGTGGCAGGGGCATTTGTCAAACCAAAAGGTAAGCCTACAAATTCGTAATGCCCATAGCTGGTTCGAAATGTTGTTTTGCTGATGTCTTCTTCTTTAATTCTGAGCTGGTGATACCCAGTCCTTAGGTATATCTTGGAGAAGACTGAAGCTCCTCTCACTTGATCAAAAAGATCATCAATTCTAGGAAGTGGATATCTATTCTTAATGGTCAACTTGTTCAGTTGACGATAGTCAATGCACATCCTAAAAGTTCGATCCTTCTTTTTAACAAATAAAACAGGTGCTCCCCATGGAGACACACTTGGTCTAATGTAACCCTTATCCAATAATTCTTGCAGCTGCATCTTCAGCTCCATCAGTTCTGGCAGACTCATCCGATAAGGGGCTCGGGAAATAGGTGTAGCTCCCGGTACCAGATCTATAGAAAATTCAATCTCTCTTTTGGGGGGAAGATGAGGGATTTCCTTGGGAAAGACTTCCTTAAACTCTCTGATGACTGGTATAGCATCCAGTAACTCTTCCTCAGTTTTCTGTTCTATTTCTTCTACATGCACTGCATAGACTTGGTATCCTTTTCTAGCTGTTCTTTTCAATTGTAAGGCTGATATTTGTCTTACTACAATGGGTTTTGGTTTCCCTTTTAATGTAAAAGGTTTCCCTTCCTCATCTACACAATGAAGGGTTTTATCCCAGCAGTTCATCAGGGCTTTCTTCTTTTCCATCCAATCCATTCCTATCAGCAGATCATAGGATCCTAATGGCAATATGTTTAGATTTACTTCTGTTGGGAACCCATTTAATTGTATTGCTGTTTTGGGCAACTTATGTGTGACTTTTCTCTTAGTTCCAATGGCCAGCTGTACCAACCATGACTACTGAAATTTTTCAGGTTTTATTTTACATTTTTCTACAATTCCAGGACTAATGTAACTCAAAGAAGCACCTGGATCAATCAAAACAGTAACAGGT
This sequence comes from Pinus albicaulis, assembly GCA_034641835.2. Taxonomy (NCBI): domain Eukaryota; kingdom Viridiplantae; phylum Streptophyta; class Pinopsida; order Pinales; family Pinaceae; genus Pinus; species Pinus albicaulis. The sequence goes on from JAXQQM020075448.1 coordinate 121,937, forward strand.
AGGTCAGAAATCTTACCCTCCATTTTCACCATGGTTGCTTGATGTTCTGCTTGCCGATTTTCCAGGGCTGCACTAATGGTTGGTATGTTTCTGGCTATGTCATTGACTGTTGTTTCCTCTCGCTCTCTGCTGATCATATGAATATTTCGATGGGGACAGTCCCTCATCATATGGGGTTCTCCACAGCCCCAACATTTCAGAGGTTCCTTCATTCTGACTGTCCCTTCCTTTTTATTGTTCCCTTCTACTGGTTTTGAAACCACTTGGGACTGAGCAGTTTGAATTTCCTTTGGTTTGCTAAACTTTTTCCTTTGATGATCTCTACCAAAATTCCTTAAATATGCTGGTTTTGGTCTTTTGCCTTTGAACTCACCCTTGTTCAGCCAGCTCTTCCCTTGTTCCGCTTTACCTTTAAACTGATGATAGCATAATCTTGCTTTTCTAACCGCTTCATCCATGGTCTTTGGGTTGTCAAATTCAATTTTCTCCTTGTAAACAGTAGGCAAACAATTTAAAAACCTTTGCACTTTTGCCTTTTCTTCTCTAATGTAAGGGACATACCTCAGTAAATTAGTAAACTTAGTGACAAACTCATCAATAGTGAGTTGTCCTAGCCTAAGTTCATGGAATTCTTTTGCTTTATCGTTATAATAACGTTCATTCAAATAACGAATTTTGAACTTAGTCTGAAAATCTTCCCAAGTAATTGTCTTTTCATCAATGGCATGCACCATTTTTGTCTCTTCCCACCAGAGTGTAGCTTTTCCTTGTAGCTGGTACACAGCTAATCTAGCCTTCAGATTGCTTTCATATTCATAGACTTGGAAATACTTGATCATGTTTAGCAACCAAGCTTCAACATCCTCCTCCTTCTCCCCATCATAGGAGGGAGGTTTGATCTTTCTAAATTCTCCCTGCAACTCTCTTTTCTGCTTATGTTGATTTCTAGCTGCATCCTCATCCTCAGATTCATCCATCTTTCTTTTTCCAGAGCCTTCGCCTTCCTGGCTGTTCCTGGAAGTTAGCTCCCTGATGAGCTTTTCCTGCTCCTTACTGGCTGATGACAACATGTCATTTTGTCTTGTTAATTCAGCCAACTCTCGTTGCATCCGGTGCAACATAGGCAGTACCGGGGCATTGGGATCTGGAGTAGCAAACTCATCCCGCAGATCCACATAAATCCCTTCACCTTCATCCATTTCCACTGTACACACTTACAACACAGATTAGCAAAGTTTATAAACTTCAGAAAACAAAATATGTAATAAGCAGTCAGCACAAAACAACATCCCAATTTGTTGTAACTATGCTCCGATACCATTTGTCACACCTCTCGTTAGAAATTTTTAATTTTTTTTTCCACACAGGTGTTCCCTACGATTATCTGGGGATGTATATATATACATCTATTACTTTCATATATACTTATATATATATCTCTGTATAACATATATGTCCAACCTACATTTATCAACCATATCCTTTTGAGTATTTTTTTCTCTTCCCCGGATATAGGTGAAGTACACCTCTTATTAAGATATCTGACCCATATTTATATAACCATATAAATATTAGATATAATAGCTTCTTCATGGATACATTTTTTTTTTCCCGAATCTCAAAGTACTACATCCTTCTTATAGATATCTATTTGTGATAATGCCTCTTACCATATTTTATTTTATCTACAATCGTACACCTATATCTCTGTATCTATGTATATGTATATGGATCGGTGGTATACTAATCCCTTCAACCATTTATGAGTAATGGTGATTCCTCTTAAGTACACATACAATATATCTATACATATAACTATAGGTTTTTTCAAATTTACCCCCAACCCTTTATGTATAACTAATCTTCCACGAACTCCAACACCTATATATATTCTCCGGTTAATTCATTTGCATTTATATCATTCTATCATAAGATAGAGGAGTTTCCCTTTTTCCTATACGTAAAAAGGTACATCTTGATCATCCGGCACATTATATTCATACTGATTTAAATAAGCCTTAACATATATATATATATATATTCTTGCATTATATGTATATAATTACTAATTATTCCTATGGACACCGAAAAGCTTCAATGTACCCATATATATATTCTCGCATTATATATATATATACCATCATTGCATTATCATTTAAATCGACTAGTGGAATAGACGCGTATACGAAATAATCATATACTCTGTCCAGCTCATAAAATGGTTTAGTTACTATACGAATATTGTGTATAACCATCGACTTACGGTCTCATAATGCTTGAATGATAATGTTACTTTGAGATCAATCATTAGTGGCTCGTTTCCATTTCCTGCACTGTCATTATTAACCATTTTCTTTGGTTCGTATCACAGGTACGAAGGCGGTTTACGTTTGGTTGGAGTGTTTGTGTGGGTAACTTTCCACGGCCAGGTTCGCTATCATTGGTGTGAGCACCCAACCACCGCCCATTGTGTCTCCCTCGCACCCGCTGCAAGTTTACAGGTACATTTTGGGATCGCAGCTATGGTACCTTGAAGGGAAACCCTCGACGAGTGTCCACACCAGTTAGGGTGCCGATGGTCTGGCTCACCTCGGCGAGGATGGAAACAGTGCTTGAGCCGGATTTACTTGCGCTGTCCTGACATTTTTAGGGTTAAAGAATTCCGAGTACTCTATCCAGGTACAGATTTATCTGCACGCTAAGATCTATAACATCCCGCCCTCGGGATTTTTGTACCAACGCTTGGCACCTGCAATTAGGGTTTCATGTTTCTGTCTTTACCCGTTCAACCAGCAACGATGATTCGCCTCCTTAAAACCCCGTATACCTATTACGATTTTATTTCCCCGGTCTTTGTTTCCATTGAGTTCCTCGTCCACTGGTTTTATGGTTCCTCCAATCTACACCGCTTGGTAGGGAGACCAGGGTGAACGTGTTGAAGCCCAACCGTCTGACCGAGTATTTCTTTTGTTGATCTCACGCAATGGTTTTAGGACTGAATGATTGTGGGGTTATTCACTTTGAATATTTGTTTTCTGGATTTTTTATCACTTCGATTTCTCTTACCTGGGTGGTGGTGTTTGTGTACAGGTATTATCTCTCAACCACGCTGTCCCTGGTTACCATTGGCCGTGCGGCCAACTCAACCAACTCCACTTCGTCTGCATGCGGCGTCAAGAACTGAGGGTGGTTTACAGGCCTCGCCTTCATCTACTCAGCTCACGATTTCAACTTTTACTACCCTACAGTTACTTTCGGTTTGTTCTTATGTCCTTATGTATATCTGATCGATTGATCACTGTGGATGCTAACATGGTATAGTTTTTTTCTTTCGTCTATCGCCTTTCGAAGTAATTTCAGGCGGCCATATTTGTGACTGACATGAGCGTATACCCTAGGGTTGAAATTTTAGGAACTGTACTATGGGTTCAAATAGTATAATCTGATAGCTGGTCGAATAGGAATTATTGTTCCCTGTCCATGCTGGTCGTTTTGATTTCGTTTATCCGATACAATAGAAAATTCTGTTTGATATTCTGCAAACATGGCTACGCCCTTTTCAACTGGGGAGTACTGTTGCGCATCTACTGAACATGGAAATATGTAAAGTTACGTTGACTTATACCTATCTGAATTACAAAGCGTTAGGGTTATATATATCGTTGGCGTTCCACTGCAATTTATGATATGGTAATTTTTCATTCTATTCTACACAGAACAAAACTCCAGAGTTGGGACTGTCGGGTTAGCCGAGTTCGTTCTTGTAATAACGTTCGATCAGTAGTCTGATAACACAGAGTCACGTAGAGATTCGCCTTACACTAAGCACCTACCCATACTTACTCTCTGGTTTTGCGCAGGTTTCAGCTATATTTACGCGCCGCACTCTTCTTTGATAACGCAATGTTATCAGTGTGACTAGTTTAACTCACAGTTTATTTTGACAGTTTGATTTTTAAATGTATATGTATATCGTTATGATTAAACTTTTATGGCACGTAAGTTTCATATTTCTGTGATATATATATATATACATTGCCCTTTGTATATATGGGTCGTTCCTATCGATCAATATCCATGCATAGGAATCGCATATCCATCGTTTGATTGTAGTCGAGGTAAAATAATTTGGTGGGTTAGCACCCGATGCTTATTCAATGTTTTTAAACGCAACTACATCGCATTTGTTATTACGTTTAGATATGGATTAAGCCTCTTAACTGAATTTTCTTCCCGACTCTTAGGGATAATGTTAACATGCGATTTTCCTTATAGTTATTATGAACGGTACTTCAAAGGTGTAGGCTGTTATAAGAGCTAATATTCCCATTTCATTTTTTTTTTGGTTTGTGTAGATGCGTATATAAAGGTATTCGGTATATATCAATTGATTGCATACCTAAGCATTAAATTTCTCCATTGCCCTAGTGCTTATTTATCGAGTTAGAGATGAAGCTAGAATACAACTACTCTATAAGTGTTAGGAGTATTCTAACTCTTTTATAATGGTAATTTACTTTGGGATTTAATAAGAAGTAAAGTTTCATGTTATAGAGAACTTACTCTTAACTTCCATTTTTTTCTTTTTGAGGTATGCTATTAAGTAGTTACTAGTGCTGGCCCAAAGAACCTTCATTGTAATTCCAGAAGTTGCTATAATTCAAGTTTTTCAAGGACAAGAGTAGGTTTAAAGATAGAATCTATACACTTATAAATGTTATAATGCTCATACATTTTGGAATGACTCTTTTTTCTAGCACAATCTTTTTGTCACATTCTAATATCCTGCTTTCTTTGTTTTGTTATATACCATGCATACATCAGTACTATTATACCATTTGTCTAGCATACATAAGAGTATAAAATATCCCATGTGTATATACAGGAACAAAATAATATTTCATGATTCATGGGGACTAAGAAACTTCAGATTTAAGCCAACCTTGGTTTAGAGATTCTGGAGTTTTCTACTCTATGAACTTTCTGGTCCGCAACTAAACAAAACTGAAGGTGAATGCCTCCCAGATAGATTTTAAGTTAAACGTGGTACCAAAATTTCTCAATGCCATACAAGTAAATTTTATATGTAGCCAATTCATATTGCAATAAAACATAGTACAAGAAGTTCAGAACATACCATAAAATCTGCAAAATGACCAACCTCCCAACCTTAGAATCCTCTTTATCTCCCAGGATTCACCCCCGAGCAGAGATCACCTCCTAGCACAGATCAACCTCTGATCTGCTTAGGAGCAGCTTATTTAAGCTCATAATTTCCCCAAAGCATGTTTCTAATTCTGCGTCTAGAATAGCAGGATGCTTTCTTTCCTGTTTAGCCTAGGCTTCCCATCTTGGGATTCTTTAAAGCTGCTTTTGAGGAGTTCCAGCTTTTTCTCACCTCTTCCCAACTACTCCTCTTCATTGGGGAAATTTAGATTCCTCCTCAAATCTAAATAAATTTCTTTCAAGGATTTTTGAAAGATTTTTTTTTTTTTGGGGATTCGTTGCCTTATCCATCCTCATGGATTTGGCAAGTGATCTTAAATTATCTTTTTGGTCAAAATGCACAATCATTTTATTTATTTCCTCAAATAAAATATGCAAATACATTCACACGATACTGATCCCTTGGGTCCACCCCCTTAGGATTAAAGTTCAAATGTCTAACTTTAAAAATTCAACACACAAATTGGGGGTGTTACATATGTTATGGTTATTAAGAGACTCCTAAAAAATAATTTATAAATAAAATGGAATTATTTGGACGTACTAATGGAATTCTATGTATTTTCTTCTCCCATTTGACCCAATTTCAAAGACGAAGATACCTAAAATAGAATTGAATTAAGTATTTTGCAACCCTTCAATTTGTTTCAAAGACGAAGATACCTAATTATTTCATAGGGTCATTTGTAAAATTTTGAGTACAATGCTTATTATTTTATTATTTGATAAATATTTTGAATATTATATTTATTATTTTATACCTATTCCAGAGCTATTATTCTCACTTTCTCCATTATTTGACATATTTACATGAGAAGGGAATGCTTGTGGATCTATTTGTCATAGAGCTGACATTCTTCACTTGAATTCCATTGTTCTTTTTCTTGTTACTTCAACTCAACTCATTCTCATATTTGGTTTTCTGACTTGTGTATTTTTATCCATTAGAAAATGTAGAAATGAAGGGGTTTTTAATTAGAGCAATCTCAAGTATTCCTTAATGTGATCCACTACCGAATTATTTTCTTCTTATACAGCGATTCAAGGTGAATTTCCTCTATCAATACTTGTTTCCCTTAATTCTCTATGAATTCCACCTCACTTTGACTTACTAGTTTCTTGTTTACTCCTCCATGGTATCCTTGGTAATTTCTATTTTGGCTTTAACTTTGCATTCAACCAATTGTCACTACAAGGTTGATTTCACATTTCTACCTAGGGTTTTTATCCTTGAAACCCTAAATGTTATTTATTGATTTTTTTTTTTATTCTAGTAATGACCATGCCTTTTGAGGCTTGAAATATTTTCTTAATTATCAATGTAGATCACCTAATTCTTATATTCTTGGCAGAAAATAGTCACTCTCTCTTCATGGTTTTTAATTATTAAACCCTAATTCTTCCATTATTTTTATTCTCTCTTTTAAAATGGTTATTTAAAGTATTATTACTTATAATTTCGTTTCACCATTCATTAATTTGATATAGAGTTCTTCACTCCTGAAAAATAATTACCCTCTTTCTTCACTTCCTCTCTTTCTTTAAGATATTATGCTAACATTTATTTGTTGTTGAACTTTACAAGGTAATAGAAATGGATGCACCATATTCAATCTTGAGAATATATACTTTGGGTTCATTCTCTATTAAAGTAAATCATCATTTGTTCGGATAAATACAATCATGTTTTTTTACACTTATTTAAATTCTGTGTTTTTTACTCTAATATAGGTATCGATTCAATCGAGTGCATTTGTACTCTACTTTCGCTATCTCATGACTCTTTTCGACAATCAAGACTAAGTTAGTTATTTTCTCTTCCTTGCAGTTCATTCGTATATGCTTAATTAAGTACTTTTCATCTATATGTTTGAGACGTATTGGTCTATGATTTCCCGGGAAAGGAAAAATGCCTTTATATTATGGGTCATCTTATTTTGAACAAAATATTATTCTTCCTTCAAACGATTTTAGGCAATACGTTGGTTAACCTATGTATTAGGTATATATGGTCGAGATCTTATAATTTTTCAAGTCCTTATAGACCTTGTGATTGTATACATGTTTCTTTTAATTGGTGGGTTGATATACCATTTCCACATTTTTATTTTCTAAGAACCTAATTGTATACTTGTTTTCCTCTGTAATGTGTGAATAGTAAACACATATTTTATTGTTATCTTTCTATGGATATGGCTAATATGTAATTATGCTCTACCACTGTTTTATATATTTTTCAATGTTATTCTTATTATATTTGTCATATATACTTGTGTTCATTATATGTAATTGACCAACAATTTATCTTTAAAAAAAATAGGAAGGCTACACCCAACATGGGTTCTTTTCTTTCAATTTATTTTCTACAAAATATAAATCTATTGTTCAATATTTAATAGAAGGTAAAGGCACGTGTCATATTAAATTTTTATTGGCTAGGCCTTAACTTTTCTAAGAGTATTTTTCCTATCCTAAAGTTATATTCCCTCATTGTGAGTATTTGTTAGGTTTTTTTTTTTTTCCATTATAATCCACATAATTTACCTATGTAATTTAAAGTAATTGCAGTAAGAAAATAATTTTTTGAAATTTCAAATACACATCTTAATAAGACATTTCTTATACTGTTTAAATACAAAGCTTTCCCTGGTTGCTTCATGGTCTCTACTCCTTTGTTCTAGTCCCTTTACCTCTGATAGGGATTCTTCATGAAATTTAATATTTAAGTGTTGTATACAAATTCATGCATATATATGCTAATTATGATTATGTATACATACTTTAACCTACTATTTATTCTATTAAAACTAAGTTAAAGTATCTACTGTAGTATAATTTACTAAGATAAGGATTTTGTTAGTATAACAAATTTAGTATACTTTTTCCACTCCTAATCAAGATATTTAACCATACTAAAAAAAAACATTAATATAAATGGTATACAAGAATATTAAATATATTCCATGTTTCCTTATCTAAAATCATTTCCCATATTCATTTATAAGAACTCTCAATAGTTCCACTTAATTTTTTTCCAACTCCCTCTTAAGTGGAAGTTTTACCTTATTTATTTTAGTTTTAATTTGTACTTTCTCTGTATGTGTTTAATATTGAGGGTTAGCCTTACTCCTTTTTATATTAGATACTCTAAGAATCTAGTTATTTAGATTCTCTTTCCAAAGCCTAAGTTAGAATTCTCTCAAACTCAAAATTTAACTTAGAAAATATAACACAGGAATATAATCATTATAAACACAGGAATATGCAATTATAGCCATAATAATTTACTCTATTTAATTCCATGCAAATTCCTCATATAAGTCAGCCATTTTAACATAACTCATAGAAATTAACATAACTCGTTTTAACCTAACCTAGCCTAACCTACCGTAACATAACCTATCCTAATCTAGCATATCCTAACTTAACCTACCCCAGCCTAGCCTAACCGATAGCCTACCCTTGCCTAGCCTAACCAAGCCATGCCTAGCCTACCCTACCTTACCCTAACCAAGCCGAGCATAACCTAGCCTATCCTAGCCTAACCTAGCCATGCCTGGCCACGCCCAACCTACCCTAACCTAGAAAAACCTAACCTAGCCTAACCTATCGTAGCCTAGTCTAGATTAACCTAGCCATGTCTAACATAACCTAACCTAGCCTACTCTAGCCTGGCTTGTCCTAACATAGACTCGCCAAGCCTAACCTAGCCTTGCCAAACATATCCTAAGCTTTCTTAACCTAGCTTTGCCTAACATAGCCTAACCTAACCTAACCTAATGAAAACCTAACCTAACCTAACCTAACCTATCCTAGCCTAACCTAGCCTAACCCTGCCTAACCTAACCTTCCTTATCCTAGCCTAACCTAACCTACACTAGCCTAAGTTAACCTAGCCTTGCCTAACTTAGCCAAACCTAGCCTAGCCTAACCTAACCTAACTTCTCCTACCCTAGCCTAGCCTAGCCTAACCTAACCTAACTTCTCCTACCCTAGCCTAGCCTAGCCTGACCTAACCTAGCATATCCTAGCCTAGCCTAGCCTAGCCTAACCTATCCAAGACTATCATAATATAGCCTAACCTAGCCTAACCATGACCAACCATGCATAGCCTACCCTAACCTAGCCTAACCTAACCTAACCAAGCCTAACCTAGCCGAGCCTACCCTAACCTAGCCATGCCTATCTATCCTAGCTTAACGTAGCTTAGCATAACCTAGCGTAAACAAGCCTAACCTAGCCTAAAATATCCTAACCTAACCTATCCTAACATAGCCTACACTATCTTACACTAGCCTAGCCTAGCCTTGCCTAGCCTAACCTATCCTAACATAGCCTACACTATCTTACACTAGCCTAGCCTAGCCTTGCCTAGCCTAGCCTTGCCTAGCCTAACCTATCCTAACATAGCCTACACTATCTTACACTAGCCTAGCCTAGCCTCGCCCGCAACCTATCCTAACATAGCCTAGCCTAACCTAACCTAACCTAACCTAGCCTAGCCTTACCTAAACTAATGTAGCCTTACCTAAACTAATGTAGCCTTACCTAAACTAATGTAGCCTTACCTAGCTTAACCTAGCCTAGCCTAACCTAGCCTAACCTAACCTAACCTATCCTAACCTAACCTAGACTAACCTAGCCTAGCCTAGCCTATCCTAACCTCGCCTAGCCTAGCCTAGCCTCGACTAACCTAGCCTTGCCTAGACTAGCCTAGCCTAGCCTTGCCTAGCCTAGCGTAACCTTGGCTAACCTAGCTTTGCCTAGCCTAGCCTAGCCTAGCTTAGCCTAACCTCGCCTAGCCTAGCCTAGCCTAGCTTAGCCTAACCTCGCCTAGCCTAGCCTAGCCCAGCATTGCCTAGCCTAAGCTAGCCTAGCCTAACATAACCTACTGTAACCTACCCTACCCTACCCTTCCCTACCCAACCCTACCCATACACTACCCTAGCCTATCATAGCCTAGCCTAACCTAGCTTAACCTAATCTAACCTAGCCTAGCCTCACCCAACGTTGCCCAACCTAACCTAACCTATCCTAGCCTAGCCTAACCTTACCTTGCCTAGCCTAGCCCAACCTAACTGAGCCTAGCGTAGCCCATCCTAGACCATCCTATCCTAGCCTAGCCTAGCCTAACCTACCTTATCCTACCCTCCCCTACCCTAGCTTAGCCTACTTTAGCCTAGCCTAGGGTAGCCTACCCTAGACTACCCTACCCTAGCCTAACCTAGCCTAGCCTAGCCTAACCTAGCCTAACCTAACCTAAGCTCCCCTAACCTACCCTACCCTACTCTACCTTACACTAGCCTAGCCTAGCCTAGCCTAGCCTACCCTAACCTAGCCTACCCTACCATACCCTATGCTAGCCTAGCCTACACTAACCTGGCCCACCATAGCCTAGCCTAGCATAGCCTAGCCTACCCTAATGTAGCCTACCCTAGCCTATCCTAGCCTAATCTACCCTTACCTACCCTACCCTACCCTATCTTACCCTATCCTAGCCTAACCTACCCTAATCTATCCTACCCTACACTAGCCTACCCTACCCTACCCTAGCCTAACCTATCCTACACTAGCCTACCGTATCCTTGCCTAACCTACCATACCCTAGCGTAGCCTAGCCCAGCCTAACCCTAACCTAACCTATCGTAACCTAGCCTAACCTAACCTATACTATCCTAACCTAACCTAACCTATCCTAACCTACTTAGCCTAGCCTAACCTAGCTTAGCCTAGCCTAGTCTAGCCTAAGCTAGCCTTGCCTAGCCTAATGTAGCCTAACCTAACCTAAACTAACCTACCTAGCCTAGCCTAGACTAGCCTAGCCAAGCCTAGCCTAACCTAGCCTAACTTATCTTAGCCTAAACTATCCTAGCCTAGTCATTCTCATCCTAACCTAACCTAGCCTATCTTATCCTAGCTTAACCTAGCCTAGCCTAATCTATCCTATCTTATCCTATCATATCCTAACCTAACCTAGCCTAACCTAACCTAGCCTAGCCTATCCTAACCTAACCTAACCTAGCCTAGCCTAGCCTAGCCTAGCCTAACTTAACCTAGCCTAGCCTAGCCTAGCCTAGCCTAGCCTAACATAGCCTAACCTATCTTATCCTAACCTAGCCTAACCTAGCCTATCTTATCGTGGCCCAGCCTAGACTAGCCTAATCTATCCTACCCTACCCTAAACTACCCTACCCTATTCTAGCCTATCTTATCATTGCCTATCCTATCCTAACCTAACCTAACCTAACCTAACATAGCCTAGCCTAACCCAGCCTAACCTAAGCTAACATAGCCTACCCTAGCCTAACCTAACCTAACCTAACCTAGGCTAACCTACCCTAGCCTAACATACGCTAGCCTACCCTATCTTGACCTAACCTAGCCTAACCTGGTATATCCTACGTTATAGTAGCCTAACCTAGCCTCGCCTAGCCTATCCTATCTTAACATAGCCTCCCCTAGCCTAGCTTAACCTACCCTAGTCTAACCTACCCTACTCTAGCCTACCCTAGCATACACTAGCCTAACCTACTCTAACCTAGGATATCCTAGTCTAGTCTAGCCTATCCTAAGCTACTCTTGCCTATTCTAGCCTAACCTAGCCTACTCTAGCTTAACTTAGTCTATCCTTTAGTAGCTTAGGCTAGGCTGCTCAAGCTTATGGTACTTTACTCTATATTAGAATATTAATGAAGAAATCATTCAAAAAATAAATTAATGAAAAGCTATTAATAAAAGTTTAAATATAAGAAAAAATCTTTAAAATAATTTAAATGTATGAAAATACAATTTAAAATACATTGAATTTAACCAAAGTAATAATGTGAAAATAAAATCTAACATAAATTATAAGAGATAAATGAAAAACATATTTGTAAATCATAAAAACATAATTGAAAATCATTTTAAGAAATCCAATAATCTCATCTAAATCATCTAATCTCATAGAGTAAGCAATTAAAAAAAGGCCCAAACCCTATCAATAAAATCTTTTAATAATATGGTTAATCCTACAATTAATCTCATAAAACTATACATCAATGGAAAAAAAAAAATAGAGATCATGTTTGTGTGCTACCAGAATTCTTAGAAATTGATCATAAAAATATGCAATATAAATGAATATTTCGCACTTGGAAGAAATCCAAAAATGGCACCCTACTAGAAAATGAATCGAAACAGAGAAAAATAATCAAATCAGAGAGCCAGAGAGAACCTGATAAATAGATTTGCATCGGTGGAAGCAGCGCAGCTTGATGTCGATGTCGCGTATGAAAGGCACATACCGTTGATACTTTGCCTCCGCAAATTCCCAATGCAAGCATCACCACCTGCATTCCACAGGAGTAATGGAACATGGGGACTTCGAGCACCGCTCTCCATTCGTCCTGATTCTTTCTGGTGGATTCTTCGTGACAACAGTGAAAGCATACTGCTCCTCCATACTACACACATCCATATCCCACACATCCATAAGAGATTTGATTTGATAGATCTAACAAAGAAATATCTAAATTATAACCAAGAAATTTGAGACAAAGAGATTACAACTGGCTGAAATGAATTAAAAAGAAACTATGGCTAGCCCAGGAAACCATAAATAAAATGGAATAATAAAACTAAGATGAATAAAATGGGTTTGGTTTAGACACCGAAAATAGAGTTTTAATAGAAAAAAAAGGTGCTATTACTAACACCGTATTAATCCAAAAATTATAAAACCACTTGAAAATGAAGAAAAGGGTTTACTTCAAGAAATACAAAATGAAGAGGTAGAAACTTACCTTTCTTGCCTGGCGGGAACTCGGTTTTTCTAGGGGCTTATTTCCTTCCAATGATCTAGTTTGCTGTAATCTTATCTTGTCGTGGGAGACCATGCGTATTGAATTGGACAGACATCGGCTTAAAATAAAGCAATTAAAAGAAGGCGCAAACCTTATCCTAATTAAAATAAGGTGCAAACCCTATCAATCAAATCTTTTAATAATATGATTAATCCGAAAATTTATCTCATAAAACTATACATTAATGGAAACAAGAATAGAGATCATGTTTGTGTGCTACCATATTTCTTAGAAATTGATCATAAAAATATGCAATATAAATGAATATTTCACACCTCCGAGAAATCGAAAAATGGCACCTACTAGAAAACGAATCGAATCAGAGAGCGAGAGAGAACCTTGTAAATAGATTTGCACCGGTGGAAGCAGCTCGATGTCGGCCTCACTTAGGAAAGGTATATACAGTCGATACTGGGGACTTTTGGTGGATTCTTTGTGACAACAGTGAAAGCACACTACTCCTCCATATTGCACGCATCCATAAGATGATTAGATTGATGTGATGAGTGCCAATGGCTAGATCCTCCTCCAAGCACCGAAGGGAATCATCTTAATTCTATTCATTCTCGTAATGTCAACATCCTTGCCCTAGTCCAGGAAGCGCTGGGGTCGAAACTCCCCAACTTCTCTCCTAAGAACTCCCCATCCCCGCACTGTATAACTCCACTTTGGCCTTCACCGGGATGTAGTCACAGTGTGACACGAAACATTTGCAGGCTTTCCTTCACCAAGTAGGAGAGGATCCATTCGCATAGTCTCCTTCACCAAGTCGTTTAAAAAAAACATTATTTCTGTGTCCAGCTTTGCAGAGGAGAATCAAAAGTAATTTAAGTTGTGAACATCATAATCAAAATCCTTATCATATAACTCTGCCTCGCAGCTTTTTTAATCAACGGCTAATTTGTGAGTGGCCGTGCCATGTCCTCCGTAGCTGTTTGATTTCTAGCCATTTGAGGGGATAGCATCACATCATTTCTACCTGTTTGGATTTTTTGTTCATTGTTAAAAGGAATATAACAATCCACTTTCTAATATTGTTTTCATAACTACATTCTATCCACTTACATGGTCATCAACATCAATTATGGTGATGGGATAAGGCATGTAGTTATTATGAAGTCACTGAACAAAGCATAAAATTTTCCATCTCAATAATGTGAGCTTGCTTAGGGCTATTTTTAGAATATAAAAGAATTATTATAAAATTATAATATTTATATTAAAATTATAATATTTCTATTAAAATATAATGGTAAGAGTTGTTGCATATGTTGATACGGACACACAATAAAGGTATTGAAATGTAAAATAGCATTACATTGTACTTAAACATATTAGATTTCATAATATTACAATTTTATCATTTAGTTTTAATTAAAATATATTTATTTTAAATAATATATATGAAATTTTTAGTTTAAATATTATAAAAACAAACTAATATGGTCATTAAATTTAATACAAAGCCTATTAAAATAATAAGTCTAAGGTTATATCGATTATGGATAGAAACGAAAATTAAAATAATAAGACCTAACTTTAATAGATTATGGACCATAGATATTAAGGATTATGTATGGTATATATTTGTTATAATTATCTTATTACTAAAAGAAGGTACCTCCAATTGTGGTAGGAATGATTTTATAAAGCTTACTATATGAAAAATTGTGTCACAACATTGTATGATAATATTGTGAATTTTTAAGGAATTTTTATTTGATTGCCCAAAATGGGTGTACAAATTTTGAACCTCCACTCTCTTAATTGGGATCTTCCACTAGCTTAAAAGGTACTACCCTAATAAAAACACCTAACATATGCAGCACAAAAGTGGAAATAGACATGTAAGTGACCAATGGATTAAAAGTGGACATAATGTTATTTAAAATATGAGATAATCTCTATTATATTATTTTTTTTAAGTTAAAAAAAATAATAGAAGTGAAGCCATTTTACATAGACCTCCATAAATACTAGGTGGCCTTGACATCAAAAGTCACCAGGATCAGCTAATATTACCCTCGAAATTCGAAAATTGTGAACCTAATATGAATTTAGAAATATTTACGCTGTAAAGCGTTCTTATTTGAAAACAACTTTCCTCAAATTCCACATGTACTATTGTGTAACTTTGATTTGGATGTTGGACTATTGAAACACTATGGACCTTACGATTAAATATGGTTATTAATTAGTTAAAATAAGAAAACCGTTAAACAAGTGAAGTGTGGCCATGAAATTGAAAGAAATGTCTAAGAATCCTTTGATTTCTCCAAAATATTTGATACGAGAGTTTCTACCTTCATGTTCTGTGCCTCTCCTTCGATTTAGACCCGAGGGAGCTGGATGAAGCAGATGTCGAGGGAGCTGGACGAAGCGGATGTCAAAAGCCTGGCACTACAGCCTCATCAGCCAGGATGCCAAGATACGATTCAGGCAATGCATAAGGTTGCAGCATGCCAATCCACTTTGCGGCTCCATCTGTGTGTGGTTCTACGTTTTTGGGCTACAAAGATGAACATGGTTCCTACGATTTGCATTCACGGATCCTATAAATACAACTTTGGTTCCTATAAATACAACCCACCCTTCCCGTGATCTTCATAGGCGCGCTTGGTTTTTCTATCTCATTGTGAATATTTTCGACAGCTTTTATTTACAGGTATGGCAACTCAGCCTTCTTAATTTCTTTATAAGATTGGATTGTTGTGTGTTTGGGAAGAATATTTGTTGCTTCTCGTTAAATTTTGAAAAATTTGAAACATTATGGCTGAGCATTATTAGGGTAACCGTGTTGTTTTTCTCATGATGTACCCATGACTGTTATTGGAAAAACAAATATCTACACTGTCTTATTCCAGAGTATTGTAATCCTATAAATTCTATAAAGTTTTGATAATTTAGGTATTTTATGGTTTTTGTAGAACTACATTTATTTTTCAATTTTTGAGAGTCGTTCCGGTTTGTAATTTAGCATAAAAAAGGTTTCTTGATTTCCTGTAAAGCTATGAACTTGGAGATTTTTTACTATGTTAGGTTTCATTTATTGTTTCTGATGCCTTGATTTTTGGTCATGGTTGCAATATTTTTAAGATGTCTTCAAATGCAAATTTCGTTGTGTGTTGTCTCTTGATCTTTGGTTTCATGGTGACTCTGTTATTCCTATTATATATTTGTCTTCAAGAAAGTTCAATTGTGCTGAGAATAAAAGAGGAGCTATAGCATTATGCCGGAATTGTGTGGTAATGGATGAAATGTAAGCACTGAATCATACTGCACTTTCATAGATAAAGACTAATGGAATGAAAATGGTTTAGTAATTGTATTTTTTTTGGTTAAATTTGTTTTATTTTTCTTTGAAGATGAGCTAATATATAATTG
>JAXQQM020060777.1:0-48081 GCA_034641835.2 Pinus albicaulis
TATTAGGTCCCCATAATACTAGTGTAGCCCCTTATTATTGTTAGTGTAGCCCCCTTTTTTTTATTTTTGTGCCCATGTAGTCCCAATATTGTTATTATTGTGCCCCATATAAGCCCACTATGGTTATTGTTGCGCCCTTACATTATTATTGTTATGTCAGATAGGATTATATTATGACCCCTTGGACAACTATATATAGAAAGGAGGTTTTCTCATTTGAATCATCAAAGAATTATTCATTTATGTAATATAAAGGATATTTCCCCCTTCGAAGAGGCTGATTTCTAAGTCATTGAGCTCTCTTTTTTCTTATTTTGTGAGCTGGTTTCATAACATTTAATATCAGAGCTTTGGATTCTAGGGTTTCACTATTGCAAAAACATTATCGTGGAATTTTCGCTATAACTATTTTTCTGCAAAGGTTCAGATGCTAAAAGAAAAAACCATTTGAGGAAAAATATAGAGTAACGTCATGAAAATATTTCAAATATTGGTTTTCTATATTTTCAGAGATATGATCTGAGAAAGGTAGGGTTTTGGAAAGCTCCAGAATGTCATCTCGAACAGGTGGAAAAGGGAAAAGAATCATAACTTTAGTTTCAAACATTGGATTGGAATTCTGTAAAAAGTGGCTGCAATTACATAGACTGTAGTTTCTTGTGTACCAATTTCAGAGCTAAAGGAAGAAAAAGTGACACGTGGAATGCAATACAAGTTCTCTCTACTGAACTAGTCCATAATTAGGCAATTGTGGGAGATCAAGCACAACTTTATCTTGAAGAATCAAAATTAGGTCTAACCTTTGGCATTGAAAAGAAGACTCAGAAGTATACTACAGGACCGAGGATAAAATCTTGAGGATCCTAAATTACAAAAATACATTAGTTTCAATATTGATCTCCTCAAAAGAAATAAAAAGGTGTGTTAATTGCATAAGTCTTGTCTGAAAAATCAGTTTGAAGTGATTCCAAGGGAATATTGAAGCATAGATATCAGTATTGGGTTCTAAAATGCCCCCCAAAAATAATTCTGGTCCATTAAACCCTCACAAGGCTCTAATATGACTCATGAAAAGGAATATGTGCAACAGGATATATCAAAATTATGAGACCAAGTCCAACAAATTTCCCTCTCACAAAGAGTAACAAAAAGTAAAATGGAAGCTAAGATGGATGGTCTGAAGAAAGACATGTATGGGTTGAAGAAAGGTGTGGAAGCTAAGATGGATGGTTTGAAGAATGACATAGGAGCTAATATGTATAACATGGAAGCTAATTAGATCGATGGTATAGAAGGAAACATGGAAGATTTGAAGAAATACATGGAAGGTTTGAAGGAAGGTTTGGGAAAGTTGCTACAAGAAAATATTCCTAATGGTGAAAAGGTAGTAGAGGAAGCTCATAATGAGAACAAAAGAAATGTTATTAATGATTTCATAGACTATAATGTTGGATTTAAGACCCACCATATTCCAAATATAGATATGAGGAAGTTTGATGTCAAGGATCCGATAACATGGATACTACAAATGTCACAATACTTTCAGATTCATAATTTGCAAAACACACAAAAGGTACGCATTGCAAATTTATATTTAGAACAAAATAAGTTTGTATGGTATTGATGCCTTTGTTCTCATAAACCACTGTTCACTTGGTGAATTTCTACGGAGGAAATGATAGAAAATTATGAGGATACAAAGAGCACCAGCTTATTTAGCCAATTGATAAATCTCAAACAAAAGTGTTCAATTATGGAGCACATTGAGGACTTCCAAAAATTGAATATAAGGGTAAATGATATTCCAGAGGAACATAAGATGGATGTCTTCATAGGAACTCTAAAGGATAACATCCAACATGAGGTTCGCCTTTGGGAACGTGATACATTGGAGAAGAGATTCAAGTTGGAAAGAAAAATTGAAAGCAAAATTATGGAGACAAGGAAACCTACCACTCACAACTATAAATATAGAAGTGTTTCTACTACTTGAATTTCACAACCTACAAGGTTGATAACATAACAATTGGAAAAAAAAAGAAGCAAAAGCGCTTTGTTATATTTGTGATAGAAAATACACTAAAGGTCATAAGTGTGTTGACAAGAAATTATTTTACATATATTATGAAGAGGAGGAAGAAAATGAACAAGAAAATTCAAAAGAAGAGGATATACACCAGGAACCAACCCTAGAGGAAGAAGAAATGAATATGACCATATCTTGTAGTGAATTGGCAGGAATTACCACTCCTCAAACTCTCATGGTAGAAGGAAATATCAATAAGAAAAATTTAATAGTGCTTATTGATTTGGGTAGTACCCATAATTTTATTTATTGTAAGGTAGCCAAGGAATTTAATTGCTTCCTATACCCATAACCAAAGTGTTAAGTGATGGTTGCAAATGGAGGAACAACAAATTTCTCTAGAAAGCTCCATAATATAAAGCTAACCATGGGGGACTATGTATTGAATAGTCCAATGCTCTCCATTCCAATGGGTGGTGTTGATGTTGTACTAGGAGTACAATGGTTACAATATTTGGGGATGGTAGCTTTTAATTTTCAAGAACTCTTCTTGAATTTTTTTTGGAAGGAAAGGAAGTTGAATTATAGGGTATCATAGGGAAGTCGGGAAAGATAATAAGCTCCAATGTCATGACAAAGCTTCTGAAGAAAGAACAAAGAGGCGTAATTTCACAATTATTATCACTAGAGGTTCAAATATCAAAATCATCTATTTCTCCAGATTTCCAAAAAGACTTGGACAATCATTCCAAGGTGTTTGAGACTCTCAAAGGACTCTCACCTATTCGTGAGCATGATCATGCTATTCATTTGATTCTAGGAAGTGTTCCTCCAAACATCGAGCCTTACAGATATCGTTATTCTCAAAAGAATGAGATTTAATTTATGGTTTTAGAAATGCTATAGGCTAGGATAATTCAACCTAGCCAAAGCTCTTCCTCTACTCCAGTAGTATTGGTGCACAAGAAGGATGTATCAGGTGTATGTGTTCGTATTATAAGGAGCTCAACAAGCTCACTATTAAAGATAAATTTCCCATCCTCGTCATTGATGAATTATTTGATGAATTACATGGAGCAATTTACTTCACCAAGTTGGATCTTCATTCCAGATATCATCAAATTAGAATGAAGATTTGCGACATTTCTAAAACAACATTCACGACACATGAGGGTCATTATGAATTTTTGGTCATGCCTTTTGGCCTTACTAATGCACCTTCCACATTTCAAGGTTTGATGAATTCCATTTTCAAACACTTTCTTAGAAAATTTGTGTTAGTATTTTTTATCATATAATAATCTACAGCAAGTCTTGGAAGGATCATGTTCAACATGTTGAAAGGGTGCTCAAACTATTGGAGGAGAAATAATTATATGAAAAAACCTCCAAATGTTTCTTTGGACTATAGGATGTGGAATATTTGGGTCATATTGTATTTCATAAGGGTGTTAAGGTAGACCCTAAAAAAATTAAATCCATTAAGGAATGGAAAATCCCCACGACCATAAAGATTATTCGAGGATTTATGGGGTTAACAGGGTATTATCTCAAGTTTGTTAAGAATTATGGGAAAATATCGGCACCTCTAACATCATTAGTAACGAAAGATGCAGTTTCTTGGACTCAAGAAGAAACTAAGGCCTTTGAACGTCTTAAAGAGGCAATGTGTCAAGCATCAGTCTTAGCTATGCCAGACTTCACAATTTTTTTTACTGTGGAATGTGATGCCTCTAGAAATGGAATTAGTGTGGTTTTAATGAAATAAGGAAGACCCATTAATTTTGAAAGTTGTCCAATCAAAGTAAAGTATTTTCATAAACATATTTACGAGAAATAAATGTTGGCAATACTACATGCACTAAAGCAATGGTTACCTTACCTAATGGGCAGAAACTTCAAGGTAAAAATAGATCATGAAAGTCTTAAATAGTTTTTAGAACAAATATTATCTTCAGAAGATAAAAAAAAAATGGGTCACAAAGATGTTGGGTTATGACTTTGAAATCATCTACAAAAAATGGAAGCAAAATGTTGTTGGAGATGCACTCTCAAGAAAGGATGAGGATGTGGAAGCATTGTTTTGTGCCATTTATATTATCCAACCTTAGTGGATAACCGAAGCAAGGGATGAATGGAAGCATGATGAAGAGGTGTGGACACTCATTCAAAATTGGCAGCAAAATCCCAATACATCCGAAATATTTAGCTGGAAAAATTATTCATTATGGTACAAAGATCACTTATATCTTTTTAAGAATTCTAAACTCAAACAAAATATTCTTTTGTAATTTCACACCTCTCCCTTAGGATGACACTCATGATTTTTAAAAACATACCACAGGGTCAAAAAGGAAATTTTTTGGGATGGTCTTAAATCTGATATTCAAAAGTTTGTGGTGGAATGTTTGGTTTTCCAGAAAAATAAGGTTGAGAGCATTAAGACCCCAGGTCTATTACAACCTTTATCCATTCAAATTCAACATTGGGAGGAGTTTTCAATGGATTTTTTCATAGGTTTACCCAAGTCCCAAGGAAATACTGTCTCATGGTGGTAGTTGATAGACTTACCAATTATGCACACTTTTGTGCATTATCGCAAACATTTAAAGCCAGTATAGTTGCTACTAGATATATGGAAACAATTCAAAAGCTACATGGAAACCCAAATATTATTGTAAGCAATAGAGATCCCATTTTTATAAGAAATTTTTAGACAAAATTATTTTCTTGTTTGGGTACTCAATTAGCTCATAGCTCATCATATCCTCCTTAATCTGATAGGAAAACTGAGATAGTAAACAAATGTTTGTAAGGATATCTTTGTTTCTTTGTATCTGCTAAACAAACACAATAGGTCAGGTGATTACCTCTAGCTGAATGATGTTATAACACTTCCTTCCATACTACAACAAAAATGACCCCATTTGTTACAATTTATGGATATTATCCACCATCCATCACATTATATTTAAGAGACAATTCTAAGGTTCAAGTAGTGGAACATCACATCGAACATCAATAACAAGTTCTCCAACTCTTAAAGGATAACCTCACTTTGGTACAAAATCAAATGAAACAACAGGCAGATCAACATCACGGTGAAATAAGTTTTGATGTAGGCGACTGAGTATTTTTATGGTTACAACCATACAAAAAAATGTCCCTCGAAAAAGCTAAGAAGGATAATAAATTATCACCAAAGTATTATGGTCCTTACAAGGTGTTGCAAAATATTGGTACCGTGGCATACAAATTGGAGCTTCTTCCATCTTCCTGAGTGCACCCACTTTTCCATGTTTGATGCTTAAAGAAGGTTATATGTGACAAGCTCCCAGTTCAAACAATATTTCCATAACTTGATGAGGAAGGAAAAATAATATTGGAACCTGAAGTAGTGACGGAAAAAAAAAATCGACAGCTACGAAATCAAACAATTTCAGAATATCTCATCAAGTGGAAGAACTTACCCACCAAATATTTGACATGGGAGGATGATAATTTTATACAAAAACATCCAAAGCTACTCAAGCGTTGAGGACAACACTTGTTTGAAGGAGAGGGGCATGTTAGGTCCCCATAATACTAGTGTATCCCCTTATTATTGTTAGTGTATACCCCTTATTGTTATTTTTGTGCCCATGTAGTCCCCATATTATTATTATTGTGCCCCATAAAAGCCCACTATGGTTATTATTGTGCCCTTACATTATTATTATTAAGTCGGCTAGGATTATACTATGAGACCTTGGAATCCTATATATAGAAAGGATTTTTTTTCATTTTAATCATCTAAGAATTGTTCATTTATGTAATGTAAAGGAGGTTTCCCCCTCGAAGAGGCAGATTTCTAAGTCGTTGATCTCTCTTTTCTTCTATTTTGTGATCCGATTTCATAAAATTCTCTTAATTAGTACGTATATGATCTGATATGACGTACTACTATAGTAGCGAGGCAACCTCTGGTAGTAATTCGAGATGCTTCTTCCACCACATCAACTCTTATATAAATAAGGGGCGAGCCTCACCATTTGGTCATTGCATCCGAGAGAGTCTTTGTTAGGTCCCTATAACACTAGTGTATCCCATTATTTTTATTTTTAGTGTAGTCCCATTATTGTTATTATTTCGCCCTTATATTATTATTGTTATGTCGCCTCTGATTATATTGTGACCCCTTAGACTCCAATATATAGAAAAGAGGTTTTTTTCATTTGAATAATCCAAGAATTGTTCATTTATGTAATGTAGAGTTTTCCCCCTCGAAGAGGATAACTTTTAAGTCCTTTATCTAAATTTTCTTCTATTTTGTGAGTTGATTGCATAACATTTTGTATCAAAGCTATGGATTCTAGAGTTTCGCTTCTTGAAATAGGTCATCTTGGAATATTTGCTATAACTATTTTTCTACGAGGCTTTAGAAGCTAAAATTTCAACCATGTGGAGCTACAATATTGGTTAAGTTTTTGTAAAAATTTCAGATATTGTTTCACTATATTTTCAGAGATATGATCTAGAGAAGTTAGGGGTTTTGCAAGCTCCATAATTTCATCTCAAATAGGTGACTGAGGGAAAATTGTCATAACTTTATTTTCATGCATTAGATTTGAATTCTGTAAAATGTTTCTGAAACAAAATGGACTATAGTTTCTCCTGTATCAGTTTAAAGTTGGATGTTTAAAAAATGCCATGTGGCATCCCTTACAACTTTTCTCTAAGGAACTAGTCCATAATCAGGCCATCGTGGGAGATTTGGCATAACTTCATCCTGAAGAATCCAAATTTGGTTTGACTTGTGGGATTTTAAAGAGTAATCATAGGGTTACACAAGACCTAATTTTATATCTTTGATATCTTATATTACAGAGATACAATCGTTTCAATATCGAGCTCCTCAAAAGCAAGAAAAAAAGTGTGTATGTTTTTTTAAATTGTTTAACTTTTGTTTGGAAGAACAGTTTGAATTGATTCCAAGGGAAAATTGAAGCATATATATCAGTATTGGGTTCTAAAATTTCTCCCAAATAAAATATTTCCACACCCATTAAGCCCTCAGAAAGATCTACTATAACACATGAAGTGGAAGAATTGTAACATGATATATCAAGATTACGGGGCCAAGTGAAACAATTTCCGCTCTTACAAAGAGAAACCAAAGATGAACTAAAAGGTGATATGGATGGTCTAAAAGGAGACATGGATGGTTTCAAAGGAGACATGGATGGCTTAAAAGGAGACATATAAGATAATATGGATGGTTTGAAGGATAACGTGGAAGCTATGATGGATGGTTTGAAAGAAAACATAGAATGTTTGAAGGAAGGTTTGACAAAGTTGTTGCAAGAAAGGTTTCCCCGTGGTGATAAGGTAAATCATGAAAATCATGATGAGGAAAAATAAAATATGAATTTTTATTTTAGAAACTCCAATGTTGGGTTTAAGAACCACCATATTCCAAAGATCGATGTGTGGAAGTTTGATGGCAAGGATTCGATAACATGGATACTACAAATGGAGCAATATTTTGATCTCCATGATGTGCAACACTCACAAAAGGTATGCATTGCAACTTTATATGTATAACCCAATCAGTTTGTATGGCATCGATGACTTTTTCTCCTAAAACACTTGTCACTTGGTCAATTTTTACGAAGTAAATGGTAACACATTATGATGATACAAAGAACAACACCTTCTTTAGCCAATTGATAAATATCAAATCAAAGGGTTCAATGCCAGAGCATATTGACAACTTCCAAAAATTGAATATCAGGATAAAAAATATTCCATAGGAGCATGGGATTGATGTCTTTATAGGGACTTTAAAGGATACCATCCAACATGTGGTTTTCCTTTGGGAACTTGATTCATTGGAGAAGTCATTCAAGTTGGAAAGAAAATTTGAAAGAAAAATTATGACAGCAAGTAATTCTACCACTCACAACTATAAAGATGGAAATTTTCGTGCTCCTAGCCTGCCACAACCTACAAGGTTGACACCACAACAACTGGAGGAAAAAATAGAAAAAGAGATTTTTTATAGTTGTGATATAAAATACACTAAAGGACATGAGTACACTAAGAAGAAATTATTTTTCATATATTAATAACTGGAGGAAGAAAAGGAACAAGAAACATCAAAATTTGAGGATATACACCATGAAGAAACCCCAAAGAAAGAAGAAATGAATCTGAACATATCTTGTAATGCATTGGTAGGAATTACAACTCCTCAAACTCTCAAGATAGAAGGATATATCAAGAAGAAAAAGGTAATATTTTTGATTGATTCGAGTGGTACCCATAATTTTATTCATTTTAAGATAGCCAAGGAATGGAATTGCTTCATATATCTAGCACCAGTTCCAAGTGATGGTTTCAAATGGAGGAACTATAAATTTCTATTGAAAGTGCCATAATATCAAGCTAACCAGGGGGGAATATGCATTTAATATTCCAATGGGTAGTGTTGATGTTGTACTAGGAGTCCAATGGTTATAATCTTTGGGGATGATAGATTTTAATTTTCAAGAACTTTTCTTGAAATTTTTTTGGGAAGGAAAGGAATTTTAATTAAATGGTATCGCAGGGAAACCGAGAAAGATAATCAACTCTAATGTCATGACAAATCTTCTTAAGAAAGAAAAATGAGGCGTATCTCTAAAACCCCTTAGAAAATCATTCAATGGTATTTGTGACTCTCAAAGGCCTCAAACCTATTCATGATCATGATCATACTATTCATTTGATTCCAAGAAGTGTTCCTCCAAACATTAGGCCTTACTGACATCCTTATGCCCAAAAGAGTGAAATTGAACATATGGTTGCAAAAATGCGAGAGGTTGGTATAATTCAACCTAGTTAAAGTTCTTTCTCTGCTCCAGTAGTATTGGTTCACAAGAAGGATGGATCATGGAAAATGTTTCCGGATTATAGGGAGATAAAAAAGCTCACTATTAAAGATAAATTTCTTGTTCCTATCATTGATGAATTATTGGAACATGGAGAAATTTACTTCACCAAGTTGGATCTCTGTTCAGGATATCATCAAATAAGAATGAACGCTGAAGAAATTATGAAAAAAAAAATTAGAACGGGTCATTATGAATATTTGGTCATGCCTTTTGGCCTTACCAATGAACCTTCTACATTTCAAGGTTTGATGAATTCCATTTTCAAACCCTTCCTTATAAATTTTTTGTTATTATTTTTTGATGATATACTAATCTACAACAATTATTAGAAGGATTATGTTCAACATGTTCACAAGGTGCTAAAACTATTGTAGGAGAAATAATTATATAAAAAAATCTCCAAATGTTTCTTTGGAGTACAGGAGGTGGAATGTAGGGTTATATTTTATCTTATGAGGGAGTTAAGGTAGAACTTATCAAAATTAAATCCATTAAGAAATGGAAAATCCCCACAACCATAAATCATCTGTGAGGATTTCTCAGGTTGAAAGGGTATTATCGCAAGTTTGTTAAGAATTATGGGTGAATAAGAACACCTCTAACAACACTACTGAAGAAAGATTCATTTTCTTGGAATATAGGGGCAATTAAGGCCTTTGAACATCTTAAAGAGGAAATGAGCAAGCACTGGCCTTAGCTATGTCAGACTTCACAAAAACCTTTATCGTGGAATGTGATGCCTCGAGAAGTGGAATTCATGTTGTTTTAATGCAAGAACAAAGTCCCATTACTTTTGAAATCTGTCCAATTAAAGGAAAGTATTTACACAAACCTATTTATGAGAAGGAAATATTGGCAATACTACATGCACTTAAGAAATGGAGACCATACCTAATGGGAAGAAATTTTAAGGTAAAAACAAATTATGGTTGTCTTAAATACTTCTTAGAACAAATATTATCTTTAGAAGAGAAACAAAAATGGGTCACAAAGATGTTGGGTTATGACTTTGAAATCATCTACAAAAATGGGAAGCAAAATTTTGTTGCAGATGCACTCTTGAGAAAGGATTAGGATGTGGAAAAATTTCTTTGTTCCATTTCTATTATCTAACCAGACTGGATAATTGAAGAAAGGGATGAATGGAAGAATGAAGAAGAAGTGTGGGCACTCATTCGAAACTTGCAGTAGGATCCCAGTACATCTGATACATTTAGCTGGAAAATCAATTCATTATAGTACAAATATCGCTTATAACTTTGTAAGAATTCCCAACTAAAACACAATATTCTTCTAGAATTACACACCTCTCCCTTAGGAGGGCACTCGGGATTTTTAAAAACTTACCACATGGTTAAGAAAGATTTGTTTTGGGATGGCCTTAAATCTCATATTCAAAATTTTATGGTAGAATATATGGTTTGCCAACAAAATAAAGTTGATACGATTAAGACCTTGGGTTTGTTACAACCCTTATCCATTCCAAGTCAATGTTGGGAGGAGGTTTCAATGGATTTTATCACATGTTTACCCAAGTCCGAAGGAAAGAATTCCACCATGGTGGTATTTGATAGAATTACCAAGTATGCACACTTTTGTGTATTATCTCATCCATTTAAATCCAGTACATTTGTTACCGCATTTATGGAAACAATTCAAAAGCTACATGGAAACCCAAAAATTATTGTAAGTGAAAAAGATCTCATTTTCACTAGAAATTTTTGGACAAAATTATTTTCTTATCTCGGCACTCAATTAGCTCATAGCTCATCTTAGCATCCTCAATCTAATGGAAAAATTGAGATAGTGAACAAAGTTTTGGAAGGATATATTTGTTTCTTTGTATCTAATAAACAGACACAATGGGTCAGGTGGTTACCTCTGGCTGAATGGTGGTATAACACTTCTTTTCATACTACAGAAAAAATGGCCCCATTTATGGCACTTATGGATATCATCGACCATCCATCACATCACATTTAAGATAAAATTCTAAGGTTCAAGTAGTGGAAGATCAAATCGAGCATCAACAACAAGCTATCCAACTCTTAAAGGATAACCTCACTTTGGCACATAATCGAATAAAAAAATAGGTAGATCAACATCGAAGTGAAAGAATTTTTTATGTAGGTGACTGGGTATTTTTACAACTATAAACATACAAACAAATGTCCCTTAAGCAAGATAAGAAGGATAATAAATTATCACCAAAGTATTATGGTCCTCACAGGGCATTACAAAATATTGGTACTATGGAATACAAATTAGAGCTTCCTGCATCTTCTCGAGTGCACCCAGTTTTCCTTGTCTCTTGCTTAAATAAGGTTATGGGGGACAAGCTCACAATTAAAAAAATATTTCCATAACTTGACGAGGAAGGAAAAATTATAATGGAACCTAAAGTAGTCATGGAAACAAGAACTCGACAGCTACGAAATCGACCAATTCCAGAGTATCTCATCAAGTGGAAGAACTTACCCACTAAAGATTTCACATGGGAGGATACAAATTTTATACAGAAACATCCAGAACTAATCGAGCATTGAGACCAACACTTTTATGAAAGAGAGGGGAATGTTAGGTCCCTATAATACTAGTGTATCCCATTATTTTTATTTTTATTCTAGCCCCATTATTTTTATTGTTGTGCCCATTTAGTACCCATACTGTTATTATTGTGCCCCATAGAAGCCCACTATTATTATTGTTGTGCCCTTACATTATTATTGTCATGTCATCTCTGATTATATTGTGACCCCTTAGAGTCTTATATATAGAAAGGAGGTTTTTTCATTTTAATCATCCAATAATTGTCCATTTATGTAATGTAAAGGAGGTTTCCCCCTCCAAGGAGGATAATTTTTAAGTCATTGATCTATTTTTTGTTCTATTTTGTGAGTTGGTTACATAACAGTCTTCAAGAGTTCACTATGCAGCTGAATTTTCCTTCAAAGAGTTGTTTTCAATGATGGCAAACTTGTCTTCAAATGTCAAATTCTTCAGAAAATCACCCTCTTGTATATGCCACAAATCATAAAATGTAAATCTCACTTTTCTCTATGAATTCAGTCCATTTTCTTCATATGCCATTTTCTCTTCTTCTGCTGTTCGTTTTCTTTCCTTCCTCTTTCTCTGTTGTTTTTTTTTTTTTTTTTAATTAATTAAAAATCAATTAAAAACAAATTAATTGAAAATGGAAAGGGAAATTTATTTATATGGAAGGGTGGTTTATTAATGTGGAGGGGGTGGGGCTATTACATGAGAAGATATTTGAAAGGGATTTTTATTTAAAACAAAAAATTAATTAAAAGGAATGGAATTAATAAAAAAAATGGGGGGGGGGGGGGGGATTTTAATAATGGAAAGAGATTTTAATAAATTAAAAAAGGAATTAATTTAAAATGGGAGGGTCGTATTAGTTGGTGGGAATTTAAAATAAAAGGTTGTATTTAAAATCGTGGAGGGAGGGAGGAGTTTCATAATGGGAAGGCCGAAAGGCCGTGTGGGAGGGAGGTATCGCAGGGAGGGGACGGATTGAGCGATGGGAGGGGGACGCAGAGTGGGGAGGGTTGTGCGTGGTAAGGGAACGACAGAGAGTAGTGTGAGGGCAGAGTTAAGGGGTCAGAGTGGGTAGAGTAGTGTAGATGAGTATATGCGTGAAGATGAGTGGGCAGGAGGGGGTAAGTGTGTGAGCGTTGAGTGGAGCGTAGAGCTGTGCGTTGAAGCCCGTGGCAGAGGTGGGGAGAGTTAGCGGATTGTGAGGAGAGGGGCATTGAGTGTGAGCGGTAGAGGCATAGGGAGGGCATGTGAGATCTGTGAGGGGGAAGACGTAGAGTGAGGGGGGTTAGGGTAGATTGATAGGAGCGACAAGTGGGGAGATAAGGGTGAGCGTGGGGCCGAAAGGCCGTGAGGGAGCAGCTTAGGTGGGCGAAGCGATATGGAGTGTGAGTCGATTTAGGAAGCTGTGGTTTAGTTTGAGAGTGCTGGTGAGGGGGCGCAGGGGTATTGTAGAGGGCGCAGATGTGAGGGGAAGGGTAGGAGCAGGTGTGTAGAGTTTAGGGAGTTTGCAAGTATTGTGAGGGCGTAGGTATCGTATGGCAGCCGTGTGAATTGGAGTGACAGCTTGCGAGGTGAGGTGAGCGTGTGAGGGTCGAGTGTGAGGAGGTAAGGAAAGGGAGACCGTAGTGTAGAGCTGGATAGTGAGCGCAGGGTTTAAGCAAGGAGCGCTGGGTAAGGGGGCCGAAAGGCCAAGTTGTTGCAGAATTTTTATTTTTTATTTATTTTTTATTTTTTATTTTTAAATAGCAGAGAGGAAAGTAAGAGAATGTAGATTTTCTTCCAGCAGCAGAGGAGTAAGACTGAGACCCAAGACTTTAAAACAGCAGCAGAAAATGCAAAGATGATGAAATTTTTAGCAAAACTCAGACTTCTTTTCCATTAAAAACCAAAAACTTCTTCAGAAACCCAATATAAATAGTATCCAGCAGCTCTTCAAATTTCAGATTTTAATAAGTAGAAATTGCAGAGAAAAATTAGATTGAAAACCTTAAGATGGGCAGTGCTGCCTTCTTCAAAACCAATGCTGCCAATTTCTGAATGCTGTGATTTTGAATGCTGCTCCTCTTCAAAACACTTCTGAATGGCGGCAAAAACACTGCTGCAGAAACTCTGAGTGCTGCAAAAATGTCAAGAATTTTTGCAGATATGCACAGGCCATAAACACAAATGACTCAGTCAATTTGGAGCAGGGCCAGCAATCGCCCACTCTGATACCATGTTAAACACCATGTTAAGGCACACACATGGTGTATGAGGAAGATAAACACACACACAAGAGACTCAACACACAATGAAGGATAAGTGTGAGGCTTTCTTATTTTCCATTATACAAAGATGTACATTTATAGTACAATGGTGTGACTCTTGGTTTCATATTCCAAGGTCACTTGGACTCCATTGTGACTTTTCACATTCCACACCTACCCATGTAGGATTAGGTGTTCCAACAAGTGTGTCCAAGCTTTGAATACCATGTGTCCTAAGTCTTGTATATTCAGAAGTGTATGCTCTCCTCTTGCATCATTAAGAGGATCCCAGGGAATAAAATATTTCTGAAAAAATATTTTTGAAGCCTTGTATATTTAGAAGCATATTCTCACCTCTTGCTTCATTAGAGGATCTTAAGGAATGAAATCTTTCTTAACTCTTTCAACATTCATCTAATAATAATAAGAATTATTTTTGGTTCTCTCTTTTGCATCATGTGTTCCAAATTTCCTTTATATTTGGTTTTAATATGAACAACTAATAATGAAAGTATCATTATTTATGTTTTATAATACTTTCAATTAAAACTAACCAAACATGTATATTTATTTTTGTTTGTTATTTAAAAAATGACATTTTTCAACTCAGGGTTATGTACTAAAGGAAGGACACATCTCCTTCATACTAGGTTGTAGAATAAGCCTCACAGCACAATGATATAATATTGAAATATTTTACTTAACTGTGTATATTGAAATATTTTATTTCTATTTCACATTGAAAATAATATTCTATTAATATTTTCTGAATATGAGATATTAATTTTTTATTTTATTTAGAATTGATAAGGGTATCACTCTTACACCAAATACAACTATTTCATAAATGCCATAAACACTCCAATTATAACATGTATCTATAGACTTGAACCCAGGGAAATCAAAATGTTCACCACACTAATTGAGATAAGATCCTTTGACATGTAGATTAAGAAATACAAAATATCAATTTCTTATTTAAAATTGAATTAATTACACATCCCCTTGTTATGACTATCCCAATAAATCTATATTGGTTCTCTCTCTCTCTCCCTCTATGTGTGTGTGTGTGTGTTATCACTATGCTAGAACAAATTGGGTTATGTCAACCTCCAACCTAGGATAGCTATTTCAAACCAAATTTTAACTGGAAGTTATCCCTTCCAGTCTTAGAGGGCTCTCTCAAAATACCTATAATATTCTTAGTATAAATCTCAAAATATTAGATCACTAATTTTTTACTTGTTATGTGATTTTTTACAAGTGAAAGAGTATGATGACAGCCACCATTGGGCATGGATTCAACTAAGGAAAATCAATTAAAAACAAAGTACTTTCATGGAAGCTCAGGAAATTTTGGCTATGA
Organism: Pinus albicaulis; assembly: GCA_034641835.2. Taxonomy (NCBI): domain Eukaryota; kingdom Viridiplantae; phylum Streptophyta; class Pinopsida; order Pinales; family Pinaceae; genus Pinus; species Pinus albicaulis. The sequence goes on from JAXQQM020060777.1 coordinate 15,112, forward strand.
AATGGTGAGAGATAAACATTTACAGTAAAAGCATAGAAAATGAAGGAAGTTGGAGCATATAACATGAGTTCCAGGTAACAAAATTGCTATGAAACTGATAACAATACATGAAACATGGAGGTAAAACATATGTGCCAAAACAAAATCTCAGGTGAAAAAGATAGTCTGTTGCAAATGTATATTAACTGTAGAAAAATATTACAAGGGTGGTTCTCTCATATAATCCATCAACCCTCTCACAATGAAAAAGTTACATATATATAGAGTGAGTTTCCCATTAGAAAAGTCTGCCACGTGGGCTACACTTGATGCACAACATAAGAGACGTAATTGTAATTGAATTACAGCTCATGGAGTCTTTGTAGGGATATTTTGTTTCAACGTAATTTGAAAAAAAAAGAGTCTCCTATCATTTAATTCTTCAACAAATTGTTTTGGTTACCTTCATCGAATGCAAAAAGTTGTTGATGTGCTTGAGTGTTGAATTACTTGAGTGCTACAATGTTCTGCTATTTCCATGTGTATCCTGACCTGTTGACCTGTTGAGTTGTCTCCCTGAAAAATATGAATTCATAGGCTGATGATGTGGATACCTTTGACCTTTTTTCCATAAAATACCTTGCTATATCATTTCCCAAAAATTCATCAAATCTTCATTGCGCTGGAAAAAACAGAGAATAGGCAGTTTGGTAGTAAATGAGAAAACACCCTTTTTCTACCCATCTGAATTTTCTGACAATTCTAGCGTCTTATTTTATGTTTATTAGCTAAATGTATACCTCTAACACTCCCATTTCTGAAGTTTAAACTTTTTATTTCCTCCATAAAAAGATACAACAATTTTGTAGCAGATATTCACTTTCAATATGGGGATTTGCTAAGAAACTGTGAACTTTCTGAAATTTTTCATTTTTATGATTTCTTCCACCTCCATGTCATTTCTAATAGCCTATACAAGCTTGTATACTACTAAAAATATTGCTAAAACCTACAATAGGAAAAAATTTATGATGTTATGATGTTCATGTAGTGCCATCTGTTTCAACAATAATCTTGAGACCCTTATTCAAGAGCTCAGCTTAGATCATTTCAATTTGATACTCTAAGAATTTGACTTTCCCCTGCAACCTTCTCTTGTCTGCTTATAACCATCTGTTCCTCTTCCATAAGTTCTTCATCATTATATGCAAAGGCAGTGTTCTCTTTAGCATTTTTCGATATTCATTTGCATCCTTATTATAAAAATCAAGTTTCTTTGATATATCCTCCTTCAACTCCTCAAAATGTGATTTTGATTGTATCACCTCATTTCTAGCATCTCTTAATTGTTCTTGTAAAACCTCCACTTCATTTTTTCTTGTACAGGCTCCTTGCCTTTCCTTTTCTTCACTGACTCTGTTTTTACTATAGGTACCTCTCACATCTTTTCTTCTAAGGGAAGCTCAGGCATATTTTATTTTCCCTGTTGTGATCTTGTGATATGCTTCCTAGGTTTGAAAATAAGACCTGAATCTTCTTGAGTAAAATCCAATTTCATGGCTCTCTTTCTCTTATTTTTGGTTTCTGCCTGTTTGATCTCTAGATGCTATACAATTGGGCTTTCTTAAATCTCAAGAGGACTTTCTTCAATCTCAATAGATTTTAAGATATATGATAGCTTACTCTTCCCTTTGCTTTAGCTTCTAGTCATCCTCCTCTTAGTGCTTGTAGAAGTTTTTGTCTTTGTGCTTGTAGAATTTTTTTCTAATGCCACAGGTTCTGCTACATGTTCAGTTATAGCTTCTATCTATGCCTCAGTTTCAGCTACAGGCTTAGCCGCGGGCTGCTTCTCCTCCCTAGGGATTATGGATTTGGATTTTTGGAGTTTTCCTAGGGGTGGCAGTATTTAATTCAAACCCACGAAGAAATAGAAAGGTGAGCCCATATCTATTCATCCTATTAAATTCTTCAACAACCAACAATTTAATAAGACCATAAAGGAAAACATAAGTGTTACTGGCATCAAGCTTGGCTTGGACCTTGTCAGCCATCTTTCCCAAACTTCTAAGCATATAAAAAGGAATTTCAAGGGGATGTTTACCTATGATGTGCAGAAGCAAATTTGAAATGGTATTGGTAGACCATGTTGAACATGCCTTCACAAGTGAAGTACTTTTGGATGAACATCAGGAGTTTAGAATAATATTCTTTGAGGCAAGTTCTAGGAATACATGTAGTCATATCAATCCTTCTATGCTCTTCCTTAAGAAACTAGTCACAATTCTGCAACTGGAACTTTTTCACTTTAAACCACATTTCTCTAGACCTATGGATTTATGTAGCATGAGAAATGGTGTTAGGGGACATTTCAAATTTTAGCATGCCCACTTTAGACTTTGTCCATGTGAAGTTAATAGCAAAATATTTGGCAATTTGCCCATGGTAACCCTGCAGCTTCTGACAGAAACGAAGGCACCCCACGCTGGAAAATTCTTGAGTGAATGTAGGGTCTTCCTCCAGTAGTTTCATATCCATTGGTTTGTATCTCACCACTGGCCCTCCTTTATATTGCTTCCTTTCAGCTTCCATGGCTTCAACACATAGTGAGTTTCTTCTTGACACTCGCAAATATCTAAAAGATAGCAAACCGGATCTTGACACCACAGACCTACCCTAAACATAGCTAGAACACCTCACAAGATAGCAAGACCGAGCTATGGACAGCAATAAAAATTTGAATGAGAATGGGGCCGAGTTATGATAATAGAACTAATTAAAAGTGAAAATAAAAATGGTGTAGGAGTGAAGTTACCTTATGTGAGCATTTTAGAAATGAGGGATAAGGAAAAAAAGAAAGCACTCATGACTCACCATAACAATTTTAAAACATTTGTATCGCTTCCTTACTATTACCACAGCAACAAACTTCCGTAGCAGGACTAATGTTCGAGAAGGAAAATCTGCTACGAAAGTGTCAGGAACTTCCATAGCAAACCCTCGACTTTTCTATATCGAGTTGTTGCAAAAGTATGCTAAATTTTCAAATTGCCATTCGTGACCAAATAAGCCTAATACACATGGAGTATTTGATTTTCACCTTTATGATGACACCCACTAAAATTCATAATAATCGTACAAACTCACTTTATGACAAATTGGACCTTTGTACATGTTATTATTATTTAGGAAAACTCAAAACCCTAATTAACTTAACCAAATTGACTCAAAGACAAAACCTAAGTGCTATCTTGGAAAACAGTATGAATGATATATATATATATATATATATATATATATACATATATATACAATGAGACATTTTATATATGGAGTACATTGCTTATATTAAAATGTTTTTTTATTAATAGAATTTTAAGTATACATCAATATTAGTCTATTTATTTATTATTACTACATTGTATTGAAATATAAACAACAAAATAAGCCAATAATGAGGTTCGAATTATTGATATTTATAGTGCTTGAAACTAAAACTAACTAAATATACATATTTATTTATATTCATTTTTTCTTTTCATTATAGTGAAAAGTGATTTTCTTTTTAGATAATAATTTCTTTTTATTTAAGAGAGACGATTGTTAAGGGCTATATTGAGCATGGATGGAATCACACATCCCTTTCCTACTAGAGTATAGAATAACCTCTCCCTGCAAAAAAAATGTAAAGAATGTTGACTATAATTTAAAAAAAAAAAAAAAAAAAACATATATATTTATTGTAATATATTTATTCTTAATTTTTTTTTAAATGTATGTTAAATTATTGTGCTAATGGGCACCTTATACAATGCAATGAGGGAGGTGTAATTCCTTCCTTGCTCCACTGGAAGTTTACAAGAAAAATGAAATATTTAGTAAAAAAATAAAAAATGTTGACTTTAATAGCATAAAATAAAAATAAACATATATATTTGTTATGAAGTAATTGAGTCTTTTTTTTTTTTGGAACAAATTATTCAATTTAAGACCTCTTTGTTTGTGGAACAAGGGACCCAAACCCACCAATTTGACTGATTCTAACAAGGCATACATACTCTACCCCCTCTTGTTTTGAACCAATGACCTCTTAGGAGGAAATAGGATTGTGCTCTTAACCATTAGATCCACTATAGTTAAAACATTTTATTAGTGTGTTACTCAAAATGAAAGTGGTGTCTAATTCCTAATGTTGTCACATAAAATTTGATACATAGTATATACACACACAAACATATATTAAAGAAAGAATCAACCTATATCTATCTTAACACTAGATATATCAATAACCTTTATGAATTAAATAGGTGTAAATATTTATTTATCAACAATCTTTAGAGATTAAATAGGTGTAAACATTTATTTTAGTTTTTCATCACAAAATAAGTTTGCACTGAAACATTTGATAGATGGAAAATTAAGTTAGATTTAAACTAATTTTATTTATGATCAATATTAAAATATTTATTTATAATTATCTTTTTAACTTATGAAATAGATATTGAAATATAGTAATGGACATAAATATTTAAATATTTTCTTTTAATATATAAAATTATATATGGTACTCAATTTTAATATAAATAAGGAATTTAAGTAGAACAGTAATAGTAAAATATTGATGTGATCTATATATATTCCAAGTTCAAGAGTTAGTTCAAGTAGTGTGGACTTTTAAGTTTTTTTATATTATTAATTTTTGTTGATTACGAGTTTTATTTTTGTTTATTTTTTGGGACAAAGTCTCAACTACCCTTTTTAGTTCGATTTCTTTCAGAAAGATATGGTAATTAGACAAACGATATACTAGTTTACCATCCAAGGAAAGTAAAGAAATACTCCAAAATTTCTGCCTTTCATTTCATAGTAATATATATATAAAAGAAACACAAATGCAAATAGAGATAGATCTTTCGTATTGAACTCCAAAGAGACCTATTTATGCAACTAGTCAAAGGAACTTGTGACAAATATAAACATGAGTTGTTATGGTCGGTTCTCTGATAACACGTTTACACATTTGCTTATAGATGAATTGGTTACCGTAATGTTCTCTACCGGCTTATTTCCTTTCATGTGAAATGAACTGATTTTCCGTGAGAACTATGGATCTAGACCATACAATGGAAATTGTACATTGTTTAGAAATTAAAATAATCAGGATTGCGTCTTACACAGGTAAATTTCGAAACAGAGATTTGTAGAGATTTGATAACCAAAACGTTTGTTCTCTTCCCATACCAATCAATATCCACAAAACATACAACTCCACAAAACATACAACTCAAAGTATCAAACTCTGCTTTATTGGCATTTATAACAGAAAAATATTCCAGAGCGCATTACATTGATGTAAAAATCAGAACACGGCCTACTCAGAAATGGCTACAAATGTTCCGTTGAATGCCAGCAACTTTACAACCTATTATTCCTTATCTACAACTTGTTTCAGGGAGTATATGTTAATACTCTCAATACCCATTATCTTCTTCACTGAGTTTGTCAAGAACAGCAATCACTCCAAAAACGAATGCTTGATCAACTCCTGCTCGCACTGCAACGCTGTATATGTCCTTCACATCCGCGATTGCAGTATTCACAAACACCTGCATACCATTACCATTTAATATTTGGGTCATTTAGCTCACAAAGAAAAAAGTGAACGAGAGAGATAATGGGATTACCTCTGCAGCAATTGCACCGGAATGATCGTAGATGCCACAGGATCGCTCTGAGAAACTACCCACAATCTTGTAGTCCCACCCCCTTTTATTCTTCTCTGAATTTGTCAGGGAGACCTTAATGGGGTCGCCCTTGTAGCAACAACTCACGGCCGAAGCGGTGACCTTCAAAATGGGTTTCTCCTGCTCATCTATCTCCTCATTCACGAAGCCTTTCCATTTAGTTCGAAAGCAGAGCACCTCGACAAGACCCACCTGAAAAATGCAAACATACAACCTTATTATTTTCACAATTATTATCAATTTCGAAAATCAATTTGGTGTTTTACAGTCATATAACCTTGCGTTTCAGCGACAGTATGGAATTCCCTTCACCGTCTTTGAGAACAGCTTCGTTTTTTAACAGTGGACCGCATCCCTCCACTCTGAATACTTCGTTGCCTCCACAATTCGTGACCACAAAGCCGCCACCATTAACAGCACACGGCCTCTTCCTCACAATGAATTGTGTTTGTGAAGTGGAGCAGAATTGTTTGCTAACCACAGGCCGAATAATCACACTACCACTGTTTCCATTCATTTTTTCTGGTTTTCAGTCCCCGGCTGCTTATCACATTCATATAGCGCAGGCTATCGACACCTGGGGATTAAATAGGGGCCATCCTACTTCTTTTTTCTACGGCAAATCTGCTTTGGAAACTCACAAGTTAAGTTACCTTTGAACTATAGAATTCTATGCACTAGGCATAGGTATGGATGTAGATATTGCGTAGAGGTTACATGTTTTTTTTATGTAAAAGAAACACAAGGATCTTGCAAATCTAGACTTATCGCACAACCTTTTTGACTGTGCTCCCAAATTGGGAAGCAAGACTTGTGAATTAAGGAACTGAGCTTACGTAATACTGAACGTTCAGTGGCTTTTAAATCAAGCACGTTTCCAGCGAAAATCGATTTATATGATGCCAGTCTTTCAACTTTATCAGGAGCGTCATTTTCACTCAATATTTACGTAATACTGAGCGTTCAGTGGCTTTTAAATCAATCACGTCTCCAGCTAAAATCGATTTATATTATGCAAGTGTTTCAACGTTCTCAAGAGCGTCATTTTCACTCAATATTTTAAAGCCAATTCTAACAAAAACAGTTAGAAAGTAGTACAAAGAAAACTCTGCTCATGATTTGAAAGTTCCCAGCACTGGTCAAAAGTATAATGCCAACTGCACGAAAGTTTATATATATATATGACCTTTTATTTGGCTCAATAATTATTAGAAAAAGGTGGTTAAAAGGTAGTATAATTATTAATTACCAAAATTTTGATCATGGATTTGACACTGAGCTTCACAAGTCAAAAGTATAATGCCAACTATATGAAAGTTCGAAATTTATATCATGATTAATTAAATTGTAAAATTTTATATGATATTTCCACAATAAATAAATTGTTGTTGATGAAGTTTTGGAGAGTTGTGTTCTCCTAATAGGTTTGCCCAATGTCTTTGGTGAAGCCTTCACCTATTTTTAGGACCAAGATTCTAGCTTTTCAAAAGTTCTGGTTTCAAAGAACTTTTCCTTCTATTGACCAAAGCTCCAGAGACTCTGCAGAAGCTTTGAATAATTTTCTTAAAAGCCCTTGCAATTTTTAATGAGGCTCCGCCCACAAAAAGGGAGAAAGAGGACATCCCTATCTAATGCCCCTTGTTGCTTTGAAGTAATCAACAGGTCTACCATTGACCAAGGGAGCAATCCACGACTCTCCAATAAAAGCTTTAATTAGCCTAATAAACTCAGAGCTGAAGCCAAAAGCAGCAAGGACTTGGAGAAGGAAAGAATGTCTTACTCGATCGAAAGTGTTTGCCATGTCTAGCTTGATTATCATTCCTTTCTCGTGACGATGGAGGCTTGAGTGAATGGTTTACTGCACCAGGGCCACATTGTCTAGAATGTGCCTTCCTTTGACAAATCCGCTTTGACTACTAGAGATGAGTTTACCCATAAGAGGCTTGATTCTATTCACCAGGAGCTTAGAGAGGATCTTATTTGAAGCATTGCAAAGCGATATAGGCCTGAAGCAGTCGAACGAGGCAGGGTTCACCTCTTTTGGGATAAGAGCAAGGAAAGTGGAATTGGTGTTGCCACCAACTTTGGCTTTCTGCTGAAAACCCATTATCATCTGGATCAGATCAATCTTTATAATATTCCAGCATATTCTGTAGAAGTGGATACTAAATCCATTAGGCCCAGGAGCTTTTTCTGGTTCCATCATCCATATGACATTGCTTATTTCCTCTTCCGAGAATGGTTTCAGAAGGTTGGAGTTGTCCTCCTCCTTTATCAAACTTATAATGTAAGAAAGGAAATCAACACTTTCTTCTTCAGAGTCTGTTCCATTTCCATGTATAACTGCTGGAAGTGTGAGGTAGCTGCCTCACGAATCTCTGTTATCCCTTTATGCACTATCCCATCTGAAGTAATTATTTCTACTATGTGATTTATCAAGAGTCTAGTTCTGATTTTCTTGTGGAAGTATGCAGAATTTCTATCTCCTGATTTTAGCCAGAGATTTCGAGATTTTAGTCTTAAGGTCTCCTCCTCCACATTGAAGGCTTGGAGAGTGCTTTTTTGGGCAGATTGCTCACACTGCAAATCTGAGAAGGTGATTTCCTGTTGTTCCATATCCATTTGCATGTCTAATAATTTTCGAGGGCCTTCTTTCTAAGGCTAGTTGGAGAGCATGTGGGATTTTTTAACCATTCCTTCAAAGTTGTTTTGGTAGCCTTGATTTTTTGCTCCCAAACATAGCTAGTCGAACCAATGATTGGCTTGGACAAAGATTTTATGATTTTCTCCATAAATACTTCTCTTTCAATCCATTGAGGGCTAAATTTGAAAGGGATGGGTCCAAGATTTTCTGCTTCTTCAATCTGCAACAAGATGGGTTTGTGGTCTGATGTCATTTTGGGTAGGATTATCTTTTTATCAGAGAGGAGGGTGCATTGTATCATAAATATGTCAAGCCGAGTTGAAATTTGCTCCTTTCCAGCTCTATTATGTGACCATGTATAGAGTCCATATTTGGGTTTGATATCCAATAAATCCCAATCATGGATCAGATCTTCTACTAGAGGAAGGATACGATCTTTGCTATTGTTTCCTCCTTTTTTCTCCTTTTGATCAAGGACAAGATTGAAATCTCCAGCAAGGATTAAATTATTAGGGGAATAGGCTTCTAAAAAATCTGAAAGAGTAAACCAATATTCCTTTTTTTCCTCATATAACACCGACACATAAAGGTTGAAAATGGTAAGGGAGGTATTACTTGCAAGGTGTTGGAGTTCAGTGTAGATCTAATGATGTGTTTTGAAGGAGCTAACCAGAAGAAATTTTTCCTCCTCCCAAATAGTGGCAAGGCTTCCATAGGTTCCCCTGGCACTTACTACTTTCCCAACTCTTTTTTTCCATTTATCCTTACTTAGATCCAGAAGGGCAGACCCTTCTATTTTGGTCTCTTGGAGAAAGAGGATCTCGAGGGATTCAGATTTTATGAGGTTCATCACAGCGTCCGCTTTAGAGGGGTTCCCCAAACCTCTGCAGTTCCAAGAGATTATACGCATTATTTACTTGTAGAGGGGTGGCCTTTGTGAGGCCTCGGTCTAGTATTTCTGCCTATAGACATCTCAATCGTGGATTGACTACCCTGCATTTTCTACTTCTTGACCTCTTCTTCTCTTGCCTCTCTATGAGACTTTCTCCCGACTCTTTTGGTGGGCCTTTCCGAAGTTTCATCTTTCGAGGATCCAGAGGATTCTGGGGGCTTCTTTCTTGTCATTTCTACATAGGATGGGGAGGTGGTTGCTCCTTTGGGATATCCAATTTGTATTGGGATGACCTCTTCCTGTCTTTTCTCTTCTGCTGTTTGTTTAGGTTGTGTTTCCTCCACTACATCTTCTGTTGGATCTACTTGTTCTTCTAGAATACTTAGGGTTTCAAAAGGGTTGGTGTTTGCAGCTGTTGTTGAAGGGCCTGAAGGCTCTGTCCCTTGCACCACCAAGGTAGGTGCGGCGGGTCCAGCTGGCTTGCTTTTACCTTTTGTTTTGTTATTTTTTTTGTTAGAAGTAGCTTTCTGAACCTGAGTCCATTGTTCTTCCTTTGAGTGTCTGTCTCTTCCACTGTTTTCTTTTTACAATATCTGGCAAAATGCCCATATTCATGGCAGTATTTGCACTTAAATGGGAGTTGTTCATAGTCTAGTTCTTGGATATGCGACCACTCCGCTACCTTGAGTTTGATAGCCTCAGGAAGTCCTTCTTCCAGATCAACTTTTACACATATTATTGCACAAGAGTATTGATCTTTCTTTTCTGCTCTGTTTATGTATTTCCCCAGTTTGTTCTGAATAGTTTCTAAGGATTTAGGGTTCCAGCAGTGGAGAGGGAGGTGGGGAAAATGCACCCAGACTGAGACTATTGAGGGAACATCTTGACTTGGATCAAAATCAAGGGTCCATTGATTCAAGTATAAGCCTTGAGGCCCTATGAAGTATGGGCCATTGCAGAAGATCAGATTCCTATCTTCTACTGCTTCAAAGACGAACACAAAGAAACCCTTACCTACAAGATAGCTTCTGATTCCTTCTTTGGTGAGAGGAGACCAGTTTCTTTGAATCTAGGCTTCAACAGCTTTGGGCGAGGGCCAGAGCCCAGTGAACTGTCCAATGAGCCCTTTTTCAGCAAAATTTAGGGCTAATCTCCAAGGCTCATCAATTAGAAGGTCCATTGGTGGAATGGTAGCCATTCTTTTAACAATTTTTTGCCGGTTTTCACTTTTTGGGCGCTTAGAGCAACTAGCCACCAATTTCTTGAAGGTGGAGAGCTCAGACTAAAGCGAGAAAAAGGTTTTTGATTATTTTCTAAAATTTGGAAAGAGAGTTTTGCATTATTTTTTACGTAGCATATTTTTTTTTTACTTTCCATCTAGAAACTTATAACTGTTAGTATTTTACTGGCCTATTTTATTATATTATTTTATCTTAATTTCTATAAAATTTTGATTTTTGTTATGCATTCAGTTTTGTGTTTAACTTGATATTAATTTCTCTTTAACGAAACATTTATACCATTTATCCATAACTTATTCATAGTTGTTGGTTCAAATCCGGTTTCTGGCAAAAATCTGTTTGGATAGTGCACGCGCTTCAATTTTCTTAGTGGCGTCATTTTTGCAAAACGAAATTATTAAAAGAAAAGTAGTTGAAAAAATAGCATAAACTATTAGCTACAAACAAAAATACGTTCATGGATTTGAAAGTGCCCGTATAATGCCAACCGCATAAGTCCACCATTTATCCACTAGCCATGTTGAAATTTAAATGTGACCCTTAAAAAGGCCAGATCCAGATCCGATTCTCAATCTATTTATATTTAATATATCAATCAATTTCTTAGTCACAAGTTTCCATTAGTAAATAGGAAATTGAAGTGGATAAATGAAAATCCTCTATATTTATGGAGGGGATAAATCAAATACCAAAACATCATGTTGCTATACCCACAGTAAAAATGAAAAGAATTTAATTTGTACAAATAATTTCAACCACATATTTTTTCTATATAAAATTACAATAAAATTTATAGTTAAAATAGTTTTGAAAAAAATTAATAATGTTTTATGTAATATTCTAGAGGTTACACAAATATTTGGCAAAACATGAATAGATGTAACTGTCAAGAAGGTTGTCAATGTTTGAAAAGGCTCAAGTGCTTGGTAGTTGAAGTTATGGTGTAAAAATCTAAGAAGAAACTAAACAAACAAAAAAAGTACAAGAAATTTCATTTATGTTATATGTAAAAGAAAAGTAAAAATAAGAATTAATCACTAACACAAATAAAACAATTAAACACCAAGAAATACAACAGGAAAACTCCAACTATGAATTTATACTATTTAATAATTCAAATATGTATAGAAGGTATGAATGTGATGTGAAAGTCAAAAAAATATTTGGACAAGTTTATGGAAAAACAATAAATATATAGCCATTGCAAGAAACTCAACATCAAATTCAAGGACATGATGGAATTTAATTGGAAAATGATGTATATAAGCAAGAAGCAACCTTGCAGCCATGGCTACAAGAGATCCAACCATAAAACACACCCATATAGTTGGTTCGTATGTCTACTAGGTCTCATAATCTCTCTTAATGGAATCCACTCTCAACTTATTTTTATTTCACTGATGGTGGTGAACCTCAATGATTTCAGAAGGCTTGCAATGTGGACACTAACAGAAAAAAAATTGAAGAAAAAAATGAAGGAATGCACTCCCTATTGAAACACAAAAATTGCAAGTTAGTAAAGCCTTTAAAAGGAAGATTCTTACAAAACAAATGGGTATACAATATTAAACATGAGAGTGAAGGGAAGAAGGAAAGTTGCAAAAAAAAAAAAAAAAAAATTGGTGGTGAATGGATTTGCTTGAGAAAAAGGTATTGACTTTACTAAAATATTTTCACCTATTATCAAGTTGTCATCTTTAAGGGTTATTCTTAGTTTTTCTTTTTCTTTAGATTTGGATGTGAATAGTTATATGTAAAGACAACCTTCTGTCATGGAGAATTGAAGGAGGAAATTTACATGGAGCTACCAAAAGGATTCAAAGTAAATAGGTTGAAGAAAATCCTCTATGGACTAAAATAGGCGCTTGACCAATGGTACAATAAATTTGATTCATTTATGTTGGAGCATCATTTTAAAATACTAGAGGTTGATCATTGTGTCTACATCAAAAAGCATGCCCAAGAAAAATGTATTATACTACTATTATATGTGGATGACATGCTAATTGTCATGCAAACAATAATAACATGATCAATAAGTTGAAAAAAAATTGGGCATTCAATTTGCAAAGAAAGATTTAGGTCCATCAGAATAAATATTGGGCATGATGATCATGTATGATAGAAAGAATAAAACTATCTATCATAAGACAAATATATTGAGAATGTGTTAAACAAGTTCAACATGAAGGATGCCAAACTAGTTTATACACACCTAGTATCATGCTCCAAACTTAGTGTTGATTTATGCCATTGCGATCACAAAAAGGAGGAAATGAGTAAAATACCATATGTTTTAGTAGTTGGAAACTTGATATATGTGATGGAGCAAATGAGTAAAATACCATATGCTTTAGTAGTTGGAAACTTGATGTATGTGATGTTATGTATCCTACTAGATATTGCACATGTAGTGGGATTAGGAGAATCTGATTCCTTCCAAATTTATAAAAATAACTATTAAAAGCTATAAATTGGATTTTAAGATATCTCAAAAGTGTTAGTCATTTTTGTTTATGTTTTAGTAATAATAAAAACTTTGTGTTTGAAGGTTATACAAATAAAAATATAGTGGTCTCCACAACATAGGAAGAGTACATGGTTATGATAGATGCTTGAAAAGAGATTTTGTGGATACGGAGAACTAGGAATAAAAGAAAACAAATATGTGTTACATTGCAACTATCAGAGCACCATTCATTTAGCAAAAAACATAAGAGATTGTTCTAAGAAAAAATACATTGATGTGACACATCATAGGATTTGTTAACTACTATATGATGAGATGCTATCCTATATATATCAAAAGAAACTTGTGACAGATATAAACATGGGAGAGAGAATTTATGGTCTCTTCTCCGTTAACACGTTTGCTTTTAAATTAATTGGTTACGATAATGTTCTCTACAGGCTTATTTCTTTTCATCTGAACTGAATTGATTTTGCCAGACTTTGATGAATTTAGACCATAGAACGGAAGTTGTACGTTGTCTAGAGATTAAAATAATCACGATGGCGTCTTACAGACGCAAATGAAACATAGATTTGTATTATATTTTGCCAAAAACATTTGTTTCCTTCCCATACTGATCCATGCCTACAAAACTTCAACTTCTAGTACCGCGCTCGCATATTTCACCATATTCTTTTAGCCTCATTTCCACCAAACTCTGCTTTATTGGCATTTACAACGTACAATTCCAGAGCACATTACATTAATGTAAAAATCAGAACACGACCTATTAGGAATGGATACAACTGTTTGGTTAAATGCCAACAGCTTACAACAGATTATTCCTTATCTACAATATGTTTCGAGGAGTATATGTTAATACTCTGAGATCCCATTATCTTCTTCACTAAGTTTGTCAAGAATAGCAATCACTCCAAAATCGAATGCTTATCAACTCCTGCTCCCACTGCAACGCTGTATATGTCCTTCGCATCAGTATTGACAAACACCTGCATACCATTTAATATTTGGGTCATTTAGCTGACTAAGCAAAAGTGAAAGAGAGAGATAATAGGGCACATTAGACTAAAAATATTAAATATTTCACATTATAGGTTAAATTTTTATGTGTTTACATTTACATTTAACATGTAATATTTAACATTTAACAAGTCCTATTTAAAAATAGATATTATTATTATGTATAAACACAATCTAAATTTAAAATATCAAAAAAGAGGTATGGTAAATAAATAAAAATACAAATAAATGAGAGGTATGGTAAACAAATAAAACCTCTTTTTATACTTACTCCAAATATATGGTAAATAAATAAAAATATAAATAAACTAGAGGTATAGTAAATAAATAAAACCTATTTTTATATTTACTCCATAAACCTCTTTATATTCACAAACACTCAAAAAAGAGGTTTAATTTAGGTGAAGCCAATGGACCAAAGACCATGGGTCAAATTAGTATTAATACCATGCAAAAACAAACATTATTAACCCTAATATTAATATTAAATTATTATTATTATTATTAGTATTAGTATTAGTATTAGTATTAGTATTATTAAATCTAATATTCATATTAATATATTATAATATCAATATTATTAAATTTAATAATTTTGGATTACTACAATATTAAATTTCTTATATTCATGAAATATATTAACTCTAGATATATATGGGAGTGAAGAACAAAGACATAGAGTGATAGAGGTGCACAGACACCAAAAGTGGCAAGGGAGAGATTGAGATAAAATTAAGGAGAGGATAGAGGAGAAATGAAGAGAGAGAAAGGGAGAGGAGTGAGAGAGGTAGAGAAGGGTAAGAGAGGGAGAGGGAGACATAAACATGGAGCTGGGAGAGAGAGCAGGAGAGAGGGAGGGAGTTACTTAGAGGATTATAGGAGAGAGAGAGAGATGGGGAAAGAGAGGGGGAGGTATGAGAGAAAGGGAGAGAGAGAGGGAGTTGGAGGGGGAGATATGAAGGGAATAAGAAACACATAAAGATTGAGAAGAGGAGAGATAGGGGGGTTGACAAGAGAGAGGTGGAGAGAGAGTGTGTATTTTTATGGGTGAGAAGGAGATATGGAGAGAAGGGGAGAGAGAAGGAGAAATAGAGGGATATGGTAACATAGTTGGATTTCTAGAGAGTGATGGGAGAAGAGAGTTGTGGGAGAGAGAGATAGAGGGGAGGGGAGGGGGTTATAGAGGGAGATAGGAGAGAAAGTGAGAGAGAGGAAGGATGGGAGAGAGGATTTGAGAGAGAGGAAGAGAGTGATGGGGGAAGAGAGGATTGGAGGGCAGAGAGAGAGAGAGATGGGGGAAGAGAGAGGGAGGTAGAAGAGAAAGGGAGAGAGAGGAGGAGAGAGGGATTGATATAGGAGCAAAGAGAGAGTGATAGATAGATGGAGTTGGAAGGGGAGATAGGGAGGAAAGAAGAAATACATAGAGAGTGAGAAATGGAGAGAGAGAGGGAGTGAAAAGGGAGAGATGGAGAGAGAGAGTGTATGTTTTGGGGTGAGATAAAGAGACAAAGAAGTAGAGATGGAGAAAAGGGGGGAGAGAAGGAGAGACAGAGGCATATAGTAACAGATCTGAAGGGTGAAGAGAGAGTAATAGAGAGTGTTGAAAGAGAAGGGAGAGAGAGGAAGGAAGAAAGAGAGGATCTGAGAGAGTGGAGAGAGGTAGGGAAAGAGAGATGGAGCAACCTCTATCCTAGGGGCATCTCCTTAGGGCCTCCCAACTCAACCTTCTGCATCTATTGGGGGCAGCCTCTATCCTAGGGGAATCAATATGTTGGTAGCCTTCCTCGGGCTGAGGGAAAGCTTATGGCCCATCACTTTACACGACCCACCACCACCTCACGGAAACTGCTATCCATCACAACCTATGTACCCTATCAAAAACCCATTGATGGGAGGTCCTTATGGTGTCCTCTAGTCATCCTACTCTTCTTTGGTCCGATTCGACTGCACCTACTCCATTACCTTTCTTGACTACACTAGAAATCCCAGATCTATATAAGTTGAAAAAGGATCCCATCGGCCATAACTTGCTATGGCCTCCAGCCCCACAAAAAAATTCTATGGACATTCCTAAGTTTTAAGGAAAGTAGGGAGATGACCCGGACACACATGTCATTACATACCATCTTTGGTGTGTTTCCAATTCTATTATTGATGATAGCATCTGAATCAAAATACTCTTTTGCACCTTGATTGGCAACGCTGCTAAGTGGTATATTGAATTACTACGTGCCTATGTTAACATATTTAATACCCTCGCCATAGAATTCTTGAATCACTTCCAGCTACCATTATGTTACAAAACCATAACAGAAATCTTGAAAACTGTATGCCAGAACACTTCCACCCATATCTCTGATCACATCCATGAATGGAGATGTAAGATAAGGTTTATAAACGACCCCATTATAAATCAATTATTATCTAATTGGTTCTGCAAGTCCCTCCTACCTCCCATCATGAAGGATGTTTCCTTGTCTAGACTTATTACGGAGGACCAATTCATCTGTTGTTCCCAACATCTAAATATTATATATTCACAATCTGGCACGCTTTATGACTTGATCCCTCATGCTCCCCAAAATTTTGATTCTCTCATTTCACAACAATCTGGTTCTCGAGTTAATAGTCTCGTCGATGCTTCCTCTAGGACAACTATCACACATTTGAGCTGGAAAATTTCCCAGTTATCCATTACAACTACCCCCGCCTCAACTAAATATGATCACACTATTTCTCCTTCAGCTGCTACGATCAATTTTATGTAGTATACAAAACAATACAATGGAAAGAAAAAGAAGAACCATAACAAGACCTCTCCTTCTGAGGAGAAAATATTTGTTTCAAACACTCAAGCCTAAGCACCTTCTACTACTCAATCTGAGAAAGGAAAGGAAAAAAATTTCAAGGTCTTGTCTAGGATATGCATTGAGGACCATTTAACCTATATATTTCCTCATCTGTAAGAGTGCACATATTTCCTTGCACAAAAGGACACTAGATGTACCCTTGTGGTTCTTAATAACCTATTTCCTTCTCAGGATCAACAACAACCACTACAAGGAAAAGACCCTCTAACAGATTTTTTTGAGTAACCCCGTATAAAAATAGCCCAGATATCCATTTGTAGTGGAGGTCTCTAGAGGAGGTTGGTGGGTGGAGGTTTTTACGGATGTCTTTTGTCCGATGCGTTTCTCATCATAAACCGCACTAGTGCATATAACCCACAACGAATTGGTGCATACTAAAATTTGGCACACCGAGACATCGCGCTCACCATACAAACCCACTCAGTGCATCTAATTGCTATAGTGCACCGGTGCGCTACGTAGAAACATGTCGATGCATCTTAAGAACCTGCGCACCACCCGGTGCATCTCAAAAACCCGTGCACCGAAATAGGGTAAAATTAAAAAAATTACTGGCCGAAAAATCCACATTTTCACTTCTTTAGTGCTGTAGATCTCTCAAGCACTGGTGTGAATTTATCTTATGTGAGGCACCCTGCCATCAGTGTTCCCATTGCACACACTGATGTCATCCATTGCCCAACTTGTGGAGTTCGAATTTAGGAAAACAATGGGAAATTTTGGTTTTCAAATTCCTCAGCAAATATGCGTCCTCGATGCCCAAATGTATAGATATTTTAATTTTTTCTCAATAACTAAATTTTTTAGCGGATTAGATTTGTAAAAACACTTAAAATTTACCATTAAAAAAAAAAAACTGCGCAGTGCGCTCGAGCTGTTTGGCTCGCACCATTCACAGTGCTGTGTGTAAATTTATGGGCGGCACCACGAACGGTGCTAACGGAAACTGCACCGGGTTCTGGTGTGATACCGAAAAACACACATCGTGCTTTTTTTTTAAAACCTGAGATGGTGGTGTGGTTGTTCAGATGACCGCACTATTGAGTAGGTACCAGTGTCAGGAGGGTGGTGCATTGACCAAACTATGTGGTCCAGAGTGGATAGTTCGGTCAAATCACCACCCTACTGACATTAGTACATATTTAACAGTGCGAGCGTTTACCACACCACGAACGGTGCTAACAGAAACCCCACCGAGTTTCGGTGTGGTAAAGAAAAACGAGCACTGTGGTTTTTTTTCAAAACTGACATGGTGGTGTAGTCACCAAACAACCACACCATTGACTGTGTACTAGTGTCGGGAGGGCAGTACGTTGACCACACTATGTGCCCTGGGGCGGATAGTTCGGTCGGTGCACCGCACTCCTAAAATTAGTATATATTCAACAGTGCATCCATTTACCGTTAACCATGTACTAATGTCAGGAGGGCGATGTGTTGGCCAAACTATCCACCCCAAGGCACTTAGTGTGGTAAACACACACCCTCCTGACACGGGTACATTGTCAAAGGTGTGGTCGTTTACATGACTACACCGTTGATGATGAATTATTGTTGGGCGATGTGTTTACCTAACTATTCGCCCCAAGGTGGATAGTTTCGTCAACACATCGCAGAAGAAAGTACATTTTATTTTTGTGGTGCGCGGACAATTTCTGTGCGCACCAAGAGCAGTGCGCAATAAAAATGGATGCACTGGTACCGATGCGTGACTATTTTTTTGGGCACACCGACTGTTTTTTTTTCAAAAAAAATTATATATGTGTGTGTGTGTGTGTGTGTGTGTGTGTGTGTGTCTCATTTAATAAAAAAAATGTATTTAATATGTGAATCATTCAGCGACATCAACGAGAGAACAAAGAGAACAACAACAACATATGTAGGACTAGTATAAGCTAGTTTTCTTGTGGGAGGCACAAGAGAGGGAGAGACTTATGTACCCTCGCCCTATTACGATAGCCACCCAGTTTCTCCTAAGGGAGGTAGGCCTCCTCAAGTTCTATGAGGAGGCTACATCTATAAAGGGCCATAATGGGTTGTTGGGACAACTCATCTTCAGGTGGAATGCCCACCCACAGGCTTTCCGAGTCGATCCTGACCAGTGGTATGTGCCCACTGAGGAGGACATATATTTTATTACTGGCCTATCTAGGAGAGGGCAGGACTTTCCCTAGTTCCCAGATGTCCCCATCAGCTATGCAGTAGGGAGCTAGTTGGTGTACTCCCAAAGATACATTAGGGATGATATACTTTCTTCTACAGATTTTCACGTGTCTAGTGGTCAATTAGATATTTCTTTGTTTGGTGTAGAGGAGGTGAAGTGCTTGTCACTAATGCTGACGACCATTGCACACCATACCAGTGACAGGCAATGCATTAGTTGCCCACTTTTATTTTATGTTGATTCTTTATTACAGGCGCCACGACTTGTGAGATGGTCAGCGATTTGTTTGTAGCATTTTTGTATAGCATAAGATAGATGTTGTTCTTACGCACGTGGGAGGATGACCTTCCCTTTTGCTTCAGATTTATTTTGTTTATTTTTTGAGAGGTTTCCAAAGATGAGGCATACTTTTGTTCAGCAGCCTCGTAGGTTGATGTTGCACATATGGATGGAGATGTGGGGCCTGATTATGCCTAAGAGGGGCGAGTCTAACTTTTCCGCCAGGATATCTCATGATTCATTGGAGTTGCTATCCACTCTTGATGATCACTCCTTTGTTTTGGTGCCATGTTCGTACATTGGTTTGGATTGGCGAGGGTGTACATCATCCTCTTCACACAAGATGAGCCATCGGATGCGAGAGGTAATATTAGTGTTTTCTTTAAATTAATATAATTTTATTTTATTGTCTTAATTAATTAATTAGAATTATCAAATTTATTCTAACACATTCTTTAACTTGTTTTATTAAATTGTTTAATGAAATTATCTAATTAATGTTGTGTACTTATACATATTTTGTAGATATTGGGTCATTCATTGGCGATGAGATTCCACTGCCACCGAATGATCCAGGTGTAGATCATGTTGACAAGGAGATGGCAGAGGCGGAGGATCGGGGTGAGAAAACTGGTCTTGATTAGGCACAAATACCCGCGGGTGTGAAGCATAGACCAGACACTCGATTTAAGATGGAGTTGTGCAACCAACTCTGTCAACTCCTAGTTAAGGAGGGATTCAGGCCGGTTATGATCAGAGAGATACAGGTTGTTCGTAGTCTGACACAAATTTGGAGAGGCATGCCCTGTGATATGTTGACCCTCATGTAGCATATCATTAGAGCTACCAGATTACTAGCGTGAGCAATGAGGGGCAAGCATGGTGGAGATGTAGTACGACAAATAAGTGCATCATATGATGATCATGATCATGAGGGGAGTGATCATTGTTCTAGTACTCCATCTCCTCCTCCACCTCGCGCTGGAGATGATGATGATGAGAAGCCTGTAGCATCTAGTCATGATCATGAGCAGTCATCGTCTGAGAAATCTACGCCATCTCAGCAGACATGTCCTAGTCTTGGGCAGGCACCTGATCTTGAGGAGGGCACAGGTCCATCTGAGGAGGTAGGTCCATTGACTGATCAGGCCGCCGCAACATCCACTTATCAGGCTGGACCATCCATGAGTCATCAGCAGGCAGTTTTCGATCAGCATGCACCTCCAGATCAGTAGGCACGTGATCATCATCTATTTGAGCATGTCAAGGTTACACCATCAACTGAGGCCTCAACTAGTACTAGTATTGATGTACCACCAGATATTTGACATTTATATGCATTTATATTACAGTTGTATCTTTTTTATTATATATATATTACAATTGTATATTTTTGACATTATATATATAGTCCATGTATTTTATGTTCATGTTACAAATGTACTTAATTTACATGTTGGTCTTCATCATGATGTGTATATTGTTAGGTCATGTTAGATATGTTCATTTAATGTGAAACTTGTAGATAGATGTGTATGTGATAGCATTTTTTTGACATGAGATGTATATTTGATGTTTGTGTTGTGATGATGCCTTACAATGTTGAAATTTTATTAGATGATCATGATCACGATGATTAGATGATGTTAGTGAATTCGAATGTGTTTTTTAGTCAAATTTGATGTTTGTACGATGGTATCATGTTTATTTTTAATATTAAATCATGATATTTATTAAATATTGTGCAGTGATTGTAATTGAAATTTTAATTTTAATTGTATATAAATTGTAAAATTGTAATTGTATTTCTAATTGTGATTTTAATTGTAACTATATGTAAAATATTTGTAAAATTTTAATTTTAATTGTAATATTTAATGTATTTTGAAATTATTTTAATTGTAATTTTAATTGTAATTGTATGTAAAATTATAAAATTGTAATTGTAATTGTATGTAAAATTCTAAAATTGTAATTGTACTTGTAATTGCAATTTTAATTGTAATTGTTTGTAAAATATTTATAAAATTTTAATTGTATTGTGAAATAATTGTAATCGTATGTAAAATT
Source organism: Pinus albicaulis (assembly GCA_034641835.2). NCBI lineage: Eukaryota > Viridiplantae > Streptophyta > Pinopsida > Pinales > Pinaceae > Pinus > Pinus albicaulis. Next base: position 36,485 of record JAXQQM020060777.1, read on the forward strand.
ATAAAATTGTAATTGTAATTGTAATTGTATGTAAAATTCTAAAATTGTAATTGTATGTGAAATTGTAAAATTGTAATTGTATGTGAAATTGTAAAATTGTAATTGTAATTGTATGTAAAATTGTAAAATTATATTTGTAATTGTAATTGTATGTAAAATTGTAAAAATGTAATTGTAATTGTAATTTTAATTGTAATTGTATGTAAAATATTTGTAAAATTGTAATTGTATTGTGAAATTGTAAAATTGTAATTGTAATTGTATGTATGCTCATCATTCAATTTTATTAAAAATTTTAAATTTGTAATTGTAATTGTAATTTCTCATCTTAACCACAAATCTAGAAGAATTAATGTGTTGTGGTGTAAAGTTTTTTTATATTTCAAAACCTAAAAAAATTACTTAAAGAAATTTAATCCCTGTTTATGTTTAATAGGTATTGGTTAAGATATATATATATGTGTGCTTGTGGATTCAACACCTCATGGCCTCTAAAATGTCTTCAAGCACTTGGATTGTGTAAAATAGACAATTTGAATTTACAATTCCAAAAAATATTTGTTGGATTTAAATCCAAATTTACTGAAAAATATAGCTTAGCCAAAATGTACAATAGTAAGACTACCCTAAAAAAATTTGCCAAACAAATATAATATATACATAGTTGACATTGAAATATTTTACTTAACATGGGAATTAAATCATTTTATATATGAACCATATTATCTACACATTAAAAAAAAAAATACCAATTTTTTTAAACAAATAATAATAAAATATTTTACTTAGCATGGGAATTAAATCATTTTATATATGAACCATATTATCTACGCATTAAAAAAAAATACCAATTTTTTTAAACAACTAATAATAAAATATTATTATTGATGTTTTATAATATTTTTAATTAATATTAACTAACCATGTATATTATTTTTTTTTTTTTTATTACAATCAACATTTATTTTATATATGTGTGTGTGTATTAACCACTCAAGCTAAAATCCTTGAACATGAATATAATTTCACATTAAAAAGTTAATGAATTACAAATCTCCCTAGTTATGGAGTAGTTGAAATTTTTTATTCTTAATTACTTTATCTTTCTATGCATGCCAAATTTGTTTGCACTATACATCCCAATATAAAGGCATATGTCAATTTTTTGCACACCATACATCCTAATATGAGAGTTTTCTCACCACAAGTTAATAGAGAAAAATAAAATATTCACTAAATAAAAAATAATGTCATCTATAATTAAAAAAAATACAAAAATAAATATATTCCTTGTTTAATTTAAGGTTCACAAGATAAAATGAAATATACACTAAATATAAAGTTGACAAAATAAAATTTAATATACACTAAATATAAAAAATGTAATCTATAATAAAATAAAAAAATAAATACACATACTTAATGAAATATATTAAAAACAATTTCATATTAAAAATTAAATGATATACATATCCAAATATACACTAAATGTAAAAATGTAGTCTATAATAAAATAAAAAAATAAATACACATACTTATTGAAATATATTAAAAACAATTTCATATTAAAAATCGAATGATGTATATCCTTGTTACTAAGTAAATATAATTTTTATTCTTAATTATTTTTCCTTTTGATGCATGTCAATTATTGTGCCAAGAGATGTATTATAAAACTCAACCTGAGGGAAGCATAATCTCTTCTCTTTTGTGTTCAATCTAAATTTGACATTAGAAAATTAAATATTAAATAAATTTAAAAATTTTAATAATAATAAAAATTAAAATTAAATTAAAAATAAAAATAAATAAATATTTTCATTAAAACATGTTAAAACAATTATATATTAAAAACTAAATCTATGACATTATCTTTAATTTTTTTTTCTATGTGCAAAATTATTGCTTCAATTGAATATGAAGGATGTATAATTCTTTTTGTTATCAATCTAAAGTCAAACACAAAAAATTAAAAATTCAAGAAATAAAAAGATAATGTTAAATATAAGAAAAAAATAAATAAATATACATATTTATTGAAATATATTAAATATATATATATATATATATATATATATATATATATATATATATATATATATATATATGAATGTGAACAATATGAGACATAAATAAAATATTTAAATGTTTATAATAAGTAAAAACTAAAAAATAAACTGAAAAATATTTGCAATTGATAAAGAAAGAATCAACTCTGATCCATCTTAACTCTAAATCTATGAAGAATCTTTAAAAATTAATTTATCCAAATTTTGCATAATAAAATATATTTCCATTTAAAGAAAGAATTTAATAAATCCAAAATAAAGATAGATTTAAGTTTATTTTATTTAATATAAATATTAAAATATTTTATTTCAATATGAAAATATTTTATTTTATTTTAATATTAGTTATTTTAAACTTAGAAGTTAAGTAACCTTTAAAATATAAAATTCTCTGTAAGTTTTCATAGCCATATTGCACTAGGTATATATTGCACTAGATATAGGTATAGGTATTGCGTACAGTTACATGTTTGGCTTTCTTTTATAATTTTTTAATGCAGAAGAGACATAAGAATCTTATAAATGGGGACTTATCGAGCCAGCTTTCTGATTGTAGCCCGGATTAGGAAGCTAAGACTGCAGAAAATCACGGGCACTGCGTCATTATCAACGTTAATCAAATCCAGTTGGTAGAGAAAATCTGTTTCCATTGTGCACGCGCTTCAATTTTCTTAGGGGCGTCATAATCACAAAACGAATTTACAATGAGAAAAGGAGTTAAAAGTAGCATAATTATTAGCTACAAACAAAAATATGCTCGTGAATTTGATAGTGCCCGAAACAGCACTATCAAAAGTATAATTCCTAACAGCATCACGCTCACCATGATTAAATTTAAATGTGACCCTTTAATAGAGGTATCTGATTATCAATCTATTGATAATTTAAATGCGACGCTTAAATAGCGGTATCTGATTATCAATATTTAGTATATAAATCAATATGTTACAATTACATGTTTCCATAATTTTAATTAAAATTTAAAATGTAGCTTTAAAAGGAATGAATATAATAAATATGTTTTAAGGTTTTTTTCATTGGCCAAGAACTCTTTTTGTAGGACATAACTAAATAAGTTAACAGCTTAAGATTTAGAAGTTTTAAAATATAATATATATGTCTCAAGATTGTTTTTTTAAGCTAAAAGTTTAGTTAAAAGGTCTTTTTTATAAGATATAAGGAAATAAGTTAACACTCTAAGAGGAATGTTTTTTAGCTAAAAGGTCTTTTTTATAAGACATAAGGAAATTCCGAAGTATTTGACAAAAGTAAAAGTCTATCTTTTAGGGATCACTAGTGAGCAATTGCAAATAATGTGGTTTTCCTTAAATAACAATGATGAGTCAACTTGTATTAGTAAATAGTAGTTAGTAACAACTTTCCTATTGATATCTCTAGATGCGGGTGATCCGTAATGTGATGTTGCCACGACACCTTGGCTCTCCAACACCATGCAGTTGCCCTCTCCATGAGGCAGCGCCTGCCCCAGGCATGAGAGCCTTTAAGATGCCTCACTAGTCCATAGCGTGGAGCTCTCCTCGGCATTCAATTTTGTTTGATGAGCATTCACTCCTTCTTGTCCAACTTACAGAAGCGCTCTGGCCATATATGGGCAATGGCGCCGACTCCAGACAACAATTATCCAGCGCCTCCCTCTGTCTTTCCCTCAGGCTGGCTCTGCAAGCTCCTGCCCTCGGCTATGTTGGTCCTTGTTGTGCCTTTGCCCCTCACTTTGATGTTCAGTCGCCCTCCGCTCATTTGTTTCACGCTGCCTATCAATCCATTACGTGTCCATATCTCTCTACTCACGTGCCTCATCTTCATTCTTAGAATTTTGCTGACACCATGCCTCGCCGTCACCCAATGCGTTGCCGCAGAGGAGGGGGAAGAGGTTCGCCCTCTCGCCCTCCAATTTCCGCCATGGCAGAGCACTTGATGGATTTGTCTGTGGCCATGGAATCGCCAGAGTTTTATCACCCACAACTCCTCTCAACCCATTTCACGTTTCGAATTCTGAAAGCTCAGCGAAGTAATTCTGGCCCAAGGTCTAGGAAAAGGCTACGTAAATCCACTCTCTCTCATTCTTCCTCCCATCAGCCTAGAAAAATGGTGGCTCTTCCTGTCAAATGCATGGAGGAAACATCTGATAGCGAGGGCAGCAGCAGCTCAACCGAAGGTGCCAGGCATTCGAACAAGGCAGAAGACACGGGTGCTTGTTCCACCTCCACATCAGAGTTGGATCCTCAGCTCTCCAAGAAAGAGGATGACCCCTTTGACTATGGGTACTACATAGTGGAAGAACCGCGTCATCAGTAGCTTCAAGATGCAAAGGACCAGAATGTATAGTGCCATGGTTCATCTTTCTCTAGTTTTTTCTAGCTTTACTATATTTTCCCTGTTCATTTTCATTCTGCACAACAAACTTAGCTATTGAGATTTTATGTTTAAGGTTAGTTTCCTCATTAGGGGCATCTCTGTCTATGTTCTATGCACTGCTTCATGGGTTAGTTCCCCCCTAAGGGGGAGCCCCATTTTTATTTTTTTGAATCATCTCTTTCCCATCTCGAATGGCTAGCTTAGCAATCTCGAAGTTGGATTGTATCTCTTTGTATTTTTTGTATTATATAATAGAATCTAGTGTTATGCAAAAGAAAAAAACAAAAAAGTTTTCCTATTGCTAATTTGACAACTGAATTTTCCTACTATATTAAAAAAAATAAAAATTAAATCAAATATTATATCACTTATAAGTAATAATAAATTTGAAATACTATTTAAATTTTCCGTGAAAATCACATCAAAAGCAAATTCAACAAATCGACAAAATTTGCTTTGAAGTGATTTTCACTCAAAAAATTTATACACTATTATGAGTCACAGAAATCAAATTCCTAATATTTAAACTATTAAATTAAAAAAAAAAAAAATTGCTAAATTATAATTAACCATATTAAATAATAAAAAATCAAGCTATTCCATATGGCCACAAACAAAAACTCACATTCAAATTAGTGTATATGAATATTTATGGAGTAGATAAACTACTGCACAATTCTCTATAATTCACATACCAAAATATGAAGTTGTTATACACCGGCAATGAAAAGTGACTATTGAAGAACTTAATTCATCCAAATAAAATAAATCACATATTTTTTATGTAAAATTATAATAAAATTTATATTAAACTATGACTTTAAAAAAATTAATGCTCCATGTAAATATGACTTCGAAAAATTTAATAATACACTATCTAAATAAGAAATTCAAACTAGTGAGAGAGAGTTTTCCTATTTGAAATTTGCGCGACCAACATTTGGCAGAGGGCCTATGGCATCTGAAATTGACCAAAGGAGAGAGAGAGAAGGAACAAGTCAAATACGCATGTATAGACGCGCGTGGTTGGTAGTTGAAGTCACGGTGTAGAAATTTGAGAAGAAACTAAAGCAAGGTTCAAAATAATCGTTAAAAAAATTGATAACCAACGAAGTTTAAAAACTCACCTAACTTAAATGTGCCTTCAACATATTCTCCAAAGTTAGAGATATATATTGAAAAAATTAATAAAGAATTAACTCCCAACAAAGTTGAGAAAATTATTAAAAGGTTTAATAAAGTATTACCATCTTTGGAGCCCCGTACAGGTTGCATGTTTTTCGCTAAAATGATATGTGGTAAAATTCTTTTTTGATTAAGGGAAAAAGTATGATAAAAAATTTAGTTGGGAAGCAAATGAGTCGTTGGAAGTTTTAATTGATTATTATAATTAATTTTGAAATTATGATTTATAAAATAAATTTAAAAGAAATATGGAATAATTTTTAAAATATTCTTTTATTAAATTTGAATTGATTATTATAATTAATTTCAAATTATAATTTATAAAATAAATTTAAAAGTAATATAAAATATCTTTAAAATGTTTTTTTTTATTTAATTGCTTAGTAAAAAATTATATTTCAAATATATACTAATTAATTAAGAACTTAATTATGGTTAAAATATTTTTATCACTAAAAGTTTTTATGTGATGAGTTGGGTTGTTATAGCACTCATGGTGATGTATTTGGACATGTTAATGAAAATGGAGTAAATAAGAAAAATGAAAAATGAAAAATCTTACCAAACTTACTTTTATATATATATATATATATATATATATATATATATATATATATATATATGTATGTATGTATGTATGTATGTATGTATGTATGTATGTATATTATTGGTAAAATATTTGTATCGCTAAAAGATTTAACATATATATATTATATATATTATTCTTCTATTCCCCTACAGTGAGATGATATATATATGCTCTGTATTTATATTTAATCATGAGGTTGTAAAAATCTTGATACCAGGAACTAATATATTTTTTTATTTCACTATATATATATATAAAATAAAATAAAATAAAAATAAAAATAAAATTGTTTTTGATACGATAAAATAATACTCTTATACATTATTTCATTTCTTCATTAAATATAGATTATTTATTTTACAATAAATTATTTTTGTGTTTTAATATTGGTTTATTTTTTTTAGAATAATGAATTGATGTAAAATTACTTCACAAATTTTTAAAATAAATATAATGATTGTTCTATATTTCAAGAGTTAGCTATTAATATTGATTATATATTTCAAATATTATTAGATATAAGTTTTACTTTTTTTCTATAAATTCTAAGAAATAGGTAAAAATAAACATCATGAATGTTAAATCTCATTGAATGGTTGCCAAGCTAGTAATTTGGAGAGTTTATCTATAATAAACAAGAATATAGTTCACTCACTTTTGTGGGGTTAAACCTTTGTTTTTTTTTACTTTTTTATGTGAGTCTTAAATGATTGCAGGATTAACATGTTGTCTGAGTAGCTACGACCCACTGACACCTAAGCCACTGCACTAGGATATCGCACCTAGCCTAAGTGACAAGTGACACCAATCCTTAGCATGGTTGTATTTTTTCCTCGTAGTTTAAAACTAGTGACCTTTATACCATGGATTGCCTTAAAAAAACACCCAACACCCAATTTATTGTTTGCTCTAGTCCCTAGAGTAGGGTTAAACCCTTGCTATAACACTTGTTTTTTTTTTGGGTAATGGTATATTCACACAATATATAGTAATGTCTCTTTTCTATTTATGCCCCCTCATTAGAGGGCATGATCCATGTTCCTAATATCCTTTCCATTAGAATGAGAGATATCTTTCCTTCAAAGAGTACAATGCATATCCAAGAAAAGGAAGAAAAAAAGGACCTTAGGCAAGCTAAAGGTTATTGCATTCAAGTGCTATGAATTAGGTCTCAAACAAATGCAAGTCTTTTCTAAAGAATTGATAATCCATTAATGTGATATGGGTTCTATTAAAAATACTTTAGCAATACAAATGGTAGTTAAGACCTATACCATGGCTAAAAGAGGAAAACAAGATCTTTAACCAATAAACAAAATTATATCACACTCAATTGCCATAAAAAAAATCTCTAACTAGAATTATAAAAACTATTAGTATATTTTACATAATAAAAATAAGTATTAAAACCCCACCATATTTAAGTAAGAACAATAAATTGGTCCATTATATATATATATAATTTCAACTCCTACTAAATTAATTATTTAAATAATAAATTCATTTATAAATAATTGTTTTAAAATAAATTAATTATTTAAACAATAAATTAATTTATAAATAATATATATAAATAATTGTTTTAAATAGATTTAATTTAGAGTTACTTTACATTACAGTTGCTTTTTGATATAGAGTGGGATGTGTGAAATACCATAGTGTGTTATGTGATAGATATAGAACATGGAAATGTCCATTTGGATTTAACTATAAGCAATGAAATGACAATATTAATGGACAATTAAGATATGTTTTTTATTAATTTGTTTTATAATTTTATAATTTATTTCAAAATTTTAAATGTTAACAAATTTTTTCTGTAATAAGTGTATAATAAAGAGATTTTATATATATATATATATATATATATATATATATATATATGATTATGATGGTGGTGGTGGTAGTTAACATCTACTGAGATTAATCTTTGAATCTATTTAAATAAAAATAAAAATAAAAAATTAAAAAATAAATAAATCAATTTAATAATATAAATAAATAAATTTAGAATTATAAGTTAATAATAAAATTTGAATCTAATTAGATTAAAAATAAATAAAAAAATCAATATATTTTTATTAAAAAAAAAATATTTTAGTAATAAGACACCTATCAATATAATTATTTTAATCAATACGAATGAAGAAAAAAATACTATCATATATAAAATACTTAATTATATATAATGAAATAATAACAAATAAATAATTTTATAAAATTTTGTTATTAATATTTAAATATTATTTTTTTAAAATTATTAAAAAAAATTCATTTTATAATAATATAATCATTTAAATTCACTTTAGTCTATAAATTGTTATTGATGAAGATTTATGGAGAATTGTGTGTTGTGATTATAGGTTTTCTCAATATTTGGGTGAACCCCTTCACCTATGGTCTCAAAAAGATAATCCTCTCCATCGAGAGATAGAATTGTAGTATGGATATTGGTCTCAAAAAGACAATCCTCTCCATCGAGGGATAGAATTGTAGTATGGATATTGGTCTCAAAAAGACAATCCTCTCCATCCAGGGATAGAATTGTAGTATGGATATTTCCACAATCAATAAATTATTATTGTTGAATACTTATGGAGAAGTGTGTGTTGTGATCATAGGTTTTCCCAATATTTCAGGTGAACCCTTCACCCATCTTCACTCAAGGCAAGTTCTCTAAAGTTCTAGTATCAAAGAGACAATCCTCTCCATAAAGGAATATAATTCTAGCATGGTTGTTTCTACATTCAATAATTTTTTATTGATGAATACTTCTGGAGAACTCTTTGTTGTGATCATAGGTTTGCCCAAAGTTTCTGGTGAACCCTTCACCTAGCTTCAAAAACAGTAGCTTCTAAAAAGCTCTGGTTTCAAAGAGACAAGCATGGATATTTCCACACTCAATAAATTATTGTTGATGAATACTTTTGGAGAACTTTTTATTGTGATCATAGATTTGTCTAGCTTTTCCACTGAACCCTTCACAAAGTGAAACTACTCAAAATTTATGGTCTCAAAGAGACAATCCTCTCCATATAGGGATAGAATTTTAGCATCAATATTTCCATAGTCAATAAATAGTTATTGCTGAAAACTTTTGGAGAATTGTGTTGTGATCATAGGTTTTCCCAATATTTCTAGTGAAGGGTTCACCATAACTTCTTTAAAGTTCTGGTGTCAAAGTGACAATCTTCTCCATTTGGGCAAACTTATGATCACAACACATAATTCTCCAAAAATCTTTATAAAAAACAATTTATTGTATATATAATTTTCAAATTAAATTTAAAATTTTATAATGATATAAAAAAATAAAAAAATTATTTTAAAACACAATATTAAAATTTTAAAATAAATAAAATATTTCTCTTTAACACACATTTAATTTTTCTGTTTTAATTATTAAATATAAAAAATTTAAAGTCATTTAAATAATTTATTCTATTTTTTAACCTCTCATTCTATATTTGAACTTATGTGGTACATCATCGCATGGGATTTTAAATTCAAACCTCTTATTACATAATACAATAGCAATTTTTGAAGAATATGTACATGAGAGTTTGTATGGTTTCTGCTGCTCCCATAACACGTTCCTTTTTCGACTAGTTGGCTACAAAAAATTTCTCTCCACACCTATTTCTTTCGCCGTTAACCTGAGATGATACCATGAAACAATGACAGATTTAGAAAATAGAATAGGGAGTTTTACACGTTTAGAAATTGAAAATTTTTGGAAAGAGAGTTTTGCATTATTTTCCACCCAAAACATTTTTTCCATTGCATCGCAATCGATATCTAGAAACCTTTAACGGCTAGTACCGTACTCGAATATTTTACCATATTCTTTTATCCCAATTTCTATAAAACTCTGATATATTGGCATTTACAGTGGATAATTCCACAGCACATTATATTATTGTAAAATTCTAAAAGTCTATGCAAGTTTTAATTACGCAATGAGATGAGTGAGATATTGCACTAGGTATGGTATAGACATAGATATTGCGTATCAGTTACATGTTTCACTTTGTTTTATATTTTTGTAATGCAGAAGAGACATAAGAATCTTATAAATATGGACTTATGAACTTTCTGACTCTAGCCCCAATTGGGAAGCAGGACTGCTCAAAGCACGGGGATTGCGTCTTAATCAACGTTTAGTCGGTTTTAGATAAAATCAGGTTTCTAGCCCAAATCTGTTTCAATCGTGCACGCTCTTCAATTTTCTTAGGGGTTTCATTTTCACATGACTAAATTGAAAAGTAGTTAAAAATTAGTAATTATTAATTACAAATAAGAGATGTCTCACACGAGTGAAAGTTTGTTCACTTAGGGACTAGCAGCAGAGTGAGGTGGTTTTCCTTATTGGAGTGATAAGTTAGCTTGTATTTGCAATTAGGAAAACAAAAAATGATTGTTCTTATTATTAGTTTAACAACTAAATTATAATAGATTTTCCTATTATTTATCCACTAATTAACTATAATGAGATTTAAATATCATCCTTAGAAAAACCATATCAAATTATCAATCTATTAATATTTAATATATCAAAATAAAAAAAAATAAAAAACTTATTAAAAAAACAAAACAAAACACTCTAAATTCCAATCTCTTTTTCAATTCAAATTCAAATACCTCACGACCATGATAATCGTTTCTAAATCATAATGCATTGATTTATTTATGGAGTGGATAAACGATTCTATAATTCAAATACCAAAACATCAAGTTGTTATACGCCCACAATGAAAATTGAAAAGTGAAAAGAACTTAATTTGTACAAATACTTTCAATCACGTATGTTTTCCATATAAAACTATAATAAAATTTGTAGTTAAAACAAATTTGAAAAAAAATTAATAATAATTTATATAAATATTTTAGGGGCGCCATAAATATTGGCAAAATATGAATAGATATATGGGGTATTCTTATATTAATTGTAGATTCTAGAAATATCTTGAAATCTAACTATCAAGAAGGAGGTCAATGTTCGGAAAGCTCAAATGCTTGGTAGTTGAAGTCATGGTGTAAAATTTTAAGAAGAAACTAAAAAAACAAAAAGTATAAGAAATATCAATTGTTATAGGTGGAAGGTAAAGTAAAAATAAGCATTAATCAATAAAGCAATTGAACACCAAGAAATGCCATAGGAAAACCCCAACTCTAGAAAAGCCTAGTCTGATGGAATTCCATTTGTCTTTAGCTAAAACTCTTACTAAGCTTGTTGAGGAGACCCTACTCAATCTTTGGCACCTTCACCCTTGACACACTTATAAAGAAAATAAAAAAGTCTATTTATAGACTTATATCCAACCAAATACAAATGGCATAATACCACAGGCCACTAAACCATGTGCCCCAAACCACTA
>JAXQQM020061247.1:0-47868 GCA_034641835.2 Pinus albicaulis
TTTACAATGCTATAGAATGATGTAGAAGAAGAAGACACACTAGACCATAACCCCAACTATGAAAAAACCACCTAATGATGATCATAGACCTCCCGACACTGCCTCTTCAACTCTTGGCGGATAGACACTAGTATAATTTTTACAATAATGTATTTACAATGACTTAGTACAATGCTACCTTTACAGTGACTGTATGCAGTGCTGCCCACTTGAAGACTTCATGTGATGAAATTCTTGCTGCTATTCTGCACCTTGCTTGTTGCTCTTGTCATGCTACCCTCTGCTGCACCTTGCTTTGCTTTGCTGCCCTAGAAAGTCTGGTCCTTTGCAGCCCTTGACAACACATGATCTAGCTTTTTCTTGCCTTCTAGGAGCTCGATATTGAATCTGGTTTATCTCTGTTATTTAAGATCCCTAATATGTGATTTTAGGTCCTGTAGTATTCCTCTGAGTCTTCTTTCCAATGCCACAGGTCTGACCCAATTTGGATTTTTCATGGGAGAGTTATGCCCAATCTCTCACATTGCCTTAATTAAGGACTGTTTCAGTAGAGCAAACTTGTACGGTGTGCCACGTGTTACTGTTTCTTCATTCGGCTCTGCAATTGATAGAAAGAAAATTACAGTTCGTGCACTATCTGCCACTTTTTACAGAATTCCAATCCGATACTCAGAGAGAGAGTTATGACGATTTTCCCAAGGTCACTTCTTTGAGATGAATTTTAGGAGCCTGCAAAAACACTAACTTCCACGGATCATATCTCTGAAAATATTGCGTACCTTGATCTAAAATTTTCATAGGAGCTTCCTCAGGATTTCGGCTTCGCCTCATAAAAATTTCAGCTTCTGAACCTTCGTAGAAAAAACGTTAAAGCGAAAATTCCACGATGACCTGTGTCAGATAGCGAAATCCCTTGCATAAGGAGGATATGAGGATCACAATTTATATAAATGCTTAGGTTGAGAGGGGCTTCAACAACTGAACGTGGGAGGGATTTTAGGAGCTTAAAAAATATTAATTATGACATTTCAATGACCCATGCCACAACCCCATGGGGTTTTAGCCCACTAACTGGGGTTATAAACTTCAAAAATGAATATCTCTCAAACCGTGAAGAATTACGTGGCATGCCATATATCAACGGAAACATCTCGACAAGAAGAAACCATCAAAAGAATTCTTGACCCAAAATATAGTAATTTGGTAGGTCAAAATTCCCATGCAACATTGGGGTAGCCCCTAGTGCTGCCTAGGTTGACATCAATGACAACCGCTAATCAACAGGATGTCCTATATGTGCCAGGAATGAAGAACCTTATATCCGTTTTAGCATTGGAGGACAGAGGGTATGAGGTGTTGTTCAGGAGAGGGCAGGTGCTTATATATCCTAGGGGCACTCGAGTTGATTCAGCTAGAGTGATTGTTGTGCGCCATGACAAGGTGTACAAGTTCTCATTCCAACCCCTGATGGCATTGAGTAGCAGTACCGATAGCAGATCTAGCATTTCAGATTTGCGTAAGATTTGGCACCGCAGGATGGGGCACATGTATCATGGGGCCTTGAGGACATTGTGGGAGATCACCATAGGTGTGCCAGATTTCAGTTCTAATCACCTTGATACATGCAGAGGATGTGCTATGGGGAAGTTTGCCAAATCCCCTTTTCTCAGCAGTGACAACAGAGCAACATGGATTCTTGACTTGATTCATACCAATCTGAGTGGTCAGATCATGCATCCTTGAGTGGCTATGAGTATTATGTGTTATTCATTGATGATCACTTCAGGAAGACCTGGATTTATTTCTTGAAGACCAAGAGTGAGGTCTTCAAGTGGTTTCAAAAGTTCAAAGCTCTTGTGGAGACTCAGACAGGTCGGAAGATCAACGTCCTCAGGTTGGACAAAGGAGGGGAGTATACCCTTGGTGAGTTTGTTGATTTTTGTGCGGAGACAGGCATCAGGAGGGAGTTCATAGTTCCTTACAACTCCCAGCAGAACGAGGTTGCAGAGAGGAAGAACAGATCCGTCATTGGTGCTGCCAAAGCCATGCTTCATGATCAGGGGTTACCTTTGTTTTTGTGGGCAGAGGCTTGCAACACTACTGTGTACTTGCAAAACAGGAGTCCACATCATGCCTTGGGCAATGTGATTCCGGAGGAGGCTTTTTCTGGGAAGAAGCCTGATGTTTATCACCTCCGTATCTTTGGGTGTGTTACATACTCCTATGTTCCCAAGGAGAAAAGTACCAAGCTAGAGCCCACTGCAGATAAGGGCATATTTGTGGGTTATAGTGAGACCTCGAAAGCCTTTCGGATTTATATTCCTGCGAAGAGGAAAGTTTTTGTCAGGCGGGATGTGAAGTTCGAGGAGGATAGGGCTTTCAGGAGGTCACGCGAGTTAGAGTAATTGGATTCACTAGACCCTCAGGAGCAACTGAGTCAGTCATAGGGATCAAGTGGATAGGGATCAGGAGGTACATCAATTACAATGTCATGTCCATCAGTGAGTAGTGGCTCTCAGAGTTAGATCGATGGTGCTTCGGGCAACATGCAGAGCAGTCCGCAGAGCAGTTTACAGGGTAGTTGTTAAATTTGGACAACTAGGTCCAAACTCCGGGTTGTGCTGCTCAGATGATGATCCCAATATTTTTATTGGATTCCTCTTTCAGAGAGGTGTAAGATTGATATAAAGATCATCTCGATCGGATGAGCAGAACATGTACTTTGAATTTATTCCACTTATGTGCTAGGTCAGCTTGGAATATAATATACACTTAAATGTCTTAAAAGGTGTGTCACACACCCTCAAAGATGCCTATATAATGGAGAGACTTGGAGTTCATTATACACACATTTTTTGTGGAGGATTTTCTTCTCTCTTGATGGCGATGGAGCTGCGTTCTTGGTGCTGCGTATTTGTGGAGTTATCTATTTGGGTTGTACTGGGTTATGTGTGACACGCTTCGCTGAATGACCTATTGAAGACTTTGCTGGTAGAAGCATCCTACTGATCGTCGTAAGCCTCCATTCATTATCTCTGTTTTGGCTTGTCTTCCATCGATCTATTGCTATGTTCTATCTGCTTCAGTATTTTGTGCCCTAATCTGAAATGGCATAGAACATGTTCTAAACTTAACATGGTATCAGAGCTGAGGTGAAGACAAAGCCCAACATGCTGTGGATATTTGCGGTCATGGTTGAAGGACAAGAAGAGAAACTTGATTAGGACAAAGCAAAGGATAAGAAGTTGAGTTTAGGTCTCTTTATGACTGTTTGGATGCCAAGTAAACCTTGCAGGAAGGCCAAATTCCATAGGGAGTTTTCTGAGAACGATTGGATCTATTTTGGGTGGGCAAACCCTTGTAGAAGGAGCCGCAGTTCTATGCGGAAAATCTGGAGAAGGCCGCAGCCCTAGGTGAGGGCCGAAGTCTGTTTGGAAGGCTGGAAATAGCCTGAACGTCAGTACATAAGAGCAGCCTCTCAAAGAAAGGAACCCGCAACAAATCTAAAGGCTAGACGTGGAGGAGGAGAACTGGTTTTATCTCCTTCAGGGCCGCAGAAGCTATAGGAGGCTGCCGTTGTGTTTAAGGGAAGATTGCATGGAGTTTTGAAAGTTTTTTTTTTGTGGAACTCTCCTTCAGCTGGCTACAATAATGAAGAGCACCTACAGCTAGGCCTGAGGACTATTTTTCCTTGAGGCCGAAAAGCTCCAGCTAGGGCAAGCAGCTCTCTTTTGGTTAAACAGGTGGCTGGGTAGCTAGGGAATTTCTGTTGAGGCCGCAGGAAATAGGCTACCACAACAAGGAGGATAAGGCTGCGTGGGGCCCTCCAGCACTTGTTTGTGAGGTTGTTTACTTCAGCAAGGAGGCTGAGCTTCAGGAGCCTTCGCAGGTCTATTTGGGCAACAACGAGGTAAAGAGAAGCCTGTTTTGATGGGGCTGTTAGGTGATTGTCAGATCTGTGGTAGACCGCAGACCTAACCACCTTAAAACATGACAGTGTGGGAGTGTTTGGAGCTGCAAAGTGCCCAGAACTTCAACCTACATTGTGACCATCTCTCCTTTCCTAAATCATCAACAGAGAAATCAACGAGCAAATAAGGTATGCTTTATGTGCTATTTTTGTATAAAAAATTCTCTGTAACAGGTTGCAGAAAGAAGGCTGCTACAGCAGCAGTATGGGACGTCAGTTTGAAGACGTGAGGACTTGTCTCTAGGACGAGTATCTGTTTGGGTATGTAATTCTAAAATGACACTCAAGTTAGACCACTACTAATTAACACTCTTCAACGAAGACAGGAGTTTAACGCAGTGATAAAGGCTCTCTGTTTTGGGCTTGTGCTTACCTAGCATAATAAAAGGCTCAGTCTAAACTGTTTCAGACTTGGTCTAGTAATAAGGTTTTGTGCTAGAGTTTCCTGATGCTCGGACAACAATAGCCTCAGATCTGAGATAAGTTTCCTTCATACTCAGACTGATACAGTAATATCCTCGAACCTTAAGCTCGAACTAGCACCAATACACTGTTTGGAAATGTGTGGTGTTGTAAACCTATGGAAGGAAGGTTGGATGTCCTATTTAGTTCGAACATATAAACAACAAGACTCGGACAGTGGGATAAAAGGTGACAACGCAGAACAACAGCCATTATAGAGGACTGTAATAATTGCAGTATACTTGGGCGAAGGCTGACAGGTGAGCTATACCCAGACCTATCTACAAAATAGCTCAGATCTGTGGGAAGATTCTCTGAGCTCGGATCTATTACAAGAAAAAATCACAGGACCTGTTGCTAGCTCAGATCTGTGTCATACTACAGATCAATTTGTGACTTATGACTGAGCTAGATCTGTTAGACATCATATAATGTGTGGACTAGCATGTAAAAGGGTAAATTCAACGTTTGGAACATTTGCAAGATTGGTTCCTAGATCTGTGCAATTTAAGAGATAAATTGTTGAACTGAGATCTGAAAATTTAAAGCCCTAGATCAGTCAACCATCAACTGCAGTTGGGCAGATTTGGAATCCCTAAGAAGTAGTCTCTTTAAATGAAATTGGAAGGATCTTCACAGCGTTGATTCTAGAAGCCACTAGTGCCATATTATGAAACAGTCAAATTATTGTCAAGATGGGCAAATCTGTAAGCCCTAGGAAGAATGACAAGAGAAGTTGATTTGTCATAGAGTTAGGCCAATGTTGGTAGCCTTAGGAGCAGTCTTCTAAAATGACCAAAAGAATGAAAAATGGACAGATATGGGAAATAAGAAGCAGTGTAGGATCATGAGAAGAGTAATCATGATATATTATCCCTGTTTCACAGAGACATATGGCAGAATACATATGACCATGAAATTTGAAATCTTCAAATACTATATGGCAGTATGACCATGATGAAGAAGATAGTGATGGGTACGATAAAATTATGGCAACATCGTAATCAACGATACGACAGTGATGATGATTCTATAGCTGCAATCTTGAGGAGCTAAATCTGTCATTCTATGTCACTGTCATGATGACAGTGACATAGACAGTCACCCATGTTTATGTGATTCATCATAGTTGTAATCTGTATCAGTCTTACATTGAAGCGTAATAATAAACTTGGAAGTGTGATTTGAGAAGTTTTTGCAGTCTTCAGTCACGTTGTTGGGGTCTTGAATGGCTTTGACTGTGGGAGAATAATACTCCTTTTCCAAGCTGGAGTCTGGGATGCCCTCATTTGAAATAGATGTCTTCTCTTGTCTTCTCTCACAAGAGAAGCTGGCATTAAGAGGGACAATTCAACTTTATGTGCTCTTGAGCTAATATCATTGTTGAACGAAAGAAGATCCTCATGGCTCAAAGACATATGGTTTCAGAGGGGGAAATTCCGGAAGAAATCCAAGAAGCCATATAAATACCAGGGGTATCTAGCTGCCATAAGTATAATATGGGCCTGGATCATTTGAAGAAGCTGTAAGGCATCAAGCCTGGAAGGATACGAGGATGATGTCTGGGATATGGTTCATAGACCACAAAACAAAGCTGTTGTCACCTCGATATAAGATCAAGCATGGATCTGATGGGAAATTGTGTTGCCTGAGACTTCTCTAGGAAGGCACTGATTATTATTGCACCTATAATCTATTATTTCCCTTGTTGCTACGCAAGGACAGAATCTTCATCAGATGGATAAAAAGACCACCTTTTTTGGCATGGTGCGATAAAGGAAGAGGTGTATGTAGAGCAACCTTTGGGGTTCGAAGTACAGGATAGGGACACCCATGTCTGCAAGTTGAAGAAAGCCCTCTATGGGCTGAAGCAAGCACCCAAAATTTGGTACGAGAGGATAGATAACTACCTGGTGAAGTTGGGCTTCACTCGTAGTAATGCTGATTACTTCAAAAGTTGATAGAAAGAAGCCTCTCATTCTGGTGCTGCATGTGGACAACTTCTTCCTGACAAGATGTTGACCCTCTCATTCATCAGTGCAAGAGGGAGCTCATTGTTGAGTTCGAGATGAAGGACCTGGGACTGATGCACTACTTCCTAGGCCTGGAGGTCTGGCAGAGACTTGGTGAGATTTTCCTTTCTCAAGGAAAATACATTGTGAAGCTTCTGGAAAGTTCTGGAATGGTGGACTGTAAGTCCGTGTAGACACCGATGAAGCTCAACTTTAAGAAGTTGAGTGGTAGCGCTGCTGGGCCCATGTTAAGCAAATCCTACTAAGTATCATCAACTCGTAGAGGCTCTGTTGTTCTTAGTGAACACCCGTCCGGACGTATGTTGTGTCGTGAACACTTTGAGTCAACACATGGTTGAGCAGGATTCATAACATTCACTGGGTTGGTGCAAAGAAACTCTTGAGATATCTCTGGGGCACGATAAACCATGGGTTGAGATACACTGCCAGGAGCATGACACTCCTTGGATATATTGATGCCGTTTGGGCTGGCAGTGTGGTGGATCATAAGAGCACATTTGGATGCTACTTCACAAGTAGATCTGCTTCGGGCAGGAAAAGGAATTCGGTAGCCTTGAGCACCGCTGAGGTCGTGTACATTGCAACATGTATGGCCCGTTGTGAAGTCACTTGGTTGCGAAAGCTTTTCAGTGAGCTGTTCGAGCATGTGCTAGATGCCACCGTTATCCTTTGGGATAACCAGAGGGGGATTCATTTATCATAGAATCTCGGGTTCCACGATTGATCCAAGCATGTTGATGGCTGGTACCACTTTATCTGGGATATGGTATAGCGAGGCGCCGTAAGGCTCGATCATATAGGAACTGATGAGTAGGTCGCGGATATTCTCACAATGCCCTTGGGGAAGGTCATGTTCCTAACCTTCTGTGAGAATCTTGGAATCATGGAATGACCCTATTGGGAGGGTCCTGTTGAACGATGAGCTCTGGGAGCTCCAAGGGGGTTTTGGGGATAGCTTTGGTGCTATAAGCAACCACAGGGCTAGGCTTGCTGAACCTAGTTGGTGTGTTTCTACCCCACCGTGATGATATTGAGATGATTTACCTCACTCTAATATGTGCCCTGTATGCATCCTACAGAGTTTCAGACTCATGGGAAGTAGCTCTCATTTTGCCAATGAGGTGGGAAATGTGAATAGAGACCATAGCAAGACCGATGGACGCATCGGAGATTGCCATACTCTCTATGTTTAGGATGGCACGTGTCAAACAACTTGATCTGGGATCAATTTTAGCGAGGTTTTGGACTTCCAACTGACTTTGGGTCACTGAAACTAACTTTGGGTTAGTACATGACTCTCTTGAGTCCTAGTGAGGTTTCGGACCTCCAATTGACTTCGGGTCAGGTAAACCAACTTCCGGTTGGTATGAGACTCTTTGTGAGTCCTATAGAGGTTTCGGATCTCTGGGTTAAATCTATCAGCCGAGGATGATGTCTTTGTGACTGACCCACTCCTGTTCTGAAATAAAGAGGCCAGCAAAGCAAGTTACGGCGGGATGACGCAAGATGTTTGGATTGCACTAGTGGACGGAGTTCTCCCTATTTGAGAGGGAGCGTTAAATTTGGACAACTAGGTCCAAACTCCGGGGTTGTGCTGCTCAGATGACGATCCCAATATTTTTATTGGATTGCTCTTTCGGAGAGGTGTAAGATCAATCTAAAGATCATCTCGATCGGATGAGCAGAACATGTATTTTGAATTTATTGCACTTATGTGCTAGGTTGACCTGGAATATAATATAGACTTAAATGTCTTAAAGAGTGTGTCACACACCCCCAAAGATGCCTATATAATGGAGAGACTTGGAGTTCATTATACACACATTTTTTGTGGAGGATTTTCTTCTCTCTTGATGGCAATGGAGCTGCGTTCTTGGTGCTGCGTATTTGTGGAGTTATCTGTTTGGGTTGTACTGGGGTTATGTGTGACACGCTTGGCTGAATGACCTATTGAAGACTTTGTTGGTAGAAGCATCCTGCTGATCGTTGTAACGCCTCCATTCATTATCTCTGTTTTGGCTTGTCTTCCATCGATCTATTGCTATGTTTTATCTGCTTCAGTATTTTGTGCCCTAATCTGAAATGGCATAGAACATGTTCTAAACTTAACAGTAGTCCATTGATGGACAGTTCACACGGTACTTCAGCATCTACAAGCACAGGTTTAGGCATGAGGTCAGTTGGCAAGCCTTCAAGAGTTGAGGCTTCTGATGATGAGGATTCTTTCACTCCAGTGGGAGAAGTGTGCTCAGGGAAGAGGAAGCTCAAGTGGCTTCAGGACACCTTGAGAGAGACCACATCTATTGCTGGGCCAAAGAGACAGATTAGAGAGAGCAAACCACCTGAGCGGTTGTGTAGTTATATGGCATTGATCACTAGCCTTCTAGCTATGAGGAGGAAGCTACCCAGCAGGTCTGGAGGGAGTCCATGCAGAAGGAGTATTCTTCTATCACGAAGAACGATGTTTGGGAGGTGGTGTTGAGGCCTAAAGGTAAATCGGTGGTTACTTCTAGATGGCTTTACAAGATAAAGCATGCTGCAAATAGCAGCATCGAGAAGTTCAAGGATTTGTTTGTGGCGAGAGGGTTCTCAGAGGTAGATGGAGTTGACTATGAGGAGACCTTCGCTCCTGTGGCTCGATATACTTCCATTCTCTCCATTATATCAATAGCAACAGAGATGGGTTGGAAGATCTACCGGATGGATGTGAAGACCGCATTTCTCAATGGCTTCATATAGGAGGAGGATTATATTGAGCAACCACAGGGCTTTGAGGTGCATGGGAAGGAGTCCCATGTATGTAGATTGAAGTAGGCACTCTATGGCCTGAAGCAAGCTCCTAGAGCTTGGTACTCGAGGATTGATACATACTTGCAGGAGTTGGGTTTCACAAAGAGTGATGCAGATCCAAACCTATACTTTATTGTGGTAGCTGAGGAGCCTCTCATTCTGGTGGCGTATGGGAATGACTTGGTCATTACCAGTGCAAAGAGACTCATAGAGTGTTGATTTATGGTAGCATCGGATGTGCTCTAGCCTTGTAATTTTGTATATGGGCTAAGACACATGTATTCCATAATACCCAGAAAGGATTTTGGAAGATTCCACTTAGAGATGGTTTAATTAAAATAATTAATCGTTTTTTAATGTTTTCATAAGTGGAAACTTAGGTAAACTGATTAATTAAAGGGTATTAATTAAACTTAGTGTGAATCTTCTAGAAAAAATAACGGATCACTTCCAAGTTAATCTTAGCCCTTGATTATGTTTTAATCTTGGTCGTTGAAGGTTCAACAGAAGAATATAAGAAGGAGGGTGAGGGGCCTATGGAAAAACACATCAGACAGAGAAAGAATCAAGAGATCGATTTCTTCAGTGAAAGGAAGAATCGAAGTGGTTCTCGTTTGCAGAGAGGGCAAGGTGAAATCTCCGGGAGGGAGAATTTTTGAAGCATAGAGATTGCATGAAGAGGAGTGAGAGAGGAGCCAAAGCATCAACGCAGAGTTGCCTTAGCAACAGTTATGTTGGGCCAGCACAAAGAAGCAGAGGGAGTTTTGATTTCTGTTGGAGGGGCAACTGAGGGTTCATCTGGTTTCAGGAGGACAGTTTTGGAAGGAGGGAACACTCTAGTAACACATAGCATCAAGCACAGAAGCAGCCATGGCAAGCAACAACAGCAGTGATGCAATGACGGCATGAGCGATGCAGTCACTGCGCAGAAATCACGCAGAGCCAGTCAGTGTGGGTGAAGGTCAGTGCCGGAACTTCGTGGTGATGTGAGAATTGTCTCACTTAGCCTTTTTCTCATCAGAATTCTTTAGGTGATTGATTGACATTTACAATCACATATTTGGACTCAGAATTTCTGCATAATAAAGAAACCCTCAGATCTGCTGCACCGGTTTTCCCACATTGGGTTTTTCCGGGGACAATTGTCCAAAAATAATGGTGTTTATGTGTAATTACTTGTGCTATTTTTATATGTGATTTGTTAATTGTGAAGTCTGCAGCATATTTTATTTTGTTATTTAACACGAGAAATTGTAAATAATTGTGTTTGACAATGCAATAGAAGAAATTCAATAAGTAGCTGTAGTAGAATTCTCCATTATATAATTTTCACATTGTATCAGAGTTGTCAGATCCAAAGGAAGCAAGGTCAGAAAAGGGACTGCGTAAACCAGAAGCTTCAGAGGGGACGCAACAAAGAGAGAAGAAAGCACATATAAGTATGACAGATTTAGATGTTTTATCCTCTAGGTTAGAAGAGGATGGTACATGCCTATCAAGTTCAGCATCTGTAGGAATTTGACTGTAGCGGGGCTTCAGCTCATATGACTGTAGTACGAGAATACTTCTCTAGCTATAGGGAAGAGTAGATGAACTTCCAGATCACTATGGGCAATAGCACAAAATGCACTCCAGTTGGGAGAGGATTTGTAGTGTTTCAGACAGAAGTCGGAACCAGTGTCAAGATCATGGATGTACTACATGTGCTAGGGCTTGGGATGAATCTAATCTCAGTATCCCAGTTGCAGGACAAAGGGCATGACATACACTTTTCTAGAAAGAAAGTATATGTCAAGCATCTCAGTTGGAAGCAAACAAGGCAGATCGGAGTCAGAAGCAACATACTATACAGGTTGCAGATCGAAACCCCAATGGCACTAGTCAGTAGTAATCTCGAAGACAAGAAAGGGTTGAATGAACTTTGGCATAGAAGAATGGGGCACCTGCATCATGGTGCATTGAAGATGCTCAGAGAAACAGTTGATGGGGCACCTGTTCTCAGCACAGAGCATGATGATGTATGCCGAGGATGCGTACTTGGGAAGTACGCTAAGGCAGCTTTTACCAGAAGTGAAAACAGGGCATCAAGCATTTTGGGATTGATACACTCAGATATCTGTGGACCAATGTCCACTAACGCTCTCAAAGGTGGCAAATATTTTGTCACATTCATTGATGATCACTCCAGGAAGCCCTGGATCTACTTCCTGAAGACAAAAGATGAAGTCTTTGAAAAGTTCAAAGAATTCAAGGCTCTTGTTGAAAACATGACGGGGAAGAAGATCAGGACATTGCGTTCAGATAATGGTGGGGAATACATAGATGGAGACTTCACAGATTTCTGCGCAAAGGAGGGCATCATGAGAGAGTGGACTGCGACATACAATCCAGAGCAGAATGGTGTGGCAGAATGGAAGAACAGGACAATCGTAGGAGCAACCAAGGCCATGTTATTTGACCTTGATTTACCCCGATATTTATGGGCTGAACCCTGCAACACGACAATGTATATCTAGAACAGGACACCTCATAGAGCATTGAGGAAGAAGATTCCTGAAGAAGTTTTCACAGGGAAGAAACTGGAGGTAGGGCATCTTTGGATATTTGGTAGCATGGCATATTGTCATGTACCTAGCGAGAAAAGAAGCAAGATAGATCAAACTGCAGAAAGGGGGTATCTTGTAGGGTACAGTGACACCTCCAAGACATATAGGATCTATATTCCTGACAATAGGAAGGTTGTGATAAGATGCGATGTTAAGTTCATGGAGGATAGAGCATTTTAGAAATCGTGTGAAATGTCGGCAGAGGATCAAACTGCAGAAGTTCCCTTGGTCCAAGAACAATAGGGGCACCAAGAAGAACAGACAGGAAGACATAATTTGGTACTTAGGACAAGTACTAATATTTTCACAGAGGAAGATCAGGAAGATACTTAGTCCGAGAAGCCGTTAGATCAGGAGGAAGAGTTGAGAGAGCAGCCTTCCACCAGTGGTCGGATTAGCAGGGAAGCTCAACAAGTACTGAGGGACGGAGAAAACTTTATTGGGACTCCCAGGAATGGGAAGAGACAGTGTAGACCTCCTCACAGGTACCAGGCCTTGGTGGCTCAAGTGCAAGAACCTTCCATCTTCCAGGAAGCTGTTCAACACCAAGTATGGGTAGATGCCATGATAGAAGAGTATGCTTCTATCATGAAAAATGATGTCTGGGAAGTTGTACCCAGACCTCAGAGCAGATCAGTTGTTGGATCATGTTGGATCTACAAGATCAAGTACGTTGCAGATGGCAGTGTAGAGAAATACAAGGCAAGGTTCATGGCAAAAGGGAATGCTCAGATTGAAGGCATTGACTATGAGGAGACCTTCGCACCAATTGCCAAATATACCTCCATCCGGACTATCGTATCTTTAGTTGCACATATGGACTAAGAGATTCATCAAATGGATGTCAAGACATCGTTCTTGAATGGAGAAATTGAGGAAGAGGTATATATCGAACAGCCAGAGGGTTTTGAGACTTATGAAAGGAGGTCTTATGTATGCAGTTTAAAGAAAGCCCTGTACGGGCTTAAGAAGGCTCCGAGAGCATGGTATGGTCGGATAGATAGCTATTTGCAAAAGAGGGGATTTGTCAAGAGTGATGCGGATACCAATCTTTACTACTTGCTAGTAGAGGATGAGCCATTGGTACTAGTACTATATATAGATGATTTGTTTCTCACAGGATCATATAGGCTCATCAAGGATTGCAAACGGAATCTAGAAGTTGAATTCGACATGAAGGATTTGGGGTTGATGCACTACTTCCTAGGATTGGAAGTTTGTCAGAAAGATGGAGATATCTTCATGGGACAGGAGAGGTATGCCTTGGAAATTTTGAAGAGGTTCAGAATGCAGGATTGCAGGCCCATGGCCACACCCATGATCACCAATTGGAAAAAGATAGATGCATCAGAAGGTACAGAGGTAGACCCCACCTTGTACAGACAGCTCATCGGGTCATTGATTTGTATCTGGTTAACACCAGACCAGACATTTGCTTTGCTGTCAACACTCTTAGTCTGTTCATGGTGGAACCCAAAAGAGTCCACTGGGCCGCATCAAGGCACGTCCTGAGGTATGTACGAGGAACAATCAGATTCAGTGGCAGATATGGCAGAGGAGAGGATGTCAGACTCGGTGGATTCACAGATGCAGATTGGGCAGGAGGCTCAGTGGACAGGAAAGTACCTCTGGGTACTGTTTCAGTGTTGGATCTGGAATGATGTTCTGGTGCAGCAGGAAACAGAAGTCAGTAGCATTGAGCACAACCAAAGAAGAGTACATGGCAGCTAGTACAACTACATGCGAAGCAATCTGGCTTCGGAAACTTCTTGTGAGTCTATTCAGAAGCAGGATAGAGCCAACTAGAATTTACCGTGACAATCAGAGTTGTATCAAACTCTCTGAAAATCTAGTATTTCATGATCGGTCCAAACATATTGACATCATATGTCATTTTATCAGAGACTATGTTTAGCGTGGGGTAGTACAACTCCAGTACATTCCCACAGGCAAACAAACAACAGATATACTCACTAAGGCTCTGGGGAGAATTAAGTTCACTTAGTTCAAGGAACAATTGGGTATGACTAAAAATCTATTTTAGTAAAAAATGGATCCTCAGCGCAGTTGAAAGAGGGAGTTGCAGTACAGTGGAATTTGGTAGCAGAAAGAAAAGTCAGCAGCAGTACAGATGCAACATTTTTTGTGCAGTGTTGGTGAGCAGCATCAACAGCACAACAACAGATGTTACGAAAGTCAGAACAACAAAACATTGATTTGTTTTGCTAGAGCACTTTCCTCGCTAAGAGGGAGTGTTGATTTATGGTAGCATCGAATGTGCTCTAGCCTTGTAATTTTGTATATGGGCTAAGACACATGTATTCCATAATACCTGGAAAGGATTTTGGAAGATTCCACCTAGAGATGGTTTAATTAAAATAATTAATCGTTTTTTAATGTTTTCCTAAGTGTAAACTTAGGGAAACTGATTAATTAAAGGGTATTAATTAAACTTAGTGTGAATCTTCTAGAAAACGTCACGGATCACCTCCAAGTTAATCTTAGCCCTTGATTATGTTTTAATGTTGGCCGTTGAAGGTTCAATAGAATAATATAAGTAGGAGGGTGAGGGGCCTAAGGAAAAACACATCAGATAGAGAAAGAATCAAGAGTTTGATTTCTTCAGTGAAAGGAAGAATCGAAGTGGTTCTCATTTGCAGAGAGGGGAAGGTGAAATCTCCAGGAGGGAGAATTTCTGAAGCATAGAGAGTGCATGAAGAGGAGTGAGAAAGGAGCCAAAGCATCAGTGCAGAGTCACCCTAGCAACAGTTACGCTGGGCCAGTGCAGAGAAGCAGAGGGAGTTTCGATTTCTGTTGGAGGGGCAGCTGAGGGTTCATCCGGTTTCAGGAGGATAGTTCTGGAAGGAAGGAACACTCTGTCTTACACAGCAGCAAGCACAGAATCAGTGTAATATCCCGAAAGGGAAATAGATAGCAATACAAGCATACGACAATATGGAAATGCCAGAAATGGAACATAAAGCAAATACTCATAAAAATGCCGGGAATGCTAAGCCATTTTATTAATATGAGAATATAATGAAATACAATGGATAATCAGAATGATAGCACCTATTCTTGCTCAAGGCAAGTGAAGAACTCTCTCAGAAAGATAGGAAATGGCTGCCACAAGAAACTGCGTCCCAGCTGCTAGGAAACTGCCGTAAACTGCTGCTGCTGCGGGAATGAACTGAAACTAGGGGCTGATCCCCTTGCCGGAATGGGCTGAAAATCTGTGAATCACCTGTACTCGCCAACCCGGACCAAACCCAGAAACCATAACAAAAATGGACCACCTCCGAAAATCACAAAGGAAGCCCTCCTCAAGGAATTACGCTGTCCCTCCAGGCCCAGCGCAGATGCCAAATGATAGATGCTGAAATAGAGCCACAAACTCCCCGGAAAATCTCCAACTGGTAAAGACTGAGCCTCCACACCGGATCTCACTGAAACTCCTGCAGAAAACCCCGCACCGGAACACCTCCAACAAGAACTGCGTCCTCTCTGCCAGGGACTGCGCAGTCACCGAAAGAAGCCCAGCTCCTCCGCAAAACAAACAACCAAATCTCCCGTGAAAGACTGAAGGAAAAACCTTGCCCGAGCAGGCACTCGAAGTCCCCCGGGGCTAAGGACGAGATCTCCGACCGGAGACACTCAACGCACTAAACATTGCTGCAGACAAGCTAAACAGCCAGCGTGCTCAAGAAGACAAAAGTCTAGCTCAAATATCATCAACAACAAGAATGCCCAAATGAGGAGGCTCCTCCATCTTTTATAGCATTGGTTTCCCTCCAAAACTAACGTAGTGTGTGGCCCCCCTTGGCTCCCCCTTAAGTCGCAACATTGTGCTACTAGGAAGGTGTTTTATTCCACTAAAGTGAGTTAGGCCCTTTTTACTCACTTTTTATTTATTTAAAAACCATAAACGGCAAAACTATACAAAAGCGTATATTCCAATTAGCCGTTGCTAATTAGGAATATTACAATCAGCCACGACAAACAGCAGCAGCAGTGATGCAGTGGCAGTGTGAGTGACGCAGTCACTGCGCAAAAATCACGCAGAGCTAGTAAGTGTGGGTGCAGATCAGTGCCGAAACTTCATGGTGATGTGAGAATTATCTCACTCAGCCTTTTCTCATCAGAATTCCTTAGGTGTTTGATTGAAATTTACAATCACATATTTGTACTTAGAATTTCTACATAATAAAGAAACCCTCAGATCTACTCCACCAGTTTTCCCACATTGGGTTTTTCCGGGGACAATTGTCCAAAAATAACGGTGTCTATGTGTAATTACTTGTGCTATTTTTATATGTGATTTGTTAATCGTGAAGTCCGCAACATATTTTATTTTGTTATTTAACACAAGAGGAATGTTAAATAATTGTGTTTGACAATGCTATAGAAGAAATTCAATAAGTAGCTGCAGTAGAATTCTCCATTATAGAATTTTCACATAGAGGGCTGCAAGGGAGATCTTGCTTCAGAGTTCGAGATGAAGGACATTGGCTTGATGCATTACTTTTTGGGATTGGAGGTGTGGCAAGAGGAGGGGCATTTCTTCCTGGGACAGGGGAAGTATATTGTGGACATTCTTAGTAGATTTCACATAGAGGATTGCAAACCCATGTCGACACCTATGATGACTAACTGGAAGAAGCTTCACGCTTCAAATTCTGAGTTGGTGGATCCTACTTTATATAGATAGTTGACTGGTTCTTTGATGTATTTGGTCAACACTCAACCAAAAATATGTTTTGCAGTCAACACGATGAGCTAGTTCATGTGTGAGCCCAGGAGAGTGCACTGGGTTGCTGTAAAACACATTCTTCATTATTTGCAGGGGACAGTGGATTTTAGTTTGGATTATAGACAGGTAGATGGAGTGAGACTGGCAGGGTACATTGGTTTAGATTGGGCAGGTTGTGCTTTTGATAGGAAGAGCACTTCTAGGTGTTGTTTTGGGTTGGGTTTTACAGTTGTGTCGTGGTTCAACCGGAAGCAACAGTCAGTTGCATTGAGTTCAGTGGAAGCAGAGTACATAGTAGCCAGTTTGGCTAGTTGTGAGGCCATATGGCTTCACAAGATGTTGTTTGGCTTATTTGGTCAGGCATTGAGACCTTCAGTGATTTACTGTGATAACCAAAGTTGATTAAACTCACGAAGAATCTAGTATTTCATGACTGGTCAAAGCATATCGGGATCAAATATCATTTCATCAGAGACTATGTTCAGAAGCGAGCTGTGAAGCTTGAATATATTCCCACAGATGAGCAGGTAGCGGACATATTCACCAAAGCCTTACCACGGGGCAAGCATGTCTTCTTCAGAGACAAAATGGGAGTGGTGAGGAACACTTTCCTCGGTAAGAGGGAGTGTTAAAATTTGGGTACCAGAGGACAAGTGGTTCCCTAAGGCTTTGATCTTTGGCCTAGGGAAAAGTGTCCAAATGTATTTTGTACTTTTCTCCTAAAGTGCCTTTATAAGTGGTAAAGTCAAATATAATTTTAAAGTGACTTTATAAGTGGTAAAGTTACAACCTAATTTTTAAGTGACTTTATTAAAGTCAATGAAAAATTAGAAAGTGAAAACGTGACTATGGAAATAAAAGGCTAAGTGGGTATTTATTTAAGAGAGGTGAATTAAAAATTAGAAAGTGAGAATTAAATGCACATTTAATCTCAGCCATTGGATTTATGGATTCCCCAAAAGTCACTTAGGGTTAGGGTAAAAGGAGGAAAAGAAGAGAAAAGGTCATTTAGTCTTTCATGAGCAGATTGAGAGAAGCAGAAGGAGAGCAGGAGAAATTTTCTGAGCGCGAGAACTTGAAGGAGCGCAACTAGTAAACTTCAACAAATCCATGCAGCATCTTAGTGGCACAAATCCCAAGGCAGAAATCTGTATAGCAGGAGGTTGGCACACTTTTCGAGAAAGGAGGCACAAAAATCGAGGATTTCATACAGCAATTTCAGCACGCATTCCAAGGCAGATTCTGGGCTCGAAAAATGAGGAGCACTATTGTTTCCCAGCACAGATTTTGAGAAATCCATAAAACAGGTTTAGGCATAGTTTTCGAGGCAATTTTTAGGCATGGTTTTTGAGGAGGAAGTACAGCTATACTTTCAGTACAGTCCGTACAACCGTACGGTCGTACTCCTACATTTTGGGCATGCAAATCGAGGGTGGCAGTTCAACATTTAATGCTGTAATTTTTTTGTTTTGTAAGTTTGCTGTTTGGCACATTTTCCAAGGCAGTGTGCAAGCACGGAAATCGAGATAAGTAAATTTTTGAGGTTGCTGAAATTTTTATTGTATATTTCACTTCTCTGTAAAAACATTTTTCAGAAATAAAGAAGAGCTCTTAAACTGGTTATCCCCAAGAGTTGTAGGGGGTTTTTCCAGGGTCACATTGAGCAAAAATCAGTGTTATTTTTCTATGTGTGGCTGTTATAATTTACTGTGTTTTATTTCTGCATTATCAATGACTGTGAAATTCCTAATTTTGTGTTTTCGGAAATATTTTGCATTTCCAGAATTTTGAATGTATGATTATGGGAATGAGAATTTAACTATATGGGAGTGATAAGGTGAAACTAAAAACCGGAGTGGGGTCAAAATTTCTACATGGTATCAGAGCTTGGGTGGCTGAAAAGTGCAGTTTGGGACAACAAGTGAAAAATTACAAGCTGATTTTTCACACAAAAAACTGAACCTTTACCACAATTTTGAAATTTTCAGTTTGTTAGGACAACAAGCATGTCTTTGGGCCTTAGGGTTGAGGATAGGTTGGATGGGCAGAGAAACTATAATGCATGGAGGAAGAGAATCCAGAGCATCTTTGAGGAGGCAAAAGTCTAGGGCATAATAGTTAACACCACACAGCGCCCTGTAGCAGTGCCTGCTAACCTTGTTAAGTTGGCAGATTTTAATAAGAAGAATGCTAAGGGTAAAACACTGATTATGGATGGTGTTAAAGACCATGTCATTCCTCATGTGAGAGGAAAGACATATGCACATGAGATGTGAACATTCTTGACCAATATTTACGAGAGCACCAATAAAAATAGAAAAATGGTCCTAAGGGAGAAGCTGAAGACCATTAAAATGGCTAAGACTGATAGTGCTATGGTATACCTCTCAAAGATCACTTCTATGAAAGATGAGTTGGCAAGTGTTGGAGATACCATTCCACCCACTGAGTTGGTGTGGATTACATTGAATGGTCTTCCCAGGACTTGGGAGAGTTTTGTGGATGGGATTGTTGCACGGGAGAACCTTCCCAGCTGGGAGAGGTTGTGGGATGATTACATTCAGAATGAGATCAGAAAGAACCATTTTGGTGCAGCCAAACAGGTGGAGGAGGATGACAATGTAGCATTGTTAGTAAGGGGCAAGAAGGGCAAAGGAAAGAAGCAAGCTTCCAAAAGTGGTGGTGGGGGAAAAGGCAAAGGCAAAGGTAAGCAAGTAAACAATGAGAAGGACTATTCCAAATGCAAATGTTGGAATTTTTGTAAGTTGGGACACTATGCAGTTGTGTGTCCGAAGAAGAAGAAGAAGGGAAAGGACAAGACCATGGCAGCTTCTGCAGAGATAGAGGACTTCTCAAAGAGATTTGACCAGGATTTTGGATTCATAGCTTGTGAGTCCACTAGTGCAGGATCACATGCCACACAGGTTCAAAGGGAGTGTGCACTTCCCTCCACTAGCGGAGCATCTTCAGGTATTTGGTATGTTAACAGTGGGGCTTCTTGTCATATGATAGGAGTCCAGGAGTACTTCTCGGAGCTTTCAGAGAGTGGCATTGATTTAGAGGTAGTACTCGGAGATGACAGCATTGTTAGAGCAGTCGATGTGGGGTCATTGACATTTGATAGGGAACCCAAATCTCCCTTGAAAGTGTCGGATGTTCTATATGTGCCAGGAATGAAGAAGAACCTTATATCCGTTTCAGCATTAGAGGACAAAGGGTATGACGTGTTATTCAGGAGAGGGCAGGCGCTTATATATCCTAGGGGCACTCTAGCTGATTCAGCTAGAGTGATTGGTGTGCGCTATGCCAAGGTGTACAAGTTCTCATTCCAGCCCCTGATGGCATTGAGTAGCAGTACTGGTAGCAGATCTAGTAGTTCAAATTTGTGTAAGATTTGGCACTGCAGGATGGGGCACATGTATCATGGGGCTGTGAGGACGTTGCGGGAGATCACCATAGGTGTCCCAAATTTCAGTTCTGATCACCTTGATACATGCAAAGGATGTGCTATGGGGAATTTTGCCAAATCCTCTTTTCCCAGCAGTGATAGCAGAGCGACAAGGATTCTTGACTTGATTCATACCGATGTGAGTGGTCGGATGTCTCATGTATCCTTGAGTGGCTATGAGTATTATGTGTTATTCATTGATGATAACTCCAGGAAGACTTGGATTTATTTCTTGAAGACCAAGAGTGAGGTCTTTAAGCGATTTCAAGAGTTCAAAGCTCTTGTGGAGACTCAGACAGGTCGGAAGACCAAGGTCCTCAGGTCGGATAATGGAGGGGAGTATACTCTTGGTGAGTTTGTTGATTTTTGTGCAGAGGCAGGCATCAGGAGGGAGTTCACAGTTCCTTACAACCCCCAGCAGAACAAGGTTGCGGAGAGGAAGAACAGATCCATCGTTGGGGCTGCCAAATCCATGCTTCATGATCAGGGGTTACTTTTTTTTTTATGGGCAGAGGCCTGCAACATTGCTATGTACTTGCAGAACAGGAGTCCACATCGTGCCTTGGGCAATGTGACTTAGGAGGAGGCTTTTTCTGGGAAAAAGCATGATGTTGATCACCTTCGTATCTTTGGGTGCATTACATACTCCAATGTTCCCAAGGAGAAGAGGACCAAGCTAGAGCCCACTGTAGATAAGGGCATCTTTGTGGGTTACAGTGAGACCTCGAAATCCTTTCGTATTTATATTTCTGTGAAGAGGAAATTTGTTATAAGGCGGGATGTGAAGTTCGAGGAGGATAGGGCTTTCAAGAGGTCACGAGAGTTAGAGTATCTGGATTCACTAGACCCTCAGGAGCAGCTGAGTCAGTAACAGGGATCCAGTGGATAGGTATCATGAGGTACATCGATTAGAGTGTTAGGTCCATCAGTGAGCAGTGGCTCTCAGAGTCAGATGGGTGGTGCTTCGGGCAGCATGCAGAGCAGTCTGCAGAGCAGTTCACAGGGTAGTCAATTGATAGACAGTTCACACAGTACTTCAGCATCTATAGGCACAAGTTCAGGCATGAGGTCAGTGGGCAGGCCTTAATGAGTTCAGGCTTCTGATGATGATGAGGATTCTTTCACTCCGGTGGGAGAAGTGTGCTTAGGGAAGAGGAAGCCCGAGTGTGCATTGATCACTAGCATCATTGATTCTAAGCCTTCTAGCTATGAGGAGGAAGCTAGCCAGCAGGTCTGGAGAGAGGCCATGTAGGAGGAGTATTCTTCTATAATGAAAAACGATGTTTGGGAGGTGGTGCTGAGGCCTGAAGGTAAATCAATGGTTACTTTCAGATGGCTTTACAAAATAAATCACGTTGCAGATGGCAGCATCGAGAAGTTCAAGGCTCGGTTTGTTGCGAGAGGGTTCTCACAGGTAGAGGGAGTTGACTATGAGGAGACCTTCGCTCCCGTGGCTCGATATACTTCCATTCGCTCCATTATATCGATAACAATAGAGATGGATTGGAAGATCCACCTGATGGATGTGAAGACCGCATTTTTCAATGGCTTCATACAAGAGGAGGTTTATATTGAGCAACTGTAGGGCTTTGAGGTGCATGGGAAGGAGTCCCATGTATGCATATTGAAGAAGGCACTCTATGGCCTGAAGCAAGCTCTTAGAGCTTGGTACTTGAGGATTGATACATGCAGGAGTTGGGTTTCACAAAGAGTGATGCAGATCCGAACCTATACTTTATTGTGGTAGGTGAGGAGCCTCTCATTCTGGTGTTGTATGTTGATGACTTGGTCATTACAGGTGCAGAGAGACTCATAGAGGGCTACAAGATAGATCTTGCTTCAGAGTTCAAGATGAAGGACATTGGCTTGATGCATTACTTTTTGAGTTTGGAGGTGTGGCAGGAGGAGGGGCATTTCTTTCTGGGACAGGGGAAGTATATTGTGGACATTCTTAGTAGATTTCACATGGAGGATTGCAAACCCATGTCGACACCTATGATGAATAACTGGAAGAAGCTTCACGCTTCAGATTCCGAGTTTGTGGATCCTACTTTGTATAGATAGTTGATTGGTTCTTTGATGTATTTGGTCAACACTCAACCAAATATATGTTTTGCAGTGAACACGATGAGCCAGTTCATGTGTGAGCCCAAGAGAGTTCATTGGGTTGCTGCAAAACACATTCTTCGTTACTTGCAGGGGACAGTGGATTTTGGTTTGGACTATAGACAAGGAGATGGAGTGAGACTGGCAGGGTACACTGAGTCAGATTGGGCAGGTTGTGCTTCTGATAGGAAGAGCACTTCAGGGTGTTGTTCTGGGTTGGGTTCGGCAGTTGTGTCGTGGTTCAGCCAGAAGCAACAGTCAGTTGCATTGAGTTCAGTGGAAGCATAGTACATAGCAGTCAGTTTGGCTAGTTGTGAGGCCATATGGCTTCGCAAGATGATGTTTGGCTTATTTGGTCAGGCGTTGAGACCTTCAGTGATTTACTATAATAATTAGTGTTGCATTAAACTCACAGAGAATCCAGTATTTCATGACAGGTCAAAGCATATCGGGATCAAATATCATTTCATTAGAGACTATGTTCAGAAGGGAGCTGTGAAGCTTCAGTATATTCCCACAGATGAGCAGGTAGCAGAAATATTCACCAAAGCCTTACCACGGGGCAAGCATGTCTACTTCAGAGACAAGATGGGAGTGGTGAGGAACACTTTCCTCGGTAAGAGGGAGTGTTAAAATTTGGGTACCAGAGGACAAGTGGTTCCCTAAGGCTTTGATCTTTGGCTTAGGGAAAAGTGTCCAAATGTATTTTGTACTTTCCTAAAGTGACTTTATAAGTGTTAAAGTCAAATCTAATTTTAAAGTGACTTTATAAGTGATAAAGTTACAATCTAATTTTTAAGTGACTTTATTAAAGTCAATGAAAAATTAGAAAGTGAAAAAGTGACTATGCAAATAGAAGGTTAAGTGGGTTTTTATTTAAGAGAGGTGAATTAAAATTGGAAAGTGAGAATTAAATGCACATTTAATCGCACCCTTTGATGTAACGCTATCTTAGCCATTGGATTTAGGGATTCTCCAAAAGTTACTTAGGGTAGGGTAAAAGGAGGAAAAGAAGAGAAAAGGCCATTCAGTCTTTCATGAGCAGATTGAGAGAAGGAGAAGGAAAGAAGGAGAAATTTTATGAGCATGAGAACTTGAAGGAGGGAAGCTAGTAAACTTCAGCAAATCCGTACAGTAGCTTAGTGGCACAAATCCCAACGCAGAAATCCGTACAGCAGGAGGTTGGCACACGTTTCGAGAAAGGAGGCACAAAAATCGAGGATTCTGTACAACAGATTCAACACACATTCCAATGCAGATTATGGGCTCGAAAAACAAGGAGGACTGTGGTTTTTTGCACAAATTTCGAGAAATTCATACAGCAAGTTCAGGCACAGTTTTCGAGACAGTTTTCAGGCACAATTTTCGAGGAGGAAGTACAGTTGTACTTTCCATACATTTCTACGACCGTACTATTGCATTCTAGGCATGCAAATCGAGGGTGATAGTTCAACATTTAATGCTGTAATTTTTCTGTTTTGTAAGTTTGCTGTTTGGCATGTTTTCCAAGGCGGTGTGCAAGCATGGAAATCAAGATAAGTACATTTTTGTGGTTGCTGGAATTTTTACTGTATATTTCAATTCTTTGTAAAAGCATTTTCTAGAAATAAAGATGAGCTCTCAAACTAGTTTTCCCCAAGAGTTGTAGGGGGTTTTTCTAGTGTCACATTGACCAAAAATCACAATGTTATTTTTCTGTGTGTGGCTATTATAATTTACTGTGTTTTATTTATGCATTATCAACAACTGTGAAATTCCTAAATTTGTGTTTTCAGAAATATTTTTCATTCTCAGAATTTTGAATGTATGATTATGGGAATGGGCATTTAACTATATGGGAGTGATAAGGTGAAACTGAAAACCGGATTGGGGTCAAAATTTCTACAAAATCAAGCAAAGCTAACACTATGTAGCTTCTTACCACCCTATTGAGACACTCAAAAGCCCCTTGCGCCACATCTGTCCACACGAAAGCTTCCTTCTTTGTCAGATCTGTGAGGGGTGTTGCTCGCTGAGAAAACCCCTTCACAAACCTCTTGTAGTATGTACATATGCCCATGAAGCCCCGAAACTCTGTTATGTTCTTAGGTGTAGGCCAATCCAGAATGGCCTTGATCTTTTCTTGGTGAATACACACTCCGTCTTCACTGATCACATGGCCAAGATATAATATCTCTGTTAGTCCAAATTCAAACTTGGACATCTTGGCCTATAACTGTTTCTCCTCTAGCATGCACAAATGCCTCCACTAGAGATTGAAGATGCTCCTCCCACATCCTACTATATATCAAAATGTCATCAAAGAATATAAGAACACATCTA
Source organism: Pinus albicaulis (assembly GCA_034641835.2). NCBI lineage: Eukaryota > Viridiplantae > Streptophyta > Pinopsida > Pinales > Pinaceae > Pinus > Pinus albicaulis. The sequence continues at coordinate 24,488 of JAXQQM020061247.1, forward strand.
CGCAACTGCTTGCGGAACACATGGTTCATGCAAGACTGGAACGTAGTTGGAGCATTGGTTAGTCCAAAGGGCATAACTAGGAACTCAAAGTGTCTGTATTTGAAAAAGGGTTAAGGTATTCTCCTCTAGCATGACCTCTTCCTCTGCCTCTGTGAAACACTACTTCTTGGTACTTGGGTGACATCACCTGCTATCCTGCCCACAGTTGGGCAAGAACATGCTCTGATACCACTGTAATATTCCTACTGGAAATATTCAGTAAATAATAGGGACATGCACTAAGCTACAACAACAGAAATTCAACACATGCATGCACAATTAGTAAACCATAAAATCTGAACAAGAAGTTTGAGCCATTTTATTAATAATGCTGAAAATTGGGTACAAATAGAGTAGAACAATAGAACCCGAGCTTTCCACTGCAAGCATGCAAAACCCAGGTGAAGTGATGTAGACCCAAGTGTTGGAAAATGGACCAAGCATGTAACTTACACTACCCAGAAATTTTGTTGCTACTACTGAAGAAGAACTGGAGTTTCCCCCTGTTGACCCCCCGATTGTACAGGCACCATGACAACGCTCATGACGGGGGCTATCACTTTGATCCCTACCAACTCCATTCTAGCTGTCTCCCAACAATAGGCTATGAGGGGTAGTCCCTTTGGAATGAGATGGAAGGAAACAAGTTGGAAATCAACATGTTTGGGAGACACAAATGAGTGGCCTAGCCACTTGGTTGAATTTAAGCAAGGTTTTTGATTGGATTGGATTATTTATTATGAGATTAGTGCCTTAATGGAGTCAGAAATCGTTGCTTTTAGTAAATTTAAGCCAAATGACTTGAGATGAATGACTAACTTATATGTGATGCAAGCTTAATACCTAGGTGTAATGCAGTGATCTTGGTCAATTTTAATTCAATGCCTAGTCTAAATGTAACCTTTCCCCTAACTGTTTTGAGAAACAATCCTCAAAGTAAGTTATGCAATGGAAGCCAACGGGAAGCAAGCAACGACGTGATTAACGATACCTCTCCCTGTGTTCCACACACCCAGTGCCTCCGGTGCTGCAAAGACTGTGGCTCTAACGATTGCAAGGTCACCGTGTTAACCACTGAGAGAAGTTGAATCCCTCAAGTTAGATCGGAAAATGGTTGCCCTATATCTTTATCAACCTAGCTTATGCTAGGAGGTAAGTTATTAGTGCAATCTAGGCCTAATATGAAAATGCACAAGAATTTGACTGATTGTTATCTTGAATTAAGATTGGTTAGGTTATTTAAGTACTTATGTGAGATTTGTCTTACGATTACTTAACAATGTTGTGATGCAATCTCAAACAAGATAAGTGCCAAGAGATACACTTGTAAACTTCAACAATACTCCACAAGATGCCCAGTAAATAATGAATCCAAGATGCCAATCACTTTAGGTAAACAATTATGATGCTGATCACAGATTTATGACACTATTACTTCAAAAAATTCAGATCTTATGAATGTTATAACAACAGTAAGAAAGTGTTAAATCAATAATGCTTATGCTTGCCTGAGATCAAAAAAATATGCCAATTTCCAAATAACTTGGTTTACTTAGAAAATAGGTATGTTATCCTCTTAGGATATATTCTTCAGCGAGATTTCAGATCTGAAATATTAATTGCAGCAGTAACTTAAACCACAACTCAGCAAACCAACGATACCGGCACCAATGCCTAAAATGACTAAAAATGGTAAAAATTACTGAACTTGAAGAAAAATTATTTTTTAGGGTTTGATTAAGAGAAACTTAAGATCTGATATATTTATTTCAGCAGTGAAACAGTGACAGATTAGCAAGATCAAAACTGTCAAAAATAGATATCCAATACTCCCAGAAATAGCAAAAAATATACTAAAAATTGAAAATCCAATTTTAAGGCTTCAAGAGAGTTTGATTCAATAATTTTTAGAACTGATAAGTTTATGACATGAGTAAATTGGTAACATATCAACAAATTAAAAATACTGAAGATGATCTCCACAATGTCTAAAAATAGTAAGTTTTGCCGAAAAAACTAAAAATTTAAATTTTTTGGACCTTATTTAGGATATATTTAAGAAATGTTCAGATCTGATTTTTTATAGTTACACGGTAATTTCTAGCAAGCTAAAATGTCAGATCTAGGTCAAATTAGAGATGTCCAAGTAGCCAAAAATTGTGAAATCAAAGATTTTGCAATTCTAGACAATTTTGACCATATAGAATTTGATTTTAGAGTTTAATTATTTGTGTTTTGCTTGCTGTAATAAAACTGAGACAAAACAAGGGTTTAAAGGTGAAACCCTAGGCCCAAGGCCTTGTAGATGCACTTGGCAAGGTTTCCAAAAATTTCTCCAATGATCTTGCACTTGAAAACACCAATGTTAACCCCAAAATCGCTGCAAAACAAATTGTTAAAAATAAAATGTCAATCCCTTGAAGAAAAACTTGTTTGCAATGAGATCTAGCCCTTGTAGGGCTTATGGCCTTCTTGATGCTTGCAAAATAGGTCCCAAACACTAGCCTTTTAGGTTGGGTAAGGGCGAGGGCCTTCAGAAAATGGGTTTATTCTCTGATTTGAAAATAAAAAACCCGCAAAAATAGCTTGAAAACTCTAGACATCTAGGGTTTTAGAGGTCTCTAATGTCAATTTCTTCCTTTAGATGGGAAATTTGTTGCAATTTTTTTAGTGGGTTGCTTAACAAAATTTTCTAGAGACTAGCTCTTACCCTCAAGGGCCTATATCTAGTTCTACTTCAACTTGATCTCTTAATCCAACCTGCAAAAATGAAAATAGAAACAACCAAACCCCAATATATACAAAAATAAAACTAAAACCCAATCCAAGTTAGAAAAATTATTTACAAAATTATTTACACAATATACATGGGTTTTGAAATAGATTTTGAGAAAATATTTTTTATGATATTTTTTCGTTGAAAGAATAGCTAAAAATACTTTAGAAACCCCAATGTGTACTACAGCCTTTGCAAAGATTTAATCCACCATATAAATATTTGGAATCCAAGCAACAATGATTCTTGCCCAAGTCTGTGAACTTGGAGGCCAAGGGTTGAAGTACTTGCGAATACTATGAATTTATCTCAAAAATAATTTGTTAGATCACATGGGGAATCAAACCACCTAAGATTAGCCCAAAATTATCAATAGTATGGTTTTATCTCCATCTATTGAAAAACAAATCCTACCAATATTCAACACAACATAGAAATGTCCGTAGTCAGCACATACCACAAATCAATAAGCAAAAACACCTTGAATTGCATCCTAAAGTCTTTAATATGATTGAAAAAATAGTTCCAAGCGGGACAATCGTTACAAAGTTGCTTCAAAAAAATTTTCTAGCCAGAGATCAAAATTTTGCAGATGACTAGAGACTCAAATGACTCTAATTTATAGATAAATCCTCCAAGTGGAAAAATAATGGCTAGTTTCTCTGATCCTTGTCAAAATAATCTTGGTCGTTGATAAATACTTCAAAATCTTTTAATTTTGGCCCTTGATTTTTTATTTTTGAGGAAATTCCGAAATTATCATTTAATTCCACATTAATTAGCTCAAAATTAATTATTTTGGGTTAATTTCCTTAAAATTTTCACTGACTTAACCACCACGGCCCAAAGGTCCAATTTCTCTTGAAATATACAATATTCCCTTGGTGGAGGACATTTAAAAATTGATTTCCTTAAGACCCACGAATTTTTCTACTTGGAGAATTAATTTTCCTAAGACAAATTAACTTGACTCTAATTAATTAATTTTCTGGCTTAAGATTTTATTTTATTTTGCCAGAAAAATTAATTAATTTACACATGAAGGGATTTAATTATTTTTCCAACCCTCATTTACATAAGATTTCACATTTTATACCCATGAAGGGGAAATGCACATTCGTATAGACCCTCAATAGACATAACCCATCTACGACACATTATGATTTAGTAGACCAAGTGATTTGTAATAAAATAACTAAGCCAAATAACTTAAATTATTCCCAAACCACTTTTACATTAGACTTGACTAAAACACCAGGACTCATCTAAGATCTTGGTAATAAATTTCACTCTAGATTTGGGTTTTAAGATGGAGGGGAAGAACTCCTCTGATCAACCGTGTCTAAAAATACAGGTAATCAACAAGGTTAGAAAACCTCCTAGGATGAAATTCATCGCCAAAATCATAGACTTACCTAGGTTGTTACATGGACTCAAGGTCATATTAGAATCATTTACATCATATAACTTGGAGAATGGGTGACCATGACACATAGACTGCGGATATGTGATCCGATTTGTTGAAAAAAGGCTAGCACTTCCGCTTCCTTAGAACTTTGAAAATTTGAGTGCAACACTGCCCTCAAAAGTGCTTAGAAAATTCTGCAAAATTAATCCCGACCTCTGCACACCAATCCCATGAAAACCCATAAAGGGTTTGGCCCAATTCCGACTGACCTCGATGACCCTCAAAAGTGTGAATGGCTCTGTCTGATAGGATCTACGCATTGCAGGAGATACTCTATTCAAATATACTCAGAACAACTATTTAATGGCCACCCAAACTCCAGACAATTTCTCCTCTGAAAATAGGCTTTCTCTCTAGCCCAATCTCTTCTGCGTAAGCTTCAACCAGTGAGCTCTGCGCACTGCATAAATGACAGAAATTTGGCCCTCGAAATTCCCTTAGTCTCAGCCTTGTAAACCACCACAAAACTCTAGCCTCAACTATAACAAATAATTCTACAAAATCTTGGAACTTCGCTCCAAGTGTAGCTGCTCCAAAAGAGGGGTGCGAATTGCCTTCAACACCCTAGCCACACGCAGAACTAGGTTAAATCTCTGCAATATACTCATTGAGTGAAGCCCTGAATTAGACTCCAATTTTCCCTTACTAGGGAGGCAATCAAAGTCCTCTGAAATAGGGGTGGAATTTCTGCTTGGAATTCCTGTGCTAAGTGGCACTTCTCTTCTTGTGTTCAACAACTCCAAGAGTTCAATTTTTGTAGAGTGATAGACAAAAGATGCAAAAATGAGGCTTCCTTATGATATTTATAGTTGTTGGTCCCTTGTCCCTTGGTGGGCCCACAACTCCACTAGTTCGAACCTCCTTCTCTCTTCCCTCTCTCCTCTAGTGCGAATTTCCTCAAAGGGGTCAAATTTCCCTTTTTGTGGCCTCCACATTCCACTAACAAAATAATTATTCCTTCTTCTCTAATGTGCATAGCCTCCTTTTCTCCAAAATCAAGTGAGGGTGTACTCAACCCACTTTTTCTAAGTCCATATCATTAAAAATGTCAAAAATGCAAAAATTGAGGATTGCTTAGCAAAATTTTATTTAGTGGGGATATTACACAAAGCCATTGATTTCAGCAAATATGTGATTTTTTGCTGAGTTATTTGTCAAACGAGAAATCGGAGGGAAAATTTGCAACTTTTAAAAAAAATGTTTTTTTTGGTCAAGTTGTCTAAGTTTTCAAGAGATTACATTAGGCTTGACCTATGGCTTGAGAAACCGTGACCTAGTGGCATCTAATCCATCATCGAGGGATCGCACCCCACCTAGGCCACACCAACCCTTAACATGGCTGGATTTTTGCCCATGGAGTTTCGAACAGGTGACCTTCATGTCATGGAGTGTCTTAATAGTACACCTCATCATCATCTATTCTACGCCCTGTGGGCAAAAAAAATGCTCTTTTATTTACAAAATATGATTTAAAAAAAATTGTGAGGGAAAAAAATATCCAATAAAAAGTTAAAAACCAAATAAAGGCCTATTAAAAATGAAATATTTTTACAGTTTTTAAAGATTTTCATTTTTTTACCAAGTCATACCACTAGTGAGTTTTCCTTAGTTTGATTGTTTTTGAACGCCACGAGTGTTTCCAAAATCCAATTTTTGTAACTAATATGAATGTATAAGGCATTTTCCCAAGTGAATAAAGACATTCACCAAGTAATATGATTTAGCTTTCTTGGAAGTGTAGAATGCTTGTGAATGTTAACATTCCTCTAGCAAAGTGTATGGTAGACAGAAATTTCAGTATATCTGTGCAAATGGTTAACGAAGGTGTACTTCTCCAACAATATGCCTCTGTAAATTTGTAGGTTGTTGTGCCTTTAGTATCTTGTTTCTTATTTTGTACTTATATACTGTCTCATAGAAATACAGTCATAATACTAACTAAAATTGTTCGATGCTTATACAAAATGGGTGTGTAATAACTTTTGTCTGTTTAAAAAATGGGGAATCAGTCTACTATATTCTGTTAGTTGTGTGCGTGCTTTTTTTTTTCCTTGTTCAAGTTTCAATGTTTTTGTTTGAATGGAAAAAAGAGAATTTTACTAGTTCTATATCATTGAAATGTCATTTGGATATTAACTGAAGTTAGTGGTTGTGGGTCTGATCCTTAGGTTTTTTCGTCAATTTCTTATCTTCTTTTGTATGAGTCAAATGGCAACTGCTTTGTTCCGTGCAACGGCTGGAGTTTGTCGAAGCATAGATGTTGCCAGCACTGGAGGTTCTTTGGTATTAGTGCTTGTCGTGGTATTCAATGGATTTCTCATCCCACGATGTAAGTCCATTCCCTTCTTAATACATCTAATGTGGCTGAAAATTCACTGCCCTCTAGGACTGAATTGTGCCACTCCACAAGTTTATCATGGTCAGCAACATTTTTCCATTGAAAAAGGAATTGGATGTTGTGATATTTTGACTTACAGCATCAATTCCAAAATGGTGGCGATGGGGATGCTGGATATCACCTATGTATTATAGCGAGGCTGCAATTACAGCCAATGAATTCCTTGCTCCACGCTGGAGAAAGGTAGTGCATAAAAGCATCTGTAATGTTATTTTATTCCTGTTTCCATTAGCTTTCGTTATCGGGACTAGATTAATGCTAATATTATTAGTTTTTATCATTTTGCAAGAGGATTGTTCCAAATTTGTATTTTTGGTACTTAATGCCATTTTATATTACAAGTGAGGTGGATTATACATACACTGTTCAATGTCTTGTTTTAATTGAATCATGATATTTTGCCGAATATGTCAATCCTTTCTCCCTAATTAATACAGCAGTTTGATTTTGACATCTGCATGAAAGTCATTGACTTCCTGAGACATTAGCTTTATTGAGGCGTGTTTATCTATTTCACTATATTTAATTTGTAACTTTAACACAAATGTTTGCAGTTGATACGAGAGGCTTTATTAGTTGTCACAAAATGATGCTGCAAATAATGAGTTAAGTTTTCTTCTGTGATGGCAGTTGACTTTTCAAAACACCAGCCTTGGAATACAGGTGTTAGAGAGTCGTGGGCTTCTCCATGAAGGCTACTTTTACTGGATAGGTGTTGGAAGTTTGATTGGATTTACAGTATTATTCAACCTTGGATACACTCTTGCTTTAACATATTTGAACCGTATGTATCATTCTAACAAATATGATAGATTATGCATTTCGAGTTTATTTTACAAAGAGAGAGAAATAGTTATGGATTTTGACAAAAGTGATGGTAATGTACTTTACCTATCTAACTATTTGTTGATATATTCATGATATAAACAGCAATTGGCCAGCCTCAAGGTGTAATTTCTCGAGAAAAGCTAGCTAAAACCCATGATAATCAAGAAGACACTATTTTTTATCTGCATGGTGAATCAAACGAAATATCATCTCTTAATTGTCCAGTATCTAGCACAAAAGGCAACAATGTAGGTATGGATTTATTCTTTCTTCTTGATTTGTACTTATTCGGATGGGTAAGAGGCTCGGAGCGTTCTATTATTTTTTGGCCAATCAACATTATTGTTAAAAACATTACCATGTACGGTTCAATCAATCCTTCAGGATTTAGGATTATTACTAACAGGGTATATTATATGAAGAACAAGTAATTGAATGAATGCAGTCAATTAAGTGGATATTTCTATGTTAAGTTCAATGGCCTGACCTTATTATCCAAAAATCCCTTATGAAACTAAAACTTGGTATAATCTAGTCCTCTGTACGAAGGCATATTTTTTAAATCTTCTAGTATGAATATATTTTTCCTATTATAAATATAAATGTGTCTTTCCTTGTTCCTAAATGCATTCGCTAATTTTTTTCCATGGGGGATAGGATGCAAATGCACCTACTATAATACTATTAGGATAAGGGTGATGAATCATCCTAGTTCACCCTTGAAGTGAGGAGTATGGACAAATGGTGCACAGTTTCTAAGAAGAAATTTCTCAGTATAGACAAGTGTGTGCACAGTTTCTGAGAAGAAATCTCATGTATGGAATGTGGAAACATGTGTCAAGTTAAGAGGTATTAATGCGAGGAATTGGTGTTCTTGTTATAGGTCGGTCTGGTAATCCAAATTGGGCATTGGTGTAGTTCATGTAGCGATTGTGTTGCAGGTCAGCCTTATTACTTCGATTTTACATTATCATTTCGTGTTTTGGTTTTACATTGGCATTTTGTGTTCAAGTAGGCCTTCATCAACAGTAATTGTGTCTATCGTTGAGGGTCAACTCGACTCACTTCTATAAAATTTGGCCATAACATCGTCTTTTGTGTATGAATTTTTTATTGGTAGATTATAATTTGTCGGGTTTTGGATGCATAGACTCTATGTTTGAAAATTACTCATGAAAAATTAGTCATGAGTGTTAAGTAGACTATTCAAAAATCATAGATGAATAACATACTTAAGGCAGTTGAATCCCAAAAATGATATCTAACTATTCATGAATTTAAATTCTCAATGTTCATTTACTTTATGCTTGCAATTTGTATTTCTTTGCAAGTAGTCGTAGCTGTCTATCAACACTTCAATTTGAGTGATGTGACAATTTGAGCACCACTAAATTTGCTGCAGGGGAAGGCGACCTTCTTGATTGTCATGATTTATAGATCACAAGTAGAATGACTCAAATGCTTTATGTTATTTCTATTGACTTTTTAACAGAAATTTACCTATTCCACTCGAAGATTTAGAATCGTGCATATACAAAACAATTTACAATCTTCATTAGGAGAATTTTGAGGTCTAAAATGGGCCTCCTAAGAAAAATGTACAAAAAAAATAAACTTTATAACAACCAATAGGATTCAAGATGATGATGTCAACCATGGGGGATGATTTACCATTTTTTAAATAAAAGGTTAAAAATATTAAAAAATAATAAAATAATAAAACTATTTTTTCAACTCGTATTTTCAACTTATCTCCCAAAATTTTTACTCAAATTTCGAGTGGGAGTATTCGTTGGATGCAAAATTTAATTCCTCATCCAAGGAGTATCCATGTCGCATACTTTCGATGAACTCTACTACATGAAAAATGAGAAATACATAAAAAACGTGATTACAATCACGTTTTTTATGTATTTCTCATTTTTCGTGTAATAGGACCCATCGAAAGTATGCAACATGGGTACTCCTTGGATGCGGAATTAAATTTCGCATCCAACAAGTACTCCCGCTCGAAATTTGAATAAAAACTTTGGGAGATAAGTTGAAAATATGAGTTGAAAAAGTAGTTTTTTCATTTTTCCCTCTAAATTTTGATGATGTCATCAAATCTTATTTGATTTTTTCCACTATTATTTTATAATTTCCTTAGGAGACCCATTTTAGACCTCAAAATTCCCCTAATGACAGTACAATGGTTAGTTGGTTCAAACCTAACAAACTTCTTACTGATTTACATTTACTTTTGAATAGAAATATCTCTGTTTCGATAACATAAGATGCACTTAAAAAACATGCATATTATCTAATAGCTAGAATATCTAGTACTGAAATTCTACTTATATGTGGCTAAATCTATTCCTTTTAATTTTATTTTACAGCTGAAGTGCCGTTACAGGATTTCAACTGTGCTTCTAATAGAAGGGAAGGCTTTTGCAAAGGTTCTAATTCTGCCATGCTACTGGGTGCAAAACATGGAATGATATTATCCTTTCAGACATTGGCAATTTCTTTTCAAAATATCCAGTATTTTGTTGACATCACTGTGGTAATACTCTAGCTGAACCTCCCTGAAGCTATTCATGGTGTGATTGAACTTAGGATTTTTATCTCTTCATGAAATTGTTTCATTTATTTTATGGCAGGAAAGGAAAGAACAGGGAGTAACACAGAAAAAACTTCACCTGCTAAAAGATATTACAGGAGCTTTCAGGCCAGGTGTTTTGACGGCTTTAATGGGTGTTAGTGGAGCCGGAAAGACGACACTATTGGATGTTCTCTCTGGAAGAAAGACTAGTGGCCATATTGAGGGAGATATACGAATTTCAGGCTTCACAAAAGTGCACGAAACATTTGCTCGAATATCAGGCTACTGTGAGCAGAACGACATACATTCTCCAGAAATTACTGTCCACGAGTCACTGATATTTTCATGTTGGTTGCGCCTTGCACCTGAAATAGATTCAAAGACCAAGAAGGTGACTTATACAAACGAGTCCTTCAGCGCAATCTCACTGTCTCACCACTGTTAATAAATGCCTAAATTTCATCATTTTTTTCCTTCAAATTTTGACAGCAGCATGGGTTGCTTTGCTAACTTGGAGCTTTCCATTTACAGCATTTTGTAAATGAAGTCATGCAGCTGGTTGAATTAGATGATCTGAAAGATGCTCTAGTTGGCATTCCCGGTGTCAGTGGTTTATCTACTGAGCAACGCAAAAGATTGACAATTGCTGTAGAGCTTGTCACGAACCCTTCTATCATATTTATGGATGAGCCCACCTCAGGTTTAGATGCACGTGCTGCTGCTATAGTAATGCGGGCAGTGCGGAATATAGTGGACACAGGAAGGACAATAGTTTGCACTATTCACCAGCCAAGTATTGACATTTTTGAAGCATTTGATGAGGTACATTTATGTAATATATATTTTAAGGACTATTACTGAATATTGAAAAGCCTGATATACTTCTTTCGGCATGACGGATGAATTTACATTGTCGGATTAAAGTGAACTTTTGGCTGGTTACAGTTACTGCTAATGAAGCTGGGAGGTGAAGTTATTTATGCTGGTCCATTGGGTCACCATTCAGAAAACGTTATTGAGTATTTTGAGGTTGAAAATCAAGACCTGATACCATGCAGTTCTGGTTATATCCAAGTACAATAAGTTTGTTGCTTGAGAGAACAAGCCTTCAGGGAAGTTTATGTAATAGTGCTTCACTTTAATTTCATCTGCAGGCTATTCCTGGAGTGCCAAAGATTAAGGACACGTATAATCCTGCAACATGGATGTTAGAGGTGACCTCTATGGCTGCAGAACAGCGCCTTGGTATAGACTTTGCTCAGATCTATAAAGAGTCAACTCTTTTTAGGTAAGTACATGGGAAGCCCTAGGAATCAATAGATTTTTAAACCATTGTTTATCTTACAAACCAGTAGAATTCTTTCTTTTTCAATGATTTCTGAAATACTAATAAATCTTAATTTTTTAAGGCAAAACAATGAACTCGTTAAGGAGTTATGTACCCCAGCTCCAGATGCCAAGGACCTTTATTTTCCAGTTGCCTATGTGCAGTGTGCTTGGAAACAATTCACGACCTGCCTCTGGAAACAATTTTGGGCACACTGGAGAAGACCCGGTTACAATTTAGTGCGTTTATCCTTCAGTTTTCTTATTGCATTGCTCTTTGGCACTATCTATTGGCAACAAGGAACAAAAATGTAAGCTAATTCGTTGCAGGCTGTAACACGCTTTAGCTGTTCAGTATATAATCTAGCACTTATTTTAAATAGGGTCATTCGGTTTTGAATGCCAGTTAACCTGATAGTGAAAACCATATGTGCTAACCATTGCTTTTTAAATGTATGTGTAATTTATTCATTACTGACAAGAAAATAAAGGGAATTTACATTGTTGGCGTATTTGCACCAGAAATGACGAAGACGACCTGTTAAAGATTATGGGGGGCATGTTTGGTGCGATGTTTTTTATAGGAGTAATGAATTGCGCCTCTGTGCAACCTTTTGTTGATGTGGAACGTCAGGTATTCTGTAGAGAAAAATCAGCTAGGATGTATTATCCAATTGTATTCGCTTTAGCACTGGTAAGGAATCCAAGGCCTTATTGAAAGTGACCTGAAAGCTATTGATAGTTTTAAATTTGCACATTTTTAGCATATCTCAATTTCTGTAGAAGCTTACAATAAATTTGTTGGACTTAAGAGTCACAAGAAGTAGAATATAATCATCTCTGAACGAGGTTACATATGTCCATTCCATAGCATCATGTTTATATTTTGAGTTGGTTGATCACTGGTAATGTCAGGATAATAATAAATTTGACAAACCAGAAAGATTTTCTCTTGTGGTTTCCTATTTGCTGCAGGTAGTAGTGGAACTCCCATATATACTATTCGAAACAGTTCTATATGGACTTATTACATACTCATTGATGGGTTTCCATTGGTCTGTTTATAAATTCTTTTGGTACCTCTTTGTTACTCTTTGCACTTTTCTATACTTCACCTATTATGGGATGCTGGCAGTAGCAATCAGTCCAAATGCTCAAATTGCAGCTGTAATTGCATCCACGTTTTGGTCCCTCTTCAATGTTTTTTCAGGCTTCGTCATTGCAAAACCTGTGAGTGTACCATTGAACTAGCTTATGATATGGTAAACATTTTTTTGGATGGACAACTAGGGTGATTACATTCCAAATAGGATATATTCACGATTATTTCATTGAAGACAAATTTGTGGGCAAAATTGTTGCAGCAACTCCCAGGGTGGTGGGTGTGGTACTATTGGATTTGCCCTTTAGCCTGGACATTGAATGGGCTCCTGACTTCTCAATATGGAGATATGAGAAAGAAGATCAGTATCGTTGGCAAGCCTCAACAGGCAATTGAAGATTTCTTGAAAGACTATTTGGGATTTCAATGTGACTTCTTGGGTGTTGTGGCGGCAGTCTTGGTGATCTTCCCTGTCTTCTTTGCACTCTTGTTCTCTATATCTATGAGCAGGTTCAATTTTCAGAAGAGATGATAAGCATGTTTTCAACAGCATTGTTAGTAGTGTTGTATACATAACCATAATAACCTCATTAGGTATTAATGAGCCATTTTGCGTGTAAGCTCAAGATTTTATAAAAATACTATAAGTTTAAAAATGTCACTTCAATATAATCAAAACTTAGTTACCTGTATAATAAAACCTTTGAAGTTTGTATATTGTGTTGTGGTGTAGTGATTGAGGTAGGTTGTCACCATATGCTTAAGACCAGGTTCAAACCAAAATGGGTATAGAGCTTTGGAAATTAAGTTATTTACTGAGTTTGATGGTATTTCAAATGCAATACTCACTGATGACTCTAATGACTTCATTGGTCACTAAGCCTTATGTTAGAGTTTTTTTTTTTTTTTTTAAAGGTTTTTTACCTATCGGATATGGATTTCTGCCCTCATATATATTTCTATTAATTGGTTAATACAAACAACTAGTTGTTCGTACTTATTGGAGACTTTTCTTTCCATTGTTTAAATTTGTAACAAAAATCCAACCTTGGTTTTACAAGTTTCCCATTGCTTCTTTGCTTATTTTTTTGTACTGATATTTATTTTCCATTTTTGTTGTTGTAGTATTTCGATATGATCACATGATTATTGCAAGTTATTAAAGCTTGAGTGAATTTTTGTAATATTCCAAATCTGGAACAGCTAGCAAGGCATGACTAGAAAACGCATTTTCCAGTAATGGTTGCTACAGGAATTGAAACCAAGACCTGGATCCCTTAGAGCAATGTGCCTAAGCCCTGAATCCAAGAGCAGGCTCCAAAAAAATCCTTCCAGGTGGGTTAAACAGATCTCCTACACCTAGTTATCCTCGGAAAATGCCCAATGAAGGGACTGCAACAATTCTTGAGCAAGAGATGGAATGACAGCGTTATTTTTAAAGAGCCAGCATACATAGAGATACAAATAGCCAACAAGTGATGTTATAGCAGTAAAAGAGTACAATCTCTTGAGGAAGCAACCACTTAAGCAAGGCAATGCAAGCCCCAACAATACTTGTACTAGGAGATAAAGAACACTGTTGCATATATGAAATCCCAGGCTATGACAGCGTTGTCTATTATGGATAGCTACTATAAAATAATGTCAATACATGGATATAAAAATGTAGAGCTCAAATATAGATGGGGGAGCAAGATCTCAACCCCTGGATACAATATACAACAATCCTAAAAAGGATTGGCTGAAATACATACAAAATGGCAAATCTACAGAAATGTTGGAGTTGCTGGGTAGCAGCTGCAACTCAGAAACTGGAAATGGATGAGAATAACTGATGATGCTGCAAATGATGGCTAAAACTCATCCAAAGGATCTCTCAAGTGAAAGGTTGATCCAATCCCTAAAGATCTCACCCTCCAAAATAGTGGAGCAAGTTCCCACTGCAATTGCACTCAGAAATAACGTAGTCTAGAGAAGGGACTGCACTGTTGGTGAAGGGAAGTACTTGGCCTGATGCCAATGATCTACAATATGCTCAAGAATCTCCCTCATTGACCTCCCCGAGGAATAAAAGCTCCTTCCTCTAACAGATGAGCCAAGGAAATGGTGTTGTGGAGTTCCCCACTGCAACACCCTGCAACACAAAGTTATCCTGCTTCAGGAATAATGCTGTGATTGAAGGAGGTGGCTTTGGCCTTGAGCCAAGAGACGTGGAGAATGAAGAACAATCTCTCAAGATGTAAAGTTTTGTAGATGTTCTATGCTAGGAGCAATTTCACTTTTCTCACAGCAATCATACAAGTAGTTAAGCAAAATGCAGATAGAACATATAAGTAGATCTTAGGTACATCAAACGTAAACAGTGAAAATGTGTGTGTTCGTTTCGGCTGTCAACAGGATGCTTCAACCAGCAAAGTCTCCTTGGTCAGCCAGCCCAGCATGTGTCACAACAGTCCTCCAATCAGCAAATGAGTCAACCCAAGTCAACTCTACAAAAGTCAACGTTGTCCTGAAAAAGTCAACGCAGGGCAGCAAGCTAAAAGTCAACGCAGCAGCAAAACGGTCAACCCTTTGACCTCGATTTTTGTGCCAGGTAGTACGGCCTTCAAAAATCGAACCTTCCACAAGTTTTCAGCTTGATTGGACCATGCGTTGACCAAAGTCAACGCTGGTCAAACTTTTTGCGAAACCGTAGCAGCAGAAAATCGTACTTCAGCTCAGCTGTACGGTCTGTCCTCTCTCTCCTTCACACGTGTGGCTGAAACTCGTCCTTTAGGTAGCTCGTACTATTAGTTGTCCAAATTTAACTTTTCCCTCTCAGCAGGAAACCATCTGTGGTACAATCAGCATGTAGTCGTCATCATAACGGCTTTAACCTTTAAACTGTATTTCGGAAACAGTGGTGGTCAAGGACATCATCTGGCGAGCATAATCGGTCCGGCATACCCTGGAACCTCACAAATCTTGGTCTGATCCCAGATCAAGTGGTTGGGCCGTGCCATCCTAGATAGAGAGTACGGCAATCTCTGATGCGTCCATCAGTCTTTGCTAATAGTCTCTAGCTTTTCCCACCTCATTGGCCAAATGAGAGGTACTTCCCATGAGCCCTGAACTCAATGGGTAGGATGCATACGGGGCCCAGATAAATGAGTGGCGAACCAGCTCAACAATCACAAGGGTGGGGCAGAAGCATTATGAGTGCTTATAGCTCTGAGAAGCTATCCCCAAAGCCCCCCGAGCTCCCGGCGCGCATCGTCCACATCTGAGTCACCCGGCTTTCGGGCGACTCTCACGGGAAAGGTTCGGGCACCCGGCCTTCCCCGGGGGCTTGAGCAGGGGCTGTCCGCGACACGCTCATCGGTTCTGTATGATCGAGCCTTACCGGCGCTTGCCTCGGCCTTGCCATATCCCCGGATAAAGTGTACACAGTATGTTATGTGGATAGAGTGGTGGAACAAGGATTCCGATGTCTGGGAATCCCCTCGGTCATCTGATATACGGTGGTATCTCTGTTTGCTGCCAGCTCACTAAGAAGCCTAGCAACAGCTGCTTCTGTGACCATACTGTGACAGCCATATTTGACCTCCCAGCGGTGCTCAAAGCCCGCCGGTTGTTTTCTGCTCATCCATGAGATCGAAGCAGAACCAAGATTGAAGCAGCATCCAGATGTGCTTTTATGATCCACCACACTGCCAGCCCAATCGGCATCAGTATATCCACGGAGTATCACACTCCCGGCAGTGTATCTCAGCCCATGGTTTATCGTGCCCCGAAGATATCTCAAAAGATTCTTGGCACCAACCCAGTGAAAATGATTAGGCTCAACCATCTGTTGACTCAAAGTGTTCACTGCAAAACATATGTCCGGACGTGGGTGTTCACTAAAAACATCAAAGCTCCTATGAGTTGACGATACTCAGTAGGATTGGCCAAGATAGGCCCAGCAGCGCTGCCACTCAACTTCTTAAAGTTGAGTTCCATCGGTGTCGACACGGACTTACGGTCCACCATACCAAATCTTTCCAGAAGCTTCACAATGTATTTTCCTTGAGAAAGGAAAATCTCTCCAGGTCTCTGCTAGACCTCCAGGCCTAGGAAGTAGTGCATCAATCCTAGGTCCTTCATCTCGAACTCAGCAGCGAGCTCCCTCTTCCACCGGTGATTGTGTCGAGGGTCATCACACATCGGGGAAGAAGATAGATCCACATACCTGTACTAGAATAGGCTTCCATTACATGCCAAGTAAAGGTTTGGATCGGCATTACTTCGAGTGAAGCCCAGCTTCATCAAGTAACTATCCATCCTCTCGTACCAAGCTCTGGGTGCTTGCTTTAACCCATAGAGGGCTTTCTTCAACCTGCAGACATAAGTGTCTCGATCTTGAACTTCAAATCCCGGAGGTTGTTCTACATACACCTCTTCCTTTATTGCACCATGCAGAAAAGCGGTCTTGACATCCATCTGATGAAGACTCCATCCTTGCGTAGCAGCAAGGGCTATGATTGATCGGATGGTGGTATATCGTGCCACAGGTGCAAATATATCGTCATAGTCAATTCCTTTCTTTTGAGAGAAGCCACGGGCAACAAACCTTGCCTTAAACTTTTCAGCACTCTCATCAGATCCATGTTTGATTTTGTAGAGCCATTCCGCGGTGACAACAGATTTGTCCTTCAGTCTCGGGACCACATCCCAGACATCATTCTTCATAATAGACTCATATTCTTCATGCATAGCATCCTTCCAGACTTGATGCTTGATGGCTTCCTCAAAAGATCCAGGTTCAGATTGTACAATAGTACTCATAGCAGCTAGATACCCTTGGTATCTACACGGCTTCTTGCTTTCTCGGAATGTCCCCCTTGGGGCAGCATGACCCTCAGCATCTTCGAGGGTGTCCCTGAGCCATGATGGTCTCTTTCCTAGAGAAGGGGAAGGATCAATGGGGTCCATTGGCCCTTCAACATCAGGCATAGTCTCATCCTGGGGTTCTTCCAGATTTCCAGTCTTTCTTCATGATTTTCTTCAGATCTACGAAGATCTACTACTTTCTTCAGGGAAGCATTTTCATCAAAAGTGACATCATGGCTTATCTCTACTTCCCTTTGACCAGGTACATAGACGCTATATGCCTTAGAAGTCTCACTATAGCCCACAAACATTCCTTTCTTCCCAGTAGCATCCAGCTTACTTCTCTTTTCTTTCGGCACATGAAAATAGACAGGACATCCAAAAATTCTAAAATGAGAGACATCAGGTTTCTTACCAGAGAAAACCTCTTCGGGAGTTTTGGAGTCCAAAGCGGAATGAGGGCATCGGTTTTGAATGTACACAGCAGTATTTGCAGCTTCTCCCCACAGAAACTTTGGAAGACCCTGGTCACATAGCATGGCACGGGCAGCTTCCATTATAGTCCTATTCTTGCGTTCAGCAACACCATTCTGCTCAGGAGTATATGCAGTGGTAGTCTCCCTCTTAATGCCAGCTTCTCTGCAAAAGTCTTTGAACTCATTTGACTCATATTCAGTGCCATTGTCAGTCCTCAAAATCTTGATCTTCTTTTCGGTCATATTTTCCACCAAGGCTTTGAATGTACGGAACCACATGAAAGCCTCATCCTTCTTCTTCAAGAAATATATCCAGGTTTTGCGAGAGAAGTCATCAGTAAAGGTCATATAGTAAGAACATCCCCCCAGGGATGTTACAGGCAACATACCAGAAAGATCAGAATGAACCAGTTGCAATATCTCAGATGTCTTTGTGACACTTGAGGGGAAAGGTCCTCTTGTATGTTTTCCTTCAGCACAGCCCTTACATACACCTTCATGATTATTTCCAAAATCAGGCATCCCTGTCACCACCTTCCTTGCTTCGGGAAGGGCTTTGTAATGAAGGTGTCCAAATCTTCGGTGCCATAGTTCAGTTTGTCGGATAGTATCACAAGTCATAGCTCCCAACGGACTCCCTCCAACCTGATAGAGTGTACCAACCCTAAAACCAATTGAGATAGCTTCCTTGAAGCTCTTCTTTCACATGAGCACCTTTCCATTAGAGAAAGTAACATTGAATCCTTTGTCTTCCATGGCAGATACAGACACAAGGTTTTTCTTCAATTTGGGTACATAGAGTACATCTTGCAAACGGAGGACTTGTCCTTGGGACAAGTGGAGGGTCACAGTCCCGGTTCCTTTCACAGGATAAGTGGCATTATCCCCAAGGATAATTTCTAGATTAGTATCCCTTTCAACCATGTCAGAAAGTGCTTCCTTGAATCCAGTGATGTGTCTTGAGGCACCACTATCAATTAGCCAGATATCCATAGTGTCGGGCGGAGATGCAGCTGAGAGAGCAGATACCAGAATATACTCATTTCTTTTATCAACAACATTAGACTCCTCATACCTGGTATTTCTGGACCTCTTAGAAGGTTGATTGTTTCCTCCAAAGTGTGCCTTCCTCTTTCCTTTGGATTTTTCATTTCTTCGATTCCCATTTCTTCGGTTGTTGTTGTTATCGTCACTATCGGGAGAATCCTTCTTGAAGGGGCATTCTCTAGCATAGTGTCCAGGCCTATGGCAGGTGAAACATTTACCCTTCTTTTCTTGAGTCTTTGTCCTACTTTTGTCCTTAGAACCGCCAGAGTTCTTCTTTCGGGAATGAGCACCATAGGCAACATTTCTTTCATTATCAAATTCCTTCATCCTTGTTTCTTCTTGCATACATCTTGACAGAAGCTCATCAAAGTTAGGAATGGTATTATTGTTGAGAATAGTAGTTGTGAATACTTGCCATTCATATGGAAGTCCTCCAAGTGCGGTGAGAACCATGTCACGATCAGCTATTATCTCCCCAATAGCTAGCAGATTGTTCCTGGTTTCGGTCAACTTCAGAAAGAAAGTTTGAACAGACTCATCTCGGCCCTTCTTCATATTATTCAACTTGTTCTTGAGGAATAGCACTTGGTTCACATTGTTTACTTGAAACATAAGTATCAATTTGTCATACATCTCCTTGATGTAATATTCCCAATTAGCTTTGCTAATTGGAATATTGCATTTTTTGTGTTATTTTGCTGCTTTAGATAGAAATAATAAATAAAGTGAGGAATAAGAGGGGTTACCTCACTTTAGTCACCTCACTTTATAATAAAGTGTTCTTTTTCCTAGTAGCTTGACGTTGTAACTTAGAGAGGGGGCCTTGGGGGTCCACGTGGATATGATGGAGGAGACATAAGGTTAACCCAAGGTAAACTGCGCAGATCCAGGGTGAGTTGAGTTTTGGAGGGAGATTGATGTTATAAAAGGAGAGGCTCTCACCTCATTTGATCATTCATGATTTGATATTCTTATTGATAGTTGGACTCTTGTCTGCTTCAGCACGCCGGTTGTTTAGTCGGTCTGCAGCACTGTTTAGTGCACGAGTGTCTCCGGTCGGAGATCTCACCCTTAGCCTCGGGGGACTTCGAGTGCCTGCCCTGGTAAGGTTTTTCTGGTTTCACCCTTAGCTTCGGGGGACTTCGAGTGCCCGCCCTAGTGAGGTTTGTTCTGAGTGCACTTTTCAGTTCCAGCAGTGAAGCAGCAGCAATTTCTGAAGTATATCTGAGGAGGAGGAAGCCCTCTTGTGGCTACGCAGAGGAAGAGGAGGAAGGACGCTGATTCTTGAAGGAGAAGGACGTTGTCTCATCTGGAAGGAGGACGCTGTGCCTATCAGGAGGGGAGGACGCTGTCCAAGGAGGACGCAGTTCCAGTCTGGCAAAGAAAACGCTGTTTGGGAGGCAGAAGGACGCTGTCTAGCCCTAGAGTGAGGACGATGTCCATTTCTGGAGGTAAGGGTTGCAGATCTGAAGGTTTATTGCTAGATCCAGTTGTGGGAAGGATAGATCTTGCAGATCTAGTCTTGTATGTTGCAGATCTAGTATTGTATGTTGCAGATCTGGAGGTTTAGTACTAGATCCAGCTGGAGGAGTGACAGATCCGAGGAGATATTGATAGATCTAGCCCAGATCTGAAGGAATAACACCAGATCTAGCCCTAGAGGCTGTAGATCTGAGGAGATAGTTCCAGATCTAGTATAGATCTGAGGGTTTGGCATCAGATCTGATATTGGAGGACGCAGATCGGGAAGGGAAGGACGCAGGTCTGATTGGAGGCTTCAGATCCATCAGGAGAGACGCAGTTCTGAGGAGCAGGCTATTGTGAGAGGGGCTCATCAGCGTTTCCAGCATTCTGTAGCAGGTTCATCTGTCTGGAGGATTGAGGGCCTTGTGCTTCACCTGTTTCCTGCGCTGTCACTAGCAGAGACAGCGTTTTCCAGTAGAGAGGGTTTGCAGCTAGAGATCAGCCAGTACCAGCGCAGTTCATCTCCAGAGCAGCTAGGACGCTGTCTTTATTGCAGCCATTATCTTGTATGGGAGGGTCATCACTTGCCTAGGGCAAGGATAGGTGCACTGATTCTGATTTATTTGTACTTCTCTCTATGTACTTTCCGATTAATAAAATGGCTTAGTTTCTGGTATTACATGTGTCATGATTCAGTGATCTGGTTCAGCATTGCATTTTCTATATCTGTCTGGCATATTTCTGTTATATTACTGGTTATTCCCCTCTGGGGATATTACAGATGTGTGCCTAGTTCAGATATGTGGTATCAGAGCTTAGATCTGGCTCAGCCTGTGGTGCTAGCAATCTATGGCACCTAGGGGTCGCCCCACTCTCCTCGGGGGAAGCGATTCTGATTCAGAGGCAGAACGGAGGAATCCAATGGAGGCCATATTGTGAAAATGGACGGAGAAGTTGACCGAGAGGATGGATGCAAAGATGGATGCATTCATGCAGGAGGTAACTAAGAAGGTTGCAGAAGGGACGCAGAAAGAGCCCCTTAGAGTCTTTCAGGTAGGGGAAGGATCGGGAGCATCTAGTTGCATACCAGATGCTATTCCCATTGGGACAGCACAGAAGACCGATTCCATGGACACGCGACCTACCATGCCTACTTTCCCGGTAGAGGAAGTGGAGCAAACGGCATCAAGAGATGAGGGTCCCGATCTTCATGCAGTTTGGTTTGCAGATTGGCGAAGCCTGGGGCAGGAATTCATGGATGCTCTTCCTTTTAATCAATATCTGCAGTTCCGAAGCGGCAGTAAGCCTCATGATCGAAATAAGGGACGGGGTTCCCACCGTGATAGTAACCGTGCAGCCAGCAAATTTCATTTGCCGATGTTTGATGGGTCACCAAAGACCACAGCCAGGTTTGTTAAGAAGCTAGTAGAAGATGAAGATATGGCTGATTTGTTAATGTGAAGCTTGCTGCCTTACTTTGATTGATTTGTGACTCATTGCATCTCCTTGGAGAGACTCAAGCACTTCAGTCAAGAAGTTATCAACAATTTTCGAAACCCAAATTTTAGAAGATATTATTTTTAATACCAAAATACTATAATACTATAAAATATAGGTGCAATAAACTATTATTTTGATCAACAAGACTCTAAATAAGCATTAATTTGCATCCATTTATATAATTAGTTAAACTAAATTATATAGTTGATAATAGGATAGTAGAATATATTATAGGGTACTTTCAGAATGAAATACATTTTGTTCATTCATTGGAAAGCTTCACAAACCACTGTGATAATAGAGTTCTCAGCGCTAATACAATTATTTTGTCGATCTGTGCATATATTTCTCAATATCCCCTTCCCATATGGGAAAGGAGTGGACTAGTCACTTACCTCACAAGGTCCTTATGGAGTTGTTGTTCCAGGCCACACGTGCACACCATTTTACCAACAAGACAATTTAGTAGACAACTCGACAAGGCCTTGGAGCTGGGTGCCCCCAAATCCACACAGCCAACCATCCATCAGGAGAATTTTTCCATGCCTGGATGTTAGGAGAGCTTGCTCAAATTTGGGCTTCCCACAAGGATCATACTGTAGAGCCCTATCAGTCCCAGACACACTCCAAAGGACATCATCCACTAGTCCAAAAAAAATTTTGCGGTCATTGAGGACTCTAGCAGGGAGACCCCCCTTGATCTAATTGCTCGTCCTCACCTGTCAGCACTAGCATACCATGACTAGTTCAAACTAAAGTTCCTTTGGTCCTCAGATATCATACATATTATCTTTTTCTTGTAATTACTTTATCTCCACTCCGAGTCATGTACTTTCTTATCTTCTCTTGTTGTTCTGCTTCTAGCACAATTAAAAATCTGTTTTGATATGATTTTTAGCATCTTTATAGTCCACACTTCCACACTTCCACATTGTATTTTGGCTAGTGATGTACTCTTATAATCCCATTGACCTAACATTTTCCCCAAGGAAAACCTTGTGGGGAAACCCAAGAGATGCTTCCTCATGTTTGTGGATGGCATCCCTAGTAACCCTGTTCGCTAAAGTCATAGACTAGTGTGCCTAACCAGGAGGGTTGAACTAGGCAGATGCCCAACAACATGAAAAAAAACCAGTTGAGCTAACCCTTGGTCTTCCCATTGACATACTCCTTTGATCATTTGCTGGACATTAATAAACTTATATTATCAAACTTTGGTTTTTACAAATACTGCAACAAAAAAGGTGGTTTGACAAACAATGCAACAAATCAGAACTCATATTTTAATAATTTAGACGATAAGAGGTATTCCAAAAATCATTGACAAAGACAGCCATGCTTTTATCTAGATTTGCATTTGAAAAAATTGTCAACTTATCTGTTATATTGTCAACTTGAAATGTGAAATCCAGATATGAAAACTAGATATGAAAGTATTTCAAAAATCACCTCTTGGGTATTAAAATAAGAATGGAGCTGTACAGGATGGCATCAAGGCCAATGAGAAAAATTACAATTAATT
>JAXQQM020060584.1:0-49365 GCA_034641835.2 Pinus albicaulis
CATCTAGCCATTAACCTATAATTGTAATACCCCTAAGATATATGACCAGAGGGACCTGGAAAAGGCACAATTAAAAAATAAACGATTGACATTTTCTGAATCTTTTGTGCAGAGAACACATACATTTGGCCCATGAAAATTTTTCCGCAATAGGCAGTCCCAAGTTTGAATACAATTCTCTAAGGCAAGTGAGATAAAACATTTTAGTTTAGGGGCAAAAGTCTAATCCCATAATCTTGAATGCCACTAACTAACCCTTTGCAAAGGGTAGCTTTATGATATAACACAATAGGCATGGCGAGCTGTGACATGCCTAGACGAGGAGTTCCAGGCCCATTCAAAAGAATCATCCTCCTCATATAGTGTAAGACCATTGACAATCGGGGATTTGGTGAAACTGTCCCACTCCACAACAAAAGAACCCCACAGGCCCAAATCATGGGCACTTTTCCATCTTCCAGCTGTGAACAACTTCGAAGGGAACACATAAACCCAACGAAGTCTGGTAATACCTTGAGCACAAAGATGGTTTGAAAGCTTAGGGGAGCATCAATGAGAGCACAAAAACACCTACTTCTCTAGAAGCACCTATAATACTTTTTTGGGTTTCACTAATCACCCTTTGGTCAGTGTCTACACACTAGCCTAGATTCTAAAGTGATGTCCTTACAATCATAATAAAATTGGCGTATTTGCTCTTAAAAAAATATGCAAAGATAGATGTCCCCTTTATGTCCAAGTTCCACCAAAATGGTTCGTCCTACCTACCTAGTACCTCCATTTATTTTATAACAAGACTACTCTACAAGCCACCAAATGTCTATCATATCCATGAGGTCAACAACAATTTTTGGTTCAAGAAATGGCTAAGTTGGAAAAAACTTAGCTCTAGAGCCTATGTTATTTTTCAACCCCTAATGTTTATGTACAAAGAGATATCAATTTTCTAGAGCATATGGGAGCCAAACTATCACCTTGCCCATGTTGACTGCCTATATTAAACATCATGGAAAATCTTCATTGATTATTTATCCTTACTAAACCATACATTTCATTAGAAATGATCATTGAGCATTAACATGACATTACTACTTAGCTGCACCTTTTGACTACCCAAAAATTATTTTGATTTCACCGTAATTCACCTTTGATATCACAACCAAACTCCCATCCCATAATGTTTAGTGACATAGAAACCCAACAATTTTCATACCATTAATAATGATTTATAATTAGAATTCCCTATTAACAAAGAAAACTTACACATTTCATTTAATTCCGCTTGAAAAACACATAATTTAAAGATTTCATGGGATATATGTCTTTCAAATATCAAAATTTTTCATTTCCCTCGTTTATGCATTTCATTTAAGTTCAAGATTTCATGGATATCTGTCTTTCAAATATCAAACTTGTTCATTTCTCTCGTTTATGCATTTCATTCAAGTTCAATATTTCATGGGTATCTGTCTTTCAAATATCAAAGTTGTTCATTTCCCTCGTTTATTTCCCTCACGTTGCAAGGTGTGTGTCCAGGGAAGGAAAGGCGCAGCCATGCCGTAGCAGGTATGATATGATACATTTGGTTGAATCAAGAGATTGGATTTTCGGTTCCTCCAATCGTGGTGATTTCGTTCTACTAAGGGAATTTGCACAAGGTTCACCCCATTCCTGGGTGATGGCCCATCCCCAAGCCTCCATATCTCTTTTACACTTCAAAATACTTCCAGACAAACAAAACTAGGTGTTCAATAGGCTATATGTTCAGGATTCCATGGAGGAATATTAAGTTGAAGGCATGGGCAATAATGGCTTCACCAAAG
The DNA here is from genome assembly GCA_034641835.2 of Pinus albicaulis. Classification (NCBI taxonomy): domain Eukaryota; kingdom Viridiplantae; phylum Streptophyta; class Pinopsida; order Pinales; family Pinaceae; genus Pinus; species Pinus albicaulis. The sequence goes on from JAXQQM020060584.1 coordinate 1,824, forward strand.
AAGACGATGACATGTGCCTTTCCAATTCAAAAATTAGCGAAGAAGTAGATAAGAGAGAAAGAATACATTGATTACGACAAGGAAATCAAATCTCCTAAGATCATAGGTGGTCACCAACCAAATGCTCTAGCACAGATGGATTGTGATGATCCAGTCATCCCTAAAAATTCCAGAGACCAAAAATGGGCCTTATATTTGCCTCAAAAAGGGCTTGGGATTTGCCTGGACCCATATTCCCAAGAGTCTCAAAGCAAAGAAATTGGATCCTGAAGAGATGACCGTGCACTCAAACGAGTAGGATTAAGGCTCTATTTTAGAGGAGAAGCTTCCAGAGGCTACTAAATCCACTCAAGAGGTAGCTAAACACATTTTATTTTATTGTTAGTTATAGGAATCGTTGCAAGAAACATTCCCATGAGGGACTTCCATTGACTTAGGTGATGGGTCTGAATGGTAAATATTCTGCCAAAATGGCCTAGGTATTTCGTGTTATGCCATTTGGGTGGCACGGACCACAGTGAAAATGAAACCTAGTGGTTGGGTTAAAATTTGCTGACCTCACTAGTGAACCAATATTACCTTAGGTGTTCTAGCTTGATCAATTAGGCTTAATAACATTCTCATTTGCTCACTATTTTAACTGTTTCTTTGTTTTCAATCCTTCTTTCTTTGCCTTTTCTCATAATTGTAATTCCTTGCTGCCCTATTAAAATTTATGGTTACTAGTGGAGTGTATTTTTTCTTTTGGTGTCATTAATCTAGGATGTTGTAAACACATCTTTCTTTTCATATGTGAATTTTATTTAGCATGAAACAATTGGAAAATAAACATTAAAATGGCTTGTGCCCTAAACTTTTTGCATTGTGTGGCTTGACCTTTCAGGCATGGGAAAAGTATATAAAGGATTAAATTGACTATAGTTGATGTTTTTTTTGTGATTGATGATCTCAAGTTGAGTGAAATGTATAGATTGAAAGATGGCATCATAGATCAAATGAAAATGGGATCTCAAAAGCTAAAAGAAAAGTTGATAGACTCAACCTAGAAAGTGGAGAAATCAGGAAAGAGTGTAAGATTTTGACCAATATTCAATTAAAGCTATGCAAAACTGTGTTAATAGTGAATTCACCAAGTTTTTTTTTTCCCAACGTAGGATCATGCTTGAGATAGAATCACCACAGGAGAGTTCTTAGGAATCTATTCTTGAAATTCTCTTAACTTGCTTGTACTCACACCATAGAGAATTCTAGGATGATGTTCCTTCCATGGAGCACTCTTTGATGCTCCATAGACATAAAATGATGCCACACATAGGTTATCGCCTAGCCATCTTGGTCAAATATTTGTCATATTCGCCCAAAATAACATACTTGCCCTCAGGGCCTCGATCAATAATTTTTTTTTGAGACTTATGAGTTGCTTGTATAACACTTATGAGATTCTTCAAAGAAACTTCAAGATTATTAAATGAATATTGTCGAAACCATTTATCTCACGTGAATGCAAGAAGTAAAATTTCCATAGACCCAAAGGAATCTACATATTCTTTCATCAAATGCTCTTTCTCAACTATTTTATGTTTACTCTCTTTTGCCACTTCTGGAGCTGATACCACTGTTCCCTAAGCCATTTTTGTTTTGCATTTGTGAAATTGACACTATTGTTTCTTGTTTCTAAAACAATAAACTATGTATTCAACTCCTTCTACACTTTTTGTTGCTCTTTTTTTTGCAATCCTGAATGCATGTCCAAATTATGAGCCTTTCTATAGTTTCAAATTCTCATCCAAAGGAAATTCCAGATTATTTGCAGCTTGCTGATGCACCTTCCCTATTTGTTTCGACTCCATCTCATTCATCCTTTAACATCAACAGGGTAGGCTCATAACCCACTGAGATCATGCAGTTCTTCCTCACCATAAGCATGTTCAACATATACAGTAATCATTGTATTTCAGGAAAAGTCCCTCTGTTCAAACATATTATAAAATACTAACCATGCCTCTTCTATGCTGCCACATTGGCATATGGGTCAACAATAGAATTTGGCATACAGGTCAACAAGAGCATTCTCCACAATGATATTTGTGTCCAGCCTAAGTTTAATGATGATTATATGGAATTGCATCCTAAAATAGTGCAATGCTGCAAAAGCAGTGGAAAAGGTGAAATTATCGACTTTCATCCCATTCTGTTGCATCTGATTGAAAAATTTCAGCGACTCCTCACAAAGACCATTCTGAGCAACAATTTCAACGACTCCTCACAAAGACCATTGTGAGCATATTCTTTGTCACGAAGAAGACCTTAATAGGTTGATCCTTCAACATAGCTAACATTTCTATATCCAACCTCCAAGCAACATAGATCTAAGCTGACATTTATATATCCAACCTCCCAGCATCAAATTGGTTAACTCTTGATATTTCCCTAGTGTTAACCCTATGCCAAAATAGGGGGTAACACAGGCTCCAACTCAGAGATGTTCTCTTCTTGGGAGTGCATGAGAGTCTTAGAATTTTTTCATGTACATATGAGAATGGCCTCCCCTTCTAGTAAAAGCACCACACAATTTTGTCTTTTACAAACCAAAAGACAAGTCTTCTATTTATGACAACATGAAATCAAATTTAGTGATCGAGGGAGCTTATTCATGCCACACTGTTGCTAAAAGGATTTTATTCCTTTCCTACCCTACTGTAGCATGTGCAAAATGAGGGTGCTACTTGAAATCATTGATCCAATGCAATGACCTTAAAACTTCACCAATAGAATGTTTTCTTTCCCTATGCTTAGTTATCATGCAAAATAATGAAACATTAAAATTCCAACATTCATAGGTTGGGTTTTCTATCACTGATGGGTTGAACAAGAATTTGGGTACCTGCAAATCAGCGGTACCTTCAAAGTTCAAACACATGTAAGTGTTGACATAAGCTACTACAGGATCTGTCCATCCAATATTGCATAGGACTGTAATAATTATTGCTCATTAACTTTGCATGATGTCATAGGACTTGTTACTCCCTTCTTTGCATGATCAACTGTTTGATGAATCATATGCATTCCTAGAGTTTCAATTTGAAGGAAATTTGCATGTTAGCCAATTTTCTCAATATGAGAAACATCATTGTGCAGAGATGGATAGATAATTGTTTCTCGAGAGTTATCATTCTGAAATTTAGGTATTCAATTCCTTATCTATTAATAAGATTTATACATCTACGATTAAATATTTTATTAAAAGTTTGGATAATTCTTCTATCCACATCTCTATATGCTTTGCAACTCATAACATGTTCAAAATGCCCTTGTTTCCATGATAAAAATACATACATTTCATTAACGATTATGTTTTCTTGGCATGCATTTCATTTATTTATGGTCGTTTTGTTGTTTTCAAGGTTTTCTTTTCATGTCTCTGGGTTTGATTTGGAATTCTCCAGAAAAACAAGAATTCTGAAAAACATAGTGACTAAATCTCTCCTGAATTGTTGCAATATGGCTCTGCTTTTAAAGCTCACCCTTGCTGGATTCAACATAGGTGTTCGGGAGAAATTAAATAAACAAAGAATATGTTAATTCAGGAAACATGTTCTTTGCTTAGGATAGTTACTTCATTCAATCATGAGCCCATTAATCCATTATCAATTACATTAAACAATATATGACAGTAACTAACGAAAGAACATAAATGAGAAATGTTGAAGACAAGCCAAGACAAAAGAACAAGAGAATATGGCACAAGCTAGGGAAAAACCCCAATATGGGGAAAACCCTTGAACAATTCTTCTTATTATTCAAATCAAATGTACAACAGAGAGAGAGAGAGAGAGAGATCTGATAGAAACATTATTGACTTGCCAAGGTGACGACTAGTATCACTGTCCAAATGCCAAAGACATGATCCAAAATTTTGCCTTTAAACATCAACAATCATATTTTGTCCAGATTAGTGGTCAAATGTAGTCAAAGCTTTTCCTCAGTGCTGACCTACTTTAGATATGAATTGTGTTCTGGTTAGGGTTCGTTGTCCTATGACAACAAACCCTTTTCACTCCTCTAAACATTATTACAAGGTTGCGACTTCCCCTTTCAAGTCACTGTCCACAATCTAAGGCTAGTTAGAGCTATAGTTATAGCCTTCCACAACTAGTTAGGGCTAGATGCAGCCCTCCACAGCTTCCTGATGGCAGCAACATAACTGTGACCACATATCTAGCCTGTATAGGGTTGCGACCTGATTGAAACAACTTCCTTGGAGTTGCAACAATCCTTCTCTAGAGGATTCGCACAATAGGCATCTCTAAGCTATCCACGGGTCTACAACTGACTTGAGGATGGATATTGGTCTGTGGGAGAGGGTTAATAATGCCTAGATTAAGCATCATCTAACCCAGATCTGCTTGGTGTCTTGTCTAAGGAGCTTGGTCTATTGTGAGGAGGGAAATCATGTAACGAAACCCCAATACATCTCTACTGAGATTGTCCTGAAACCAGCAGCAGTCTACCCATAGCTTCCTCGGCACTACAACAAGCAAATAGACTCACTCAAAACAGACCTAACCTCTGTGTTTAGCCATTATCCCCACTCGGCTGCCTCAGAGATGCAAGAGAGATTTTTGATGCCTCAAATGGGTTGGGAGAGAATCCTTATATACAATTTAGAAGAGAAGCAGACTTTGATATTTTGGAGGCAAATTCGAAATTTGAATTTTCAAATTTCCTGCCTAAATAAAATCATGATTTATAGAATTTCTTTTTGAATAAACAAATATTTTTCTGATCCAAATTTGACAATCTTTAGATTGAAAAGAGGAATTCAATGGGATTATAATCTCCATCAACTGAGCAGACCAAAGTGGAATTTGGCTCTAGTTGCCAATTTTAACACTCCCTCTCAACTAGGGAGAATTCCACCTACCAATCCATCTGTGGCCATTGGTCATCATGCCATCTTGAACCATCTCTGCTATGCTCTACTCTGCTCTGCTAAACAAAGATGTGAATAATAAAGAAGAATTGATCGAGAGTGAGTCATAAGACTTTGCCACTCTCCATTGACAGAAGTCAGTCTGAAGGTAGAACCTGAATTGATCCCAAATCAAGTAGATAAACACCATGCATCCTAGCATAGGGAGTACGACAGTATGCGATGTGTCCATCGGTAGTGCTATGGTCCCTAACCACTTTTCCCAAATCATTGGCCATATGAGAGGTACTTCCCATGTGTCCCAGACTACATGGGTAGGATGTTGCAGGAACACCAGCAGGGAAAGAATATATCACATCCTACACGGAATCACACGTAGGGAAAGGAGAATCCACATCCTACAAACACACATCACAATCATATTTAGGGAAATGATGAACCACATAATACAAATACATATCACAACCATATGTAGGGAATGGATGAACCACCTCCTACACGGATGCAAAACACCAAGTGTAGGGAAAGGACGAACCACCTCCTACATGCATGCAAAAACACCGAGTGCATTCAAAACAACAATAGTAGGAAGAAATATACACATGGGGAAAGGACGAACCACATCCCACCGACATGTCAACTATCAATCATAGGGAATGAGCATCCTACATGTGGGGAAAGGATGAACCACATTCCATCGACATGTCAACAGATGCCTATATGCATCTCTCACTAGCGTATCCACAGGAGAAGGTGAACCACTCATCCTGCTCATATGCCATAGGAGAAGGTGAATCACTCATCCTGCTCATATGCCATAGGAGAAGGTGAACCACTCATTCTATGCATATGTCACCAGCATTAGGGGAAGGTGAACCACTCACCCTACACACATGTCAACCATCATGGGGTATCACAGGGGAAGGTGAACCACTCACCCTGTACACAACGCACCACTAGGGGAAGGTGAACCACTCACGCTATGGTCGCTCATAGATCAATAAGTAACCCAAGCCCCTAGGAACTCCTAGAGCTCAATATTCAACCAAGAATCCCTTCATATAGGGAATGGTGCCAAGCTGCTCTCTGAAAATAAAAACTAAATCAATGGGAGCCTCATAGCTCCATACAACAGCCTGCAAACATATTGACTTACAGCAGAGATCTAGTCAACATTTAGCAATCTTTAGCTTCTTGTACATATAGATAGAGAAGATATTTTACTGATCTTACTCCCTCTTACACAGGGAGATCATAGCCTATATTTGTCTTTCCAGGGTGCATAGTGTCCATCAGACAATCTATGAGATCTGACCACCCAAACATGCGATAAAACAGAAGTGTCCTCTGCTAAACCATATACAATAGTATGTGAAATATTTCTTTTGCAATATATAATGATAGTGAGCAAAAAATGGCTTACTGCAATAGAGTGGCTTCATAGAAATTCATGCTTGTTGTTTTATACATTCAACTGCAATGGTGCTTCCAGAGAATAGACATCAATCTTTGATTTTTGATACAAAGAAATGAAGATGGTCACCAGGATATATAATACTTTTCCTTTTATTAGATCAACAATGAACTTCAGATCATACTTGATCTTTAATGAGCAGCTATCCAATATATATGTATGAGGCTTATCCTTAAATTGTCTTAAAGCCTTTGTATCAAGGCATACATCAGAGTTGACTATGACTGGGTTCAACAGCTACACTGTTTTGTGATTAAGGACAAATCTAGGTCTTCCATTAAATCCCTCTTATTTGGATAAATGTTATTGATAGCTGAGCCCAATCATCATAGCTCCCTCTGAAGCCTTGCATTGGTAATGGTCATGAGCTACCCAGATTAGAGATGAGACTTACATGAGGTAATTGCAACATCAAACTTTTAAGAAGCTTTAGGTCAAAGAAGAGAATGCGGAAGACCTTCTTCAATCAGAGAGAAGAGATATATACCAATATATCAAATTATCGAATTCATGAAGAGGAGGGGTCATTTTATATTGAGACCATTCATTATAAGATCCTTGCTTAGAGCAACCAAGGATGTCAGGTATATGTAGTACACATTTATTGAGGCACCTCTGCTGACAGGGGTAGAATTGTTCCAAAGTGCTATGCACTTTTTCTCCAAGCAGTTCTTCAAGATTGAAAGCTTCAAATGTGCTGTAGTTTATTTTTTTGTAGAATCCCTGTCGCTTCTTCTTAGACTGACTGATATCGTGCATATTGCACGATGGAAAGGAGACCATAGAAGTGCCATAGAGGAGCTGATATAACCAAGCATCTCTACTGTGCAGACTTATATTTCAGATCTTTCAAACTTCCAAGTTCGTTCCCTTTGAGAGACCTAGGACTTCTGTGACTGACATGACTCCAGCTGAACCTCTGCTCTGAACGAAGATTAATTCTGTTAAAAAAAATGAACCTTTGCTCTTACGAATGTAACAAAAAAAAGTCTATACTCAGTGCAACCACTATAACTAAAAGAAACTTTAACAAGTTGGCTAAGAAGTGTATGAGCTGATGTGGATTGAGCAAATCTAGGGTCTCATACAGAGGCATATATTCTGTATAGATGCATTTTTATGCTATTATCCAAAATAATGATGAGCCTTGATGATTCATTGTTCTATGACTCCTTTGCTAGCCTCCTTTTGTATGGATAAGATTGTCAACATACAATCTATGGCCATGAATTTTTGACAACTTAGGTTGCGAGAAAGCCTTATCATCAAAACTTCCAAAACCTTTGACAGAATGCCATGAATGATTTGAACAACAATGCATAACTCAATTCTTCTTTCAAGGCTGACTGAATGTATGTATATTAATAATGGTCTGCCTGAAAATATGATGCCATGCCAATTGAAAACTATATTGAAGAGGGATATGAGGACACACTTACTGCAGAATATATGATTACTCAAAGTCATAACAGGAGTAAATATATATCAACTAACATGCCTGAGATGATGTTTATAATATCCTGAACCTATACCATAATTGCCATAACTTGTATATATATATATGGTGCAGCCATACTTTTCACGTGATGAGAACTTGAGATTGCAAAGAGAGAACCATACAAGATGTTCACATAGAATGTGGGGCTGTTTCAATTAAGAGTAAACTGAATTATGTATAGTAGGAACCGAGATATAAGAGATTGAGCAATGCCTTCTTCAGAGGAACTGAGCTAACTGAGTGATACCATATAAGATACTACACTAGGATAGATATTTTCCTGTCATAGTGATAATTCTTAGTGGATGAGATCCATTCAAAGATCACAAAGAAACACGACTTGTTGATGATTTGATTTTTCCGAAAAATTACTTTAACCCTTCAAGCAGGGAACCATAGCGGCAAGACCTTAGTGAGCAAGGGATCTTATTCATGCTACATTATTGCTCAAGGGAGTTTATTCCTTTCCTACCCTACTGTAGCATGTGCAAAATGAGGGTGCTACCTGAAATCATTGATCCAATGCAACGACCTTAAAGCTTCACCAATAAAATGTTTTATTTCCCTATGCTTAATTATCATGCAAAATAATGAAACATTAAAATTCCAACATTCATAGGTTGGGTTTTCTATCACTGATGGCTTGAATAATAATTTGGGTACCTGCAAATCAGCAATACCTTCAAATTTCAAACACATGTAAGTGTTGACATAAGCTACTACAGGATCTTTCCATCCAAGATTGCATAGGGCTGTAATAATTATTGCTCATTAACTTTGAAAATTATCCTTTGCTACCACTTGGGAGTACATAATGTTGTTATGTTTTGTCTCTCATGAAATATTATATCCATGTGATAATATAGCATGTTGTTTTGGTAACTCTGTATCAGGGAACGTGAGTGATAGACACATATCAACCATTGTGGGATTAGATCCTGCTGTCTTGGGCACATAATTTATTTTGAAAATTTGCATCTAGGCCTTTATCAATCCATGCTTTTCCATTATCTATTGCATTAATTATATAACATCCAGTGGAAAATTTCCAACCCAATGGTTGTTGAGACTGTGTATTCACTGTTTTTACAGAGCTGGAAGCGTTTTGACAGAATTTGTCATGAATAGTAATTTTCCAAAGTAACACATACACACCAAGGCTATTGCTTCTAGTAGATAATTCTATCTGTGTCTTCAAGAATTTAGAACCGATTTCCTTCACGTTGAAGACATAATTCCAATATAAGTCTATTAAATCACACATATTTCACTAGCCAAGATCATGAAAATGACATCCAATATGTCAATGGTGGATATTCAAAACTTACAAACTATTGTTTCACTAGGATACTGACATTGTTTTAGATTGTATGAAACTGGAATTACTTGAATGCAACAAAATTGGTAGCACCTGCCTCTTGCAATCATCAAGACATAAATTCAAGATGGAATTGAATCTCATGATCTTTTCCATACACAGATTCTTAGGATTAAGGTTGAGAAAAGACTTAATGATTAGTGAAATTTCAAGAATAAAATTTCGATCCCTTAGATTCAGAGAAATGCTCAGAAACATATGCTAGTATCACTTGCAGTGGTTTTATATTAAACCCAACCTCTAGGTCTATAATGTCACCATTTTTATCCTTTATAGATGCAAAGACAAACAACCATTCCAATGTTTTCTTCAAAGGATGTCATGCCACCAATATATTTTTAGTGTCAATTTGGAAAGGTATCCTATGCATATGTGGAAGTCACGGTGCTTGCAAAATGAGGTGAACTAGAATGCATTAGTTACAAGCTTGGCATGAACCCTATATTGCTTCCTAGAGGCTAAGATTAATATAGATAGAGTATATATTAAAGGATGTATATAAATCATTCTAAAAGTTTGTTATACTAGTATGCCTTGTTCTACTATGTTGAATATTATAAAATCTTCTTTATTTAACTATCGAGGCTAATTATTATTGTTTACATCTGTTTTCCCTTTACTAATAAAATTCTATTGAGAATTTGAACTCCAATTTCCGTGGTTGCATAATCATTGAAAATAGGTACCATAATGCATGCATATTGTAGTATAGGAATGCCATTAATGTGAAATAGCAACAATAGATCAAAAAATAGCAAGAAATGAATGACTTCAATATAATGTGTCCTTTAGCTGTGAAGAGCAGTCATTGGCATATTTTTTTGGCATTGATTTCTTTGGTGTAATTGTACTGCAAATGGGAATCTCTTGTCAATATAATATAGTGGTTGGACAATGCCTAAAATATATCCTGCTACTGGGGATTATATTCTTTAGAAACCAATAAAATTGGTGTCTGAGATGAACTCTTCAGTTGTTGGCATTGTCGTGCAACCCTTAGGTAAGCATGTTGCCACTGCACCCACTAGGCATTTTCATTCTTCAGGTGGCATGCCTTTATAAAGAAAAACCTACATACATATTATGATTGGATAATACTATGATGGTGCCTTCCCTGAGGGAAAAATTATAGATCAAGGTGCTTTTAAAGACAGCTTGGCTCCATTCATCCTCCACTCTATTCCATGTGATGGTTTGGTGGTAGAATACACCAAGTTATAATTAATGAGGGGCATAGCTGTTGTAGCTCACTAATCAAATTGCATGAATACTTCAAACAAAACTCCAAGATCTAGCACTTTACAATCCTATACTTTACTTTCCCAAGCATACAACTAGGAAAAGGAATTCCTCTAAGCATACTAGTAACTTTTTTATGGCCAACATCAAATTCCACATGCATTTTGCAACCACATGAAAAGAGCTTTAGTGAATAGCTTCATTTTAACATTAATCAGCCCCCAACCTCTAATTATTAGTCTATCGAACATGTTGACAACATTTCAAGGTTCTATTATATTTAACCATGCTTTATATACACCACCTTTCTCATCACATAATGTAGCCAGTACAACCAATCCGTTCAATGACATACAACGTGTCCTCACAATCAACTAGTTTGAAACAATTAACTTGTATTAATATTATTAATTTCCCTACACTTGAGCTTCATAAAGTTAGAACAATAAGAAACCTTCACCCTCCCTAAAGCCCTTGGCCAAACTTTGCATCACTGCTTTGAAGTGAAAGGATATCTATATTAAGTTTACACCATTGCTGACTTAATGTTACAAAAATGCCCCTTGTTACATGAATCATTGTAGGGGTTTTTTCTGGCATTGATTCAGACTCAATCGATTGTTACCAAATTTGGCCTTATGGGTAGTTCCTAATAGAACTTCAGACGGATACAACCATATCTTTTTTCCCATATAATTATGATATGGACCAAAAAAGCCTCTAGAACTGTCTTCAAAAATAAATACGAAATTGTATAGTTTGAATGGAAGGAGACAAAAATAAATAGTCCATGTGAAATTTTTTGTCTACTTTTAATAGTGGATTTAGTTCACTATTGATGTTTGAATCAAACCTGTTATCAATGGAATCATTAGCTAATTGACTACACCCTGGAGACAGTCATTCCCAAGAATTAATAAGCAGTAGCACTCTTGCATCTAAAAAAATGTACAATGCAAGCCATCATTATAGCCACACAACTGTCTGTGAAAAATGAAATGATGGCATAGCTATATGACAAAAAATTGATGATATTAAACCATTACCAAGAGTCAGGGTTTTAGAAGAGAGTTAAAGAAATAAATGCAGATTTTTTGCCCCATATCCCTATACTTGTGTAGCATGCTAGAGTCTTTAGAGTCTCTCGACATCCACATGTCACCATCTCATAGCATTGTTTTCAGAATCTCTCTAATTGGTATTTATCTTGTGCATCATTCCCTATATGCCACAAATTTATCTGATCTCCATTTCACTATATTTCTATTGAAATTGATCTTCCTCCTTGATATTGTCCTTAGCAAAAAAATTCCAAAGCTGCTTCACCATCCCCATTAAGCACGCAACATGAAACAATAGTGTTCAAGGTCAGAAAACCATGCATTGAAATTTCATCAAACACTTACATTCAATACCCAAGCTCCCACCAATTGATTTTTGTTGTGGGTTGCTGGGGATGAAAACCCACATTTATTCTTTCTTACAACACCCATAATTTTTTTTGTACAAGGACACCAATTTCATAGATGAATGCTCACATGTTTTGCTATTAATATCATGTATAAGAGATATTTTCCCTTTCCTGTGCATTGGCATACACATAAATATTATTATACAACCCACTTTGAAGAGCCATTAACTGATGAAACTATGAAGAACCTTTCAATATTTTGGCTTCTTGATTTCTCAAAGAACCTAAATTTATCATGGATTACATTATCAACCTTGAGTTTTTAGGATGTTTTCAAAGGGCTATGGTTGATTATAAATCTATGCTAGGAATTTAAATGAAATATTCTGAACACTAAAATTCCTAGATGACTACTTCTATAGAACTATGCACCAGAGAACACACACCATACATTCTGATTTCCTTTAAATTGAGGTAGCAGGTTTTAATTTTCTAAATCTATGTCCCAAACTTGGTTTGTCAGTAGTGTAAAAGTGAAATGTTAATGTGGAAACCAATAATTCCTTTAAAATTTTCTGTCAAAATGTCTAGTTTCCATAAATAGAAACCAACGAGGAGTCCTTTGTTAATTTGATAGTGGGTAATATACTTGATCATGGACCGTAGTTATTTGGAGATAATTACAATTCCAGCCCACAAGGGGTATGTATGACATATGAGATCCTGGAGTCAAGTAAAATGAATACAACAAAACCCACACCATGGCTCAATGAAACTTATCAGTATGTCTCAAATAAACTAATCAGTATGTGTGGATGGATCAAGGGAACATGAGCTCAATCATCTTGATGCCAACAATCAATTAAGACTTAGGTGTATAGTCTTGTAGTCACCCTAGTAACTGAAGTACAACCACCAATATTCACATATCTACTAAGGTAAGGAGACAAGTTGCGACTACTGGCTCAGTGAGTAAGAATTACAATGGTCTTAGTCATCCTCGTCAGGTGGCAACTATCTTGGATGTACAACAATTTGTGATTAAGAAAAACTTGCAACAAACATATTAATTTAGTAGATCATACATTGTCCAAAATATTCTACAGTATTTAAAACTTCCAACTATTAGTTAACATACTAATGGAGTGAACCACCTCTTAACATCATTTTTTTAATCTAAGCTGCACTGGAAATAGGCAATAAGTAGCACCAGTTCAATTTTTTGGAAAATTTGCAGAGACCTTCACAATAATGATACTTGAATTCACATAAAAAAAGGCCCACTTACCAACTCATATGAGCCTTAATGAACATATGAATAATTGGTTTCTTTTCCATCTACCATAGTAACCAAGAAGCTGTAGTAACCATAGACTCCAGAATCCTAGAACTCCAAAATGTCAATTATTTATTACTGGTATTTTGGTGATTTAGCAAAATTCATTAATGCTATAAAAAAAATTTTGTCACTTCCTTGAATAATGATCTCATTTGGCTGGAATTTTAGTTCTTGGCGGAAGCTACTACAGCCAATGCATACTTGAGATCCATAATCCTGTAGAAATTTGAATAACTGATATATTATTCACCGAGATTCTCCTGATCACACACTGTTTTAGCTTCATGCATAATATATAATATCTTCTACCATTGATCATCACATGTGGAAATAAAATCAATTGCATGCATACATTAAAACCACAAACAATCACACATATGAACACAATATTTAATGGGAAAGCTTAAAGCTGAAAACCCCAACTATCTGTATATTATATGTCACGGAGATCATGTAACAATCATAGTACAAAAGCTCCTCACAAGCTCTCATTCACACCCTCAATTGCTACACACTATCAAGCTAGATCTAGAAAAACACATGCTCCAATATTTTGCCACTTGATAGCCAGCCTCTATTGCGTTTTCAATGCTATGGGATGGCTTCATTAAATAGATAAACCACCTGGCTTGTACTGCACAATCCTCATGGGCTTCTCCACCTATCTGTGTGTTGCAAATAGCAACTGTATAGTCACAACTGATAGTTAACCTGCTCTTTCACCTATTTATGCACTGGTCTCCACTGAAACTGTCCATGCACTGAAGTTAACCGATGCATTCTTTAGTTGATTAATGAGTTTATAATTAGTGAATTAATTAATAATTAATTCACAGCACTCTCACTAATTGTATCAATTAGTTAAACTGAATACAAATAGCTCAACTATGTTTAGATTAGTTAAACTGAATACAACTCCACTAACTTCCTCAATCAACTCCACCAAACTCTGTCACATGAGTTCTAACTGAAGTATCCATGCAATAGCTCCACTTAACCCTAAGGAATAGCATAATTCCTTCTGTCAGCTCCTGTGCCACATCTGTGCACTTAACTGAAGTGCTCCAAGAGAATAAGATAATGTTTAGAGTCCAAATATTATTAAGAGCTAATAATATTCGACATATCTATTTTTAGACCGGCAATCTAAAAATAGATTCCGCCCAATATGTCTAAAAATAGAAGTCCATCTATTTTTTCCAACTTGACCAACCATCCACAAATAGCATCCTGCAACTCATATAACATGATCCATATGTCTAAAAATAGACATAGTCTAAAAATAGACTTTGCGCCAAAAATAGCCTGCGGGCCCACTTAGTGAAGGCGACTCCTTTCCACTAAGCTTATCATCTTGTTGCAATCTCAACACTCCCTCTCAACAAGATATGGATTATTTGCAACCCCTATCCTACCTCTGTGGTATTCAAATTTTCTCCTGGTGAGCGCCTTCGTCAATATATCAGCATCCTAATCCTCCGTAGGAATGTATGAAAGTAACATGATCCTCTGCTGCACACAATCTCTGATATGATGATACCGGATGTCAATGTGTTTAGATCTATCATGAAATAATGAATTAACCGAGAGTTTGATGCAACTCTGATTATCACAATAAATCACAGTAGGCTCTAAGTGTGAACCGAACAACCTGACCAGGATCTTCCTCATCCATATAGCCTCGCATGCAGCCAAACTCACTACCATATACTTGGCCTCTGCTGAACTAAGTGCCACATATCTCTGCTTCCTGCTGTACCAAGAAACTTCTGTCGACCTGATACTGAAAATCCCTCCAGATGTTCTCTTCATCCCATAACCACTCACTGCCCAATGCGCATGCAATAACCGATGACTTCACCTCATCAAATGTCTGACACCTGATCCATAAAGTGTTGCCTCTGAGATATCTCAATACATGCTTGCCTGCCTTCCAGTAGAGCTTGGTAGGCTTAACCATAGCTTGTGAAAGCTGGTTAACAGCGTAGCATATGTCGGGTCGTGTATTGACCATATGCATAAGCGACCCCACCAATTGTCGATAAATAGTGGCATCCACTACCTCCGCTGAAGTAGCATCCTCCTTCCTCCAACCACCAGGAAGAGGAGTATCAATAGGCTTGCAGCCATGCATGTTGAACTTCTCCAGTATCTCCCGGGCATACTTGCCTTGAGAAACAAACAGTCCATCACTGCGCTGCCAAATTTCCAATCCCCGGAAATAATGAAGGAGGCCCAAGTCCTTCATCTCAAACTCCTTTGCAAGATCAGCCTTGCATGAGTGTATCAACAGTTCATCACCTGTCAAAATCAAATCATCTACATAAAGTACAATGATCAGCAACTTACCCTCCACCACAATCTGGTATAGGTTCGGATCCGCCTCACTCTTGGAGAATCCAAGTCCAGTGAAATAACTGTCTATCCATGTGTACCAAGCACGAGGTGCTTTTTTCAACCCATACAACGGTCTCTTCAGCCTGCACACATGCGACTCGATGTTGAAGATCTCAAAACCTTCGGGCTGCTCTATGTACACCTCCTCCTCAATGACTCCATTGAGGAACGCAGTCTTCACATCCATCTGATGAATGTGCCACCCCATCTGCGCTGAGAGAGCAAGGATCGTCCGTATGGAAGAGTACCTTGCGACAGGTGAAAAAGTCTCCTCATAGTCAATCCCCTCGATCTGTGAAAAGCCACGGGCGACAAATCTTGCCTTGTACTTCTCCACACTCCCGTCAGCTGCCTGATTCACTTTGTAGATCCATCGCGAACCCACCACTGATTTCCCCATCGGTCTTGGGACAATCTCCCATGCACTGTTCCTGACGATCGAATCATATTCTTCGATCATGGCATCAACCCATGCGGGTTCCTCCACAGCTTCCTCAAAAGAGGATGGCTACGATACGATAGCCTCTGAGAGCCCATGTGTCGATATACAGTGGTATTTGTCCTGTTGTCTGCGCTGTGATGTAGGTGCTCCTACAAACTTCTCTGCATCTTGAGTTAGTCGCTCAGCTTTTGTAGTGTGCTTTCGCCCTCTGATGGTTGGTGCTACATGAGTGGTTTCTTCCACTCCATGAACCTCATCTTGTGGCTGATCCACATCCTGAGGCTCATCCTTAGGAACTAATAGCTCCTCATCTGCATGCAAGTGTGGCTCCCTCTCAAGTGAACACTTCATGGCTTTCTCCTCCTGAACTTTGATATCCCGTCACACAACAGTCTTGCGACTATTTGGAAAATACACACGATAGTTGTGGGGCGTATCAGGGTACCCCAAAAATATCCCAACCTCTACGGTCAGCTCCAGCTTCTTCCTGGTATCCTTCGTCACATGAATCTAAACAGGTGAACCAAAAATCCTCAAATGGGAAACATCAGGCCTCTTACCAGAAAACGCCTCCTCAGGTGTACTCATGCCAAGTATCCTGTGAGGACAACAGTTATGCACATGTACCGCAGTATTGCATGCCTTAGCCCACAAGTGTATGGGTAGGCCCTAATCATGCAACATCGCCTGTGCAGCACCCATGATCGTTCTGTTCTTCCACTCAGCAACCCCGTTCTGCTGTGGGTTATGAGGTGCTATGAGCTCTCTTCGAATTCCTTCTGCGCTGCAAAAGTCCTTGAATTCGCCAGAGATGAATTCACCACCATTGTCGCTCCTAAGAGCCTTCACCTGCTTCCCCAATTCTTTCTCAACCAGTGCCTTGAACTCACAGAACGTTGAGTATGTCTCGCTCTTCTTCTGCATGAAGAAGATCCAACACTTATGAGAAAAATCATCAAAAAATATCACATAATACCTGTGCTTTGCTGTCGAAGCTGCTGAGAAAGGTCCACACACGTCTCTGTGAATTCTCTCAAGGATCGTCATGGCGCGACTATCCTTCTCGTGAAAGGTGGCTTTCACAAATTTTCCCAAGGTACACCCCTTGCACTGATCTAACTACGCAAGAGTGCCTTAGGAAGCCCAATAGAAATCTGCTGTAGTATCTTCAAAGCTCCATGGTGAAGGTGGCCCAATCTCTGGTGCCACAACTCGCCATCATCCCGGCTCACCACTCCTTCTGCCTTGCCTACCATTTCTGCATAGCCATCTACCTGCAATTGATAAAGGTTCTTAACTCAAACCCCTATCCTCCGGGTCTCACCAGTTGCCTTACTATGCAGGAAAGCCTTTCCCTTGCTAAAGACAACATCATATCCCTTGTCTTCTAGCATCGCCACAGAGATCAGATTCTTCTTCAATCCTGGAACATGCATCACTTCCTTCAATCTGAAGGGTTTACCAGACTCCCTCTCAAAGGAAATGGTACCAATACCGGTCGCACTGTATCTACCATCATCTCCCATATTGATGTGCACTCCAAGATATTTCTCATCCAGATCAGTAAACAAATCTCAATCTCCTGTCATGTGAAAAGACGCACCACTGTCCAAAAACCACATTGAACCCATCACACTTGAGACCAAGCATGTGATCAGCGAAAAATCCAGCTCAAACTGCGAGGCTAAGGCCTCTCTAGCTGCATTCCCAGCAGCCTGCTTATTTTTCTTCTTCTGCGGACAATTTGTGGCATAATGTCCGTGTTGGTGACTGTGAAAGCACTTCACCTTGGACATGTCCTGCTTCTTGCTTTTCGCACCGGAATGAGAAGCTTTCTTGCTCTTCCCCTTCTTTTCTTTGGCAACCAAAGCGCAATTCTCTTCATCAGAGTTATTTGATGACGATCCGTCCCTGGTACTCCGCCTTATCTCCTCTTGCACAAGATTCGACCAAAGTCGCTCCCATCCTGGCAATTTCTCCCGGCCATTGACAGAGTCCTGATAGGAATGCCAACTCTTCGGAAGCCCAAGGAGAGCCAAGCTCACCAAGTCCTCATCATCTACAGTCACCCCCACACTCATGAGGCTGTCTGCATTGGATGAACCGTGAGAGTACTTGGGCATACGCCACTGCTACTCCATCTTTATGTTTACAGGGTTTATCCTTGGCGCCAACTTCCTCTGGTCGCTCTTGCTTTGGAATAAATCTGTCAAAGCTTTCCACATCAAGAATAGAGAAGCCTTACCATGCAAGCTGGACACTATGTGATCCTTCACGCCCTCCAATAGAATCCTTCGACACTTTGTTGTCTTCTTTTTCCATGCGTCAAGTACGGCAGCATCACTAGAAGTAGGTGGAATTCAATCGCTTCAATGTTTTGCAATTGCTCCAATGATCAATATCGCTCTGATATCATGTATAAATTTGAATAACTGATATATTATTCACCGATATTCTCCTGATCACACACTATTTTAGCTTCATGCATAATACATATTCTCTTCTACCATTGATCATTACATGCGGAAATAAAATCAATTGCATGCATACATTAAAACCACAAACAATCACACATATGAACACAGTATTTAATGGGAAAGCTTAAAGCTGAAAACCCCAACTATCTGTATATTATATGTCATGGATATCATGTAACAATCATAGTACAAAAGCTCCTCACAAGCTCTCATGCACACCCTCAATTGCTACACATTATCAAGCTAGATCTAGCAAAACACATGCTCCAATCTTTTGCCACTTGATAGCCAGCCTCTATTGCGTTTTCAATGCTATGGGATGGCTTCATTAAATAGATAAACCACCTGGCTTGTACTGCGCAATCCTCATGGGCTTATCCACCTATCTGTGTGTTGCAAATAGCAACAGTATAGTCATAACTGATAGTTAACCTGCTCTTTCACCTATTTCTGCACTGGTCTCCACTGAAACTGTCCATGCACTGAAGTTAACTGATGCATTCTTTAGTTGATTAATGAGTTTATGATTAGTGAATTAATTAATAATTAATTCACACCACTCCCACTAATTGTATCAATTAGTTAAACTGAATACAAATAGCTCAACTATGTTTAGATTAGTTAAACTGAATACAACTCCACTAACTTCCTCAATCAACTCCACCAAACTCTGTCACATGAGTTCTAACTGAAGTATCCATGCAATAGCTCCACTTAACCCTAGGAATAGCATAATTCCTTCTATCAGCTGCATGTGCCACATCCGTGCACTTAAATGAAGTGCTCCAAGAGGATAAGATAATGTTTAGAGTCCAAATATTATTAAGAGCTAATAATATTCGACATATCTATTTTTAGACTGGGAATCTAAAAATAGATTCCGCCTAGTATGTCTAAAAATAGAAGTCCATCTATCTTTTCCGACTTGACCAACCATCCACAAATAGCATCCTGCAACTCATAGAACATGATCCATATGTCTAAAAACAGATATAGTCTAAAAATAGACTTTGCGCCAAAAATAGCCTACGGGCCCACTTAGTGAAGGCGACTCCTTTCCACTAAGCTCATCATCTTGTTGCAATCTCAACAAATTCATAGTTTTTTATAATTCATTTTCATATCTACATGCATTGTTTCTACAAGCCATTGAATTATTGAGCCTAATCATCTGATATATTATCTAGATAGGTGTGTAACTCTGCCAATCATTTCTACAAATCATTTAGAAGGTATTCTTATCTAGTGCAATATAATTAACATGCCCAACTTGTGCTAGCAGTTAATTACTTTGTATGCCTTTAGTTGTGGTGCCTATTTCGGCAACAACAATTTAAGTTTCACAAAAGTTTCCTTCAATACATCAACTCAGCGAATCAAACATCTTCCACAGTTTGTTGTAGTACTCAAAACTAGGAATGTAGCACAAGATGCCTCAAAGCTATGAACTTCTAGTGGCTTCCATAGTAATGGAAAATACCACCTATTTCTACCAGATTCTATTTAAGACACGGGAAATGGACAAGAATCAACAATGGTGGTGCAAAGTTTCCAACCATCATGAGGGTGATATTAAAAAACAATTAACAAAGATATTTTAAGAAGGTAAACGAGGTATTATGAGCCTTTACTACATGCATTTTGGTCTTCTACACCATCTGTGTTAGACACAAAAATTCACAACATGATTATGTGATTTGTTACGATACTAAAGTGAAGTAGTAATTACAAAATCCCATAACTCCAAAATGCATGTATTTTACCAAAATTTTGCTTTCATTAACCTTAATATAGCTCCTTAGTTTTATTAGGCTGGAGTGGTTGCTTGGGGTCCAAATTCCACTAACGTTATTTACTGGAATTAATTTATTCATTGTTGGTTTAAAGCAAGTGAACTTAGTGACCCTGACCAAGTTCTCCCTCTTTATGGAGTATCTGATAGGTTTTCTCATTCCATGAACCAATCCCCAAGCCTTTTGAAGGTACTCTTCTCTAATGCAATATATTGAATATGCCAAGATGTCCCAGAATTGGTTATCTGACAGGTTTTCTCACTTTGTTAATCGACCCCCAATACTTTTGAAGACACTTGTCTCTAACGCAATATATTGAATATGCCAACATGTCCCAAAATTAGTTCATTGTTTTGTATGCCTCAACTGTGGCTCATGTTCGCAGGACATCGATTGATTCAATTTTGGATTGTATGACATCTAAGAATGGTTAGGCCAATTCTTAGCGTAGTTATATAATTATCTAATCCTGATGGCATGCATATTTATCTAGTGACTTTCATTTTTTTCTACTCCAACACAGTTGAAGAATGAAAGAAAATCAGTAGCTTTTAGTGTAGGTCATCCATTATTTTTTTTGTTGTTTTTGTCAAAACATCTCTTATATTTACGAAAAATTATTTACAAATAGTAAATCAAAAGTTGGAAGCATGTATAAAATGGAGCTTATATTAGTATCCTCTTCTATAAGACTAGAAAAGCAGAAATAAAATCTGTATAGGTTACCGAATATAAAGATTGAGCATCTCTTATCAATAATTCACCCTCAATTAATAGCTAGTCATATACCTCATTACACGACATGGAACAAAAAGTAGACAGATAAATGGAACAAAAAGTAGACAGATTACTAATTTTTTTCTTCAAAACAAACTTACACTTAATATTCTTAGGGAAAACAGTGCAGATACTCTCAATCACTGCCAAATCCCAATGAAGGAAGAGTGGACTAGATAGCTACAATATCCAAACAAGGCAGCACACTAGAGAGACCGACATTAAAGGAGAACTAAATAGTGGTCTTGATTATCATTCCAAACAGATTAGAAATGGTGTAATTTGTGTTCTCACATGTCTTCTAGATCAACCAACACCCCATCTTGCATTGAGAGTTAGAGTCAATATATTTTTCTAACGCAACATAGGTTAAAGCCTTTGTGGTTGATACTACTATAACAACTGACCAAAGATCCACCCTGCATCCCTGCAAAATAGATTCCATGTCACAACGTTATTTTTCAACATGTTGGGCGAGGGATGCCCCCCCCCCCCCCATCCTTGAGGAATATTGTTCTTCCCACCATAATTTGACCACAGGTATGATTGCATGATCTACTCTAAATGTTGAAATTGAGTCTTACTAGGCAACCAACAATTGCTATTTTAAAGTCTAATTCTTTAAAGGGTGCTAGCTCAATGGAAGATCACCTGCTTTACAAGCAAGAGGTTGATGATTCGATTCCATCGTGCCCTGATATTAATAGGGAATGGCAGAGGTTAGTTTTTGGTGACGAATTCTCTTTTGACCATTACCAATGAGCTTATGGTGACATTTTTTGACCCTCACCAAAATATGAAATGGTGAAGGTCAACAAACGCCACCATATATACGCATCAATAGTGACGACCATGAAAGGTCCATCACAATAAATGGTTGTTGTTGATATGAAATGGTGAGGGTCACTTTTTTTCATTATAGTCATTATTTGTGACGGACCTTGATGCCACCAATGAGCTTATCATGACATTTTTTAACCCTCACAAAATATGAAATGGTGACATTCAATGAACGTCGCCATATATATGCACCAATAGTGATGGTAATGAAAGTTCCATCACAAAAATAATTGTTGTTCATATGAAATGGCCACGGTCATTATCTATCATTATAATCAATATTCGTGACAGACGTTAAATGTCACCAGAACACATACTTTTGGCGATGCCACCTTTGGTGATGTTCAGTTTTTTAGCGATGGAGGCTATTTTCCGTCACCATTGCTCATATGAAATGGTGATGGTCACTATCTGTCATTATAAATCATTATTGGTGACGACATTGAATTTCACCACAACACCTATACTTTCGGTGACGCCACCTTTGGTGACTTCAGTTTTTGGTGACGAAGGCTCTTTTGACCCTCACCAATGAGCTTATGGTGAAATTTTTCGCCCCTCGCCAATATCATTTTTTCTTGTAGTGGTATTCCAATGATTTCCATAAATGGGTGGTGTTGATGTTGTATTAGAAGTCCAATGGTTACTTAAGGATGCTAGATTTTAATTTTCAAGAAATTTTCTGAGAAGGAAAGGAAATTGAATTAAGGGGTATCACAGGGAAACCTAAGAAGATAATCAACTCTAATGGCATGAAAAAACTTTTGAAGAAATAAAAACTAGGGTTAATCGTACAATTATGCTCACGAGATGTTAAAACATATAATTCATATATTTCTCTAAATATCCAAAGATTCCCTAACAATCATTCCAAGGTATTTGAGACTCCCAAAGGTATCCCACCTATTTGTGATCATGATAGTGTTATTCACTTGATTCCAAGAAGTGTTCCTCCAAACATCAGACCTTATATATATCACTATGCCTAGAAGAGTGAAATTAAGCACATGGTTGCAGAAATGTTAGAGGTAGGTATAATTCAACCTAGAAAAAGTTCTTTCTCTTCTCAAGTAGTATTGGTGCACAAGAAGGATGATCATGGTGTATGTATTTGTATTATAGAGAGCTAAATAAGCTCACTATTAAAGATAAAATTTCCATTATTGTCATTAATAAAGTGTTGGATGAACTATATGGAGCAATTTACTTCACCAAGTTGGATCTCCATTCATGATATCATCGAATTAGAATGAAGACAGAAAACATTATGATAAAAACAATTAGAACTCATGAAGGTATTTATGAATTTTTGGTCATGCCTTTTGGCCTTACTAATGCACCTTCCACATTCCAAGGTTTAATGAATTCCACTTTCAAACCATTCCTTAGAAAAAATTTATTAGTATTTTTTGATGATATATTAATTTATAGCAAGTGTTATGAAACCAGCTCCAAAAATAGAAGAAAAGAGAGATCAACGCCTTAGAAATAAGCCACTTCAAGGGGGAAACCTCCTTTACATTACATAAATGAAAAATTCTTGGATGATTCAAATGAAAAAACCTTATTACTATATATAGGAGTCCATGGGGTCACAATATAATCCTAGCTTACCTAACATTAATAATGTAAGGACACAACAATAACAATAGTGGGGTTTTATTGTAATGTCCTTTAATAATTATAAAATAATAAATAATATATAAACGAAATGAAATAATTAAATAAATAATAAGTAAAGAGAATAATAAAAATAATAAATAAAATAGTAAACGATAACTAGAGTTCTAAATAAAATACTAAATAATAAACTGGATTCCTAAACAGTAAATACATAAGTGAAGTTAAGAGCTAATTAAGAAAGATTTAATTAACAAAAATAAAAAGAAATAAATTAAAGAAATAGTTAAACTAAGAAACTTTAAAAATAAGTGAAGCTAACAAAAAGTAATTTAAATTAAGAGAAACACTAAATTAAATAAAGTTAACAAAAAATTAAGTTAAACCAAGAGAAACACTAGATTAAGTAAAATGTAAATAAATAAAATTATGCATGTTGACATAGTGAATGTGTACATGTGGTTCCCATTCCATTGTTTGGTCTATCTAATAGACATTTAAAAAGATTCATGGATCATTCTTTCATCCATTCTCTGGAGAGAAAGGTATTGTGAGGCAAAGGATACCCTCGCAGTAGTACGTTGATTGAGGGCTCGGGGGTGGCCAGCTATGGAGAGATTACATACAGCTGAGCCTACAATTGGATGGAGAGTTGTCCCCAAAACTTTGTTGCGGTCAGTAGGATTCAGATAGCGTTCAACTTTGGAGTCTCAAGCAAGGAATATCACCATTATAGGTAAGTCGTCTTGCTCATGTTTCTGAAAAATTATATGATGATTAGTTAAATAGTTTTGTGTTGATAATAAATTGCATGTTAAAACTGGGGTTGTTACATATGGTATCAGAGCAGGTTTCGACTTATGTGACCTTTAGGTAAAAGTTAAAACTTGATTTTGATTGTGATAAAAGGCTCGTGTTGGTACGGTAGTGATTATAAATTTAATATAATAAACTTTATTATTATTAAAAATAAATTTGAGATTTTTTTTTTGCATGTAATTATATACATGTTGTTTTTTAAATCAAGGATTAGGGTTTTGAATTAAAAGAAATTTTATAAATCTTACATGCAACAACCTTTCTTTAAATAATGTATAAGCATGCTCAATTCTTTCAAAATATATATATATATATATATATATATATATATATATATATATATTAAACGAACAATTCTTTTAATATATATAGATTATTAATATTTTTCATATTACTCATTAAAGAAGATTAATCAACTACGCACAGCATGATTTGAACACATAAACTGCTCATGAGGTTTTATCACATTTGGTTGGTGTGGCTCATGATGTTGATGCGAAGCGATAACAACATCCTGTGCATTCGCCATGAGGAAAAACAATATGCATGGAGGGAAAAGGTCGGGGTTTAACCCCACGACCTCTCCCTAATCATTGCGCTCTTCACACCAACGAACCACTCACATGTGCCTTTGAACCTCTGATTGGAACCTCCGTCAATTACCTAAGGGCGTTTACCTTATTCAAACCCTACAAATTTGGGAAATATGTATGTGTCATGAAGTTGCCACCATGTCCCATTCAAAAACCATTGGTTTTATTTATGCACCAATTCAAACCAACGAAACAAGCCACAACACCAAACCATCATATGAAATATCGCACCATTGTGTGAAGGGTCGAGGTCTAGGATTTTTCCCCATGCTGCTCCATGGTGTTACCATTAGACTACGCTAAAATACGAACAGTTACAATCGCGGACTCAGTTGCACCTGTCTCAGCGTTATAAATGAACTGAAGTGTGGAGGGAACATTGAACCTCCTTCTGTGCCAAATTAATCACATGCACATGCAGAGAGTGCATTAACTAAATTATTTTGCAGATTTAATTTTATTTTGGTGTCTTACATCCGTCGACAGCAGGGTTGGAACCTGTGTGGACGTAGCCAACAAAATCGATGCCCAATACGCAGTCATGACCATTGGGCCATTTCCATGAGAGGATTCAACCCAAACCCAGTGTGTGGCTGTTGATATTCGAACCCAGGTTGCCCATGGTAAGTATTTAACTCCATGTCAACAGGAATCAAATGGGAATCGAACCTGAATCTGTATCCTGGTACGATATAGGTAATGGCTTCCTCATAGGAACCCTTCTTGGCATACCCTCTGATCATAACATTCCACAAGGAAACATCTCATTTACGTATTCTTTCCAACACTTTGTGTGCATCCTCCATGGATCCCAACATGATATACAAACCCACAAGCTTAGTAGTGAAAAAATTGTTACGACAAAGAGAATTTTCAGTATTTCAGCATGGAGTTGCTTGAGTTGTTTGGTGTCAGTGCATTCCTACAACATTAAAATGTAATCAAGGGTTTTTGAATTTATATGCAAATTGTCACTGTGTAGGGTTTTGAAGCTCGGTTTCTATGTTTATTTTGTTGTCGTAGAAGCAACATTACCATGGCCTTTTACAAGAATAGGAATAGGCATCGAATGGGATTTGTTATTCATGAATTTTTTGTTGTTTGGAAATGGAATAGTTGACAAGAATGGGGATATATCCATGGCTGCCACTACCAAATCCATGAGCATGTGAAGTCAGTGACTGTGTGAGGATATTACTCTTTTAAAATTTTTGGTATTTCTTTTTTTTGCCGCAAACAACTAATCTGTCATGAAATAACATATCGTTGTCAAGAAAGGTTGAGTAATCAGGAAAGAATAAATTGATAGCTAGGAAGATATTAAAGATATTTTTACAGTGTAAAAGGATTGAATAATAATGGACATGTTGAATTAAATTTGTTGCAATAAATTTTAATTTGTCTTATAGATTTTATTTAGTAAATTGAATCAGCCATAAACACTAATCTAAATTAAATTTAAATGTATAAGGGTGCACATGGCCCCTTTATTATTAACATCATGCGTGCAACTAAGAGAGAGCCCTTACTATTCAAATTATATCCCACGGAAAATTTTTATAAAAAGGGTTTTATTATGGAAATATAGTTGTAATTGTTATGGAAAAATTACAAATATATAATTAGTTAGTTAATAAAATTGTTAAAAAGGCTTTTAGAAAATTTTCTTATTTCTAGGGAAGGTTTTAGGAAATTTTGAAATCTATGGATTTTAATGAAGTTTATAGAAATAATAAAATTTCCTTATCTATTTAAATTTGTGAGTTCAAACATTGTGGTTATATGGTTATTAGCTTGTATAAACGTAATCATCCCCTTCTTCCATCGTCCCATTCTGCCATATGTATCTAGCTGCAATAAAACATCTTTAACAATGACATTTGGCACAAAAGAAACTATTTTTGAATGTAGCACATAAACTCGAAAAGACTTCAAAGCCTTAACTAGTGCATATGCTTGTTTTTCAGTCAAGTTGTACTTTAATTCAGCATCCCTTAAAGCATGACCGAAAAATGAAATAGGTTGCTCTAAACCTTCTTTGTTCTTCTGTAACAAGACAACTACAATTGTTTCTTCTGAAGCATATGAAAAAATCAAAAAATATTTTTTGAAATCAAGACTAATCAAAATTGGAGCTTCAATCAAAGCAGACTTGATTGCTGAAAAAGAATCATTTGCTTCATCTCGCCATTTAAATTCTACATCTTTTTTCAGTAAGACATTTATGTGTTTGATCAGCTTTGCAAAGTTAGGAACAAAATGCCTCAGGAAATTGAGTTTCCCTAAAAAATATTGCAATTATTTTTTATTCCTCGACAAACCAATCTTCTGAATAGCTTATACTCTTCCTGGATCAATACAGATGCCACTTTCTATTACAATATGTCCCAATAATTTTCTTTCTTGGACAGCAAAGGATGACTTTTTTGGGTTCAAGGACAAACCAAACTTTCTGCATTTGTCAAAAACTTGTTTCAAAAGTTTCAAGTGTTCTTCATCAGATTTTGAATAGGCTGTGATGTCATCCAAATAGATGACTAAAAATCTTTCTTTTTCTCCCGCAAAGGAAATATCCATTGCCCGCTGAAAATTTGTGCCTGCATTCATCATACCAAATGGAATTTTGTTGTACATCAATGTACCCTAGGGTGTGGTAAGTGATGTATTTTCTCTATCTTTTGTGTCAACTGAAATCTGATTATAGCATGAAAAGCCATTAATCATTGAGAATATTTTGGATCCTACAACCTTCTGCAAAATATAATCCATCTTGGGTAGTTGATAGTTAACTTTCAATGAACATCGATTCAGGTTGAGAAAATTGACATAAATTCTTCTCTCCATTATTTTTCGGAACTGGGACTATATTAGCTACCCAGTTAGAAAATATCAAAAGCAGAATTATCTTTGCTTCCCATAATTTTCTGATTTATTTCTCAATGATTGGGAGCAGCATGGGATTGATATGTCTGATTTTTTGTGCTACAGGCTTTGCAACTGTTTTCAAAGGAATCTTGTGCTCAATTATGCTTTTATCATAAGTTTTCATCTCACTATAAGACCATGCAAAATATCAACAAATTCTTTCAGCAACTTGATATATTTTGTTCTAATTTCAAGAGAAATGAATTTGGACACTTTGACTAATTTTGGCTGATCTTGTGTGCCAACGTTACATTCTATTGTACTCCCTCCATCAACTTTATGCTCAGGCTTGAGAAAAACATCATTATTATGGAACAATATTTCTGAATGAACTAAGCCTTTAGGAATATAGTTAGTTTTCAGATCTATAATGTTCTTCCCAGCCATGGTTTTCTTAAAAGGCCTGCTATTTTGATTTTCAACAATGTCCTGCTCATCGTCAATTTGTATGTCTGCAAACTCTTCAACACACTCTAAAAATTTCTGAATTTCCTTGTCATCCTCAAATACTTGCCAGTATTTGATGTTGTCAGGAATTGAAGGCCTATTTTTTATTTAAACATCATAGGTTGCCTTGACATCTAGAGGAACATTGAAATTACTAGCAGTAATAGCTAGTGAATCAGCGATTTGATTTTCCTCCCTAGTGACAAAGTTTATATTAAATGTTGAAAAATAATGTTCAATCAAGTCCCAAACTTCATTTCTATAATTTTTCAACTTGGAATTTTTCAGTTGGTAGTTGTTTCTCACCTGCTTTATCACCACCTCTGAATCACCAAAAGCAATTAGCTGCTCCACTCCCAAATATTATGTTGCCTTCATTCCCAACAGAAGTGCCTCATATTCAATAGTGTTGTTAGTGGTATCAAATTTCATTTTATATGATGAAGTTACCCTTTGATGACTAGGAGACAAGAGGACTACATCAGCTCCTGATGCTTCTTTGATGAGGCTCCATCAAAGAACAATTTCCAGATCTGTCGTCCCTCTAAATGCTACTCATTTGTACCTTGAAAGTGTTGTTTTTCACTTATTTTAGGTTGGAAATTGTTATTATCAGCAGCAAGGTGTAGTATTGATGAACCCAATTCCTTTTCTTAAGCATATATGGGATGGTTTGAAGGATTAAGCTAATCACTAATGATGTAGGCCATTTGGGTTTCCCTATACAGCCTTCTAAATTCCCCTCCAAAGACTGGGATGGTGGCATATGACATGTCCATCTGAATTTTACCTCCAAATTTTTTAGACCAAGATCTGGAAAGTAGCATCCCAAATCTAGAAGGAATGTCTGCAACTACAATGTCCATCACTAAGATTTTAATAGGTAGTTGGGTAAGAGAAACAACCAAGTCCTTAATTACTCCAAGGCACTTGAATATTTTGGAATCAAAGGTATAGAGGTCATGGTATTGCTTTGTGATCTCTAATCCCAATTCAGTCATCACTTTCTTTGGCATCAAATTGTGATAAGTCCCAGAATCTAACAGAAAATTATGCAGCAATTTGTCATGTATATTGAGTGATAGATAGAAAGTTGGTGAGTTGTCATCATTTTGATCCCTGACATGACAACCTAGATAAATAGTGGGATTTTCATCCTGAAGGTTGATTGAATTGGGAGCGAGAGGTGGTTGTAGAAGACTTTTAAAAGACTCTTTATATGCTGGATTTTTCAACAATTCCATAAGTGGGACCAGAATTTTGATTTTATCAATTCAGATTTGAAACTGAAATAAATTGGGACTAATTCCTTATTTTCTATAGTAATTTTGACAATTGGGGCAGAATTTTGGAGTGCAGGAACCTCATTGTCTTTGGCCTTCTGTTTGGCAGCTTGTTTCTCTGAATCTGATTTTTGTTGAGGTTGTTGAACAGGGCCTTTAGACCTCAAAGGATAATTTATGTTTTGATCTTCTTGTTTTTTTTTATCATTTTGTGCATAAATTTGAACATTCTCATCATCTGAAAAAAATAAATAAATAAATAATAAAAAATAAAAATAAAAAATCCTTGACTAGTCTTCATATTCTTGCAAAGTTAAACAAGTTGGTTGTGAGGTTTCTCCTACAAGGTTTATTTCTTCATGTTCATGTTGCTCTTCTTCAGCAAAATTATTCAAAGGAGGCTGCATTCCTTCATGGGCACTGTAATATTTTTTGAGGTTGAAAAGGCCTCCTGAAGGGAGCCTGATTTCTATTTACCTCATTCTGATGAGCTCTAGTGGCTGATTTGTTTTCTAGCTCTAATTTTGTCATCTTAGAGGCAAGTTCCTTGATCAAATTGGACATTTGATTGATATTTTCTTCTGCTGTAAGAGACTTATAAGAAGAAGGTTTTTTTCTTCTTTCATCTTCCTTTTGTCTTTTGTTGCCTTTTCTTCCTCCATTTTCAATTTATTAGAAGCCATGAGATTAGACTGCACTCCAATTGTAGCCTCATTCATATCCATCAATTTCTGTGTTTTCTCAAGCATTAGCCATAAAGAAAACTCATAATCTAGAGAATTTGCAAAAGTCATCATATATGTAGTCTCAGGAGGCTTAATTTGTTCGGGAATTTTCTGATAAATCTTATTAAAGCTCTTGGTAAAATCAACCAATGACTCATTTGGTTTCTTCGTCAGAGTTCCAAATTCTGTAAGGTAGTACACATAGTCTTTCCTATCACCCCATTACTTTACAAATATTTCCTCCAATTCCTCAATTCATGTTATTAAGTTTGGAGGCAGACTTCTAAACCAATTACGAGCTTCACCATCCAAGCTCTAAACAAATATTCTTGACTAGATATCTTCATGTTCAACATTTTGGTTGTCAGCATAACTATAGAAAGCCACTAAATGTTCCTCAGCAGAAACTCCTTCTCCCTCCCCAGTATATTTCGAAAGATATTTCAAGTAATCTCCTTGAGGGAGTGGATGTAAAGGTTGAGGAAGAGCAAGTGGAGCATATCTTGCAGCCACTATCTGCTACATCCTTCGAAGGGCAGGCTGAGCCATATTTTGTTGATGTACAGCTGATGGATGACCAGTTGATGTAGTTGTTTGGGAAATGGAAATTAAAATTTATGGATTCTGAATCTGATTTAGGACAGTATAAAATTGGAAATCTTGAGCTGATTCTTCAGGCTTGGGGACTGAAAATAACGGATTCTCAAAGAGATGAACAGAGGATGTGTTGACTTCACCTTCTACAGAAGAATAAGATTCAAAAGTTTTCTCTTGAGGGGATGAGTTTAATTCAACTTTATTTTCTGAGCTAAGAAGTCATATAAGTTGAATGTGAGGCCTTCAGGAACATTATCTTCTAGTGGATGAGAAGAGGATGACCCAATAGTAGGATTTCTAGATAAAGGAAAATATTCTTGTTGAGGAGTAATGAAAGACTGGTATTCATGATGAGTTTGGAGGAAATTTAAAATGGTCTTAAAATCTTCTTCAGTCAAAGCATCCCTATCAAGGAAAGGTGAAATTTCCAATACGTTCTCTAACTCCCCTTCAGTTAGAACAAACTCTTATGTATCCTTATTGACACATTATAACTCAGTTTTTTCCTCTTTGACTGAAATAGTACTTACTTCAGATTTACTAGTTTTAGATTTATCAATTGAGGAATGAGGAAAACCTTCAGTTGAGCTTAGGTTAACAACATCTACTTTATCTTCTAGGGAAGTAGTTTCAATTTTAGATTTTTCATCCAAATCTTTTGAAACTGAAACTTCTTTTGATTCTAAAGTATATGAAAGTACCTTTTTCTTTCAAATGTATTTTTTGTGTACCTTCTTCACTGACAGAGATGTGGCCTCAACTTATCTCTATTTTCCTTGTGTATCTTTAATGATCTTCTCTGGGTCTACAACTGGGGTCACAGTAGGTGATCTCTGATTTCTCCTTGTAGTTGGAGGTTTTGAAACCCTATTTCCTCTTTGTGGAGTCACCAGGTGAACTAATTTGCAATCTTCTTCAAGTCATCAATTCTTATTCACCATT
Organism: Pinus albicaulis; assembly: GCA_034641835.2. NCBI lineage: Eukaryota > Viridiplantae > Streptophyta > Pinopsida > Pinales > Pinaceae > Pinus > Pinus albicaulis. The sequence continues at coordinate 33,773 of JAXQQM020060584.1, forward strand.
AAGAATTAACATTCAACAATTCAAAACAAGAGACATTGGGAGAATACTTTGTTTCAAGGTCTTTGTCTCCCGACAGATGCACCAAAAGATGTTGTCGCTGGAATCAGCACTTAGACTACATCAAGCGCCTAACCAGACACATCCTAAACTCTAAGGCAATTTAATGATTTGTTTTATGAGATTGGTAGGTGGTTCATTAGGGGAACTTTGAGGTCTAAAATGGGCCTCCTAAGAAAATTATACAATAAAAATAAACTTTATAAGAACCAATAGTATTCAAGATGATGATGTCAACCATGGGGGTTGATTTACCATTTTTGGAGTAAGAAAGTAAAAATAATATAAAATAATAAAATAATAAAACTACTTTTTCAACTCGTATTTTCAAATTATCTCCCTAATGTTTTACTCAAATTTCGAGCGGTAGTACTCGTTGGATGCAAAATTTAATTTCTCATCCAAGGAGTACCCATGTTGCATACTTTCGATGGACTCTTCTACACCAAAAATAAGAAATACATGAAAAATGTGATTGCAATCATGTTTTTCATGTATTTCTCATTTTTCGTGTAGCAGGGTCCATCGAAAGTATGCAACATGGGTACTCCTTGGATGAGAAATTAAATTATGCAACCAACGAGTGTTTCCACTCAAAATTTGAGTTAACCCATAGGGAGATAAGTTGAAAATAGGTGTTGAAAAAATAGTTTTTACTTTTTTCCCTATAAATTTTGATGATGTAACCTAATATTATTTTATTATTTCCAGTATTATTTTATAATTTCCTTAGGAGGCCCATTTTAGACCTCAAAATTCCCCTAATGTAAACTCTCATCCACTGAAAAGAGATTTTAGTCAAATCCACAGTTCTAATAATGAGGGCATTAGAGCCTGATGTGGTAGAAAAGAGTGTGTTTGTAGCCTATGAGAAGAAGAAAATGTAAAATGAGAGAAGAAACAGTAGGCCTGCAAAGAAAAAATCTACTTAATTTGGTAGAATTTAACACAAGTAGTAGTTCAACAATATTTCATCTAGAGAAAGTTATTTCTAGTCTTACAATATTCTCACTGAAATATTATAAAAGATAATTTTCATGAGTGATGCTCTTCCCACTATTATTATATATATTTTACCAAGAAGTCTCATTGTGTGAGACTAACAAAAATTGATAAAACACATGAACATGTCAAGAGACTGATAAAAACTCATAACAACATGAGGAATTGTAAACTGCAACTGAAGATAATAAGATATGGAAACACAAGTGGAAATCGACAATACACACACCAGATTGGTAATAAGTCCTTAGAATTTTCTGTCCATTTCATTCACTAAAAAGAGTATTGATCATATGAGTCAAGATTCTAAAACCACGAACCCTTACTTCATAGCATTTTGTCACATATATACAAAAATATGAAACTGTCATCCCCACAAAATGAGTAAATATGTTCCTAAAAGTTGTTACCATCTCGTGCAAGAGATGAGGCTTATCCAAAAACTTTAATACAAAGTGCTATGACATAATCAAAATAAACAACATCAAGGCTAACAATTTGAAGTGGTTGTATAATGTGGTAGTCTATAGGAAGACTCCTCCTCTGTTTTGGTGCAACCAAATCCACAAAAAGTGTAATCAGCAGTGAAAGTGACGTGTGGTTGTTCCTTTAATGCTGCCTGGTGCCTCGCGGAAACATGATGGTGCTGAGAGTAATGGTAGCAATCTGTTTCAGAGAAACTCTGTCGTTGTTCCTATCCTTTATTTTCTTTTTTGTCATAATAGGGATGGAGGCGGATTAAAAGAGATAGCAGAGTTTCATTTTATTAGCGGGAGGGATTATTAGATGAGTGGGAGGAGAAAAACTCTTTATACATATATCGCAATCACATATCAGGGTCGGAATGTTTAAACATAAGACAAAAGTGGGAGGGAATGCAATTTTTTATGGGGTGATGATTTGGCAACGAGGTGGGGCCCAGACAATACCACAAATTGCAAATCGGGAGTTTTTCTGTTAGACACAGTAGGTAAAGGTTAAAACTTGCAAAGTGTGATGTGTGATGAGAATGGACGTGATGTGACATGACAGACAGTGGGGCCCATTTAATGCCGGAAATCGCAAATCGGGAGTTTTGCTATGAGGAACGGGAGGTAAGCGTTAAAACTTGTGAAGTGTGATGTGCGTTGAATAGAGGGCGATGTGGCAGGACGGAGATGGGGCCCATTTAATACTGCAAATCGCAAATTGAGAGTTTTTTTATGAGGAATAGGAGGTAAATTTTAAAACTCGCGAAGTGCGATGTGCGATGAATAGAGGGTGATGTGGCAAGACGGAGATGGGGCCCATTTAATACCGCAAATTGAAAATCGAGAGTTTTTTAATGAGGAATGGGAGGTAATGTTAAAACTTACTAACTGTGATGTGTGATGAGACAAGAGTTGACATGGTAGGGAAAGGTCTCACTTTAATATCACAAACGGGGGTTTTGTAGGAGATGACAATTGTAACATGAATGAAAGTTAAAACTGTGATAAGCCGATTGCGATGAAAGGGTAAGGGATCCACCATGATTAAGTGTAGTAAGTTATATCATATTATATGATATTACAAAATTTTTTTGTGGTGTGGGTAGAGATGCTTTTTTAACTATAAAAAATGGATTTTAATAGTTAAAAATGGGTTTCGAAAGAAATGAAAGGTAAAAGAGGGAAAATGAAATGAATGAAGGTAGAAATGAAATTTTCTCACCACTACACTTTGACAGCGACACTTTCATCTTAAAATTGAACTGAAAAGGTAGATTGATTCCTTGGAGAATGATGACCAAAATTTGAAAATCTTTGAAAATTTGCAATGCTAACACTGGCTCCTATTGGGGATGAAGTCCTCCCTGTGAGGCTTCAAGGACTGTAGAATAAATGCCTTAAAAACTCTTCAAACTCATAATACTTCTTGGAAATTATGACTAGGACTAACCATTGACTGATTGTACTCAATACTAACCATATATACATACACAAGTACCATTGGGCATGGAGTTTTATTGACACATCACACCAGATATTTACAATGGAATGTCTCAAATGACTTACTAAACAAATAACTTCTTGAGAAAATTTCCATTGACTGGGCCTCCATTCAATTGATCATCATCCATATGTTTGAGCAGAAAAGTATTCTTTTCCAAAACTTCAACAATTATAAATGGTCCAAACCACAAATTGTCAAACTTACTATGTTGTCCATGGTATTCTTTCCTGGCATCCGAGTGCAGCACCAAACATTCTCCTGAAACAACTACTGATTTTCTCTTTTGTCAAAAACAAATTTGACTTTAGCCTAATACTTATGTGTTTTATCTATCATTGATTCTCTTATTTGGTGTGCCTCTATCAACTACAACATTCTCCTTTGGATTGGATTTTCATCATCGACTTCATCTTGCAGAAACTTCATCACAGGAAGAACTAATTGCAAAGGCATTACGGCATCAGTACCATATACAAGCTTAAATGGAGACATTCCAATTGATTTTTTACCACTTACCCTATCTACCCAAAGAGCATGTACCAAATGAGTGTCCCAATCTCTTTTATTTTTAGGCAGCATTTTCTTAATGATCCTCACCAAAATTTTATTGAAAAACTCGGCTAATCCATTACCTTGAGGGTAATAAGGTGTGGATGAGTCAATTCAATTCTATATTGCTGACAAAATTTGTACATCTTAGTAGACTTAAAGGCCATTGCATTATCATTTACTAACTTCTGTGGACAACCAAATCTCGACATAATGTTTTCCAACAGAAATTTGATAATTACCGTATCAGTAGCATTCCTGATTGGTACAGCTTCAATCCATTTAGTAAAATAGTCTGTAGCTGTGAGAATCCATCTATGTTGTCTTGATGAAGGTGGATGAATTTCACCGATGAAGTCTAACCCCCACTGCTAGAAAGGAACATCTACTAAAATAGGAATAAGAGGTAATGGTAGAAATTTCTACTTACCAGCAAATTTCTAACATTCGACACAGCTCCTGACTTTGGAAAACACATCAGAGAAAAGAGTTGGCCAATAATAGCCAGCTCTTAAGATTTTGTTTGCAGTGGCTTTCCAATAAAAATTCCCTCAACACACTCCTGCATGTATCTCTATCATAATCTCTTGGGATTCAGCTTCATCTACACATCTTAATAAGACTCCAACAGGGTCCTTCCAATAAAGATGGTCTTCCAAAATGCAATACTTAGCAGATCTCAATTTGAAAGCTCTTCCCTTTGACTTCTCCATTTCAAGGGGACAGTTGAAATTTAACAAAACTATACTATATCCTTCACTACTACATTTGGCGGAAATTCCGACACTTGGTTCACGTTTACCAAATGTTTCGAAATTTCCAAATTTTTTCTATCCCGCCTTCAAACCGCAAAGAATGACGTTGAGAGAAAAGTGTTTACCAACACTTAGAAAAAGTGCTTCACCATATTGCTGATAATATTTCAATTAAGTAGCGATTTTATAATGCAACTGCTATTGCTACCGCCGCCCAACAACGCAAGGGGAAGTATTATTACCTATACCATGTTTAATTATCGCACTTGTGACGTTTTGAGGCACTCGTCGCAATAGGGACGCGTTTGTCCGCCACAATATATATCTATACTTATATATACGTAACATAAAAATGATTTTATTGTTTCGTATCCGCCGGTGTATTACGCGCACAGACGGGCCCCACGCGCGCATTCGCCCCCCGCCCAGTAACAACATTCGCCCTCGCCCAAGTGCACGCATTTTCCCCGCATTCGCCCCCCCCGCCCTCTTGCAAAAATGGTAAGTTCTTACTGCAGGCCCTTCCTCCTATAGTAGGGTTGACTCTATTTGGGTTTTTTTGGTCAATTCCATTGGATTGTGTTAGGATGTAGGGTTCTCTCTAGATGTCAAGAATCAAGATTCAATACCCTATATTATCTTCATCACCCAATACAAGATTTAAATTTTTCCCAAAGAAACGCTTATTAATTTGGCAGCCATTATTTCTCCCTGCTTTAAAAACCCCACATTTAAATGAAAACAAGCATTGCATTTCAACTACAAAAATCTATTAGTGTTCAAATGTACATGTGTGCTACATTAACATCTGATATCACGCGCGCAGCTCACCCTCGCATTCGCCCGCCCTAGGCACCCAACTTGGGTTCCCTCAACACGGGTTCTCGAGTTTGGTGGCACGCATTCGCCCTCGCATTTCGCCTCTCGAGTTTGTAGAACAACATTCACCCTCGCCTATGCATTAGCATTCGCCTTTTCGTCTTGCGTAACAGCATTCTCCCTCACCGTAAAATGGTAAGTGCTCATTGTTGTGGCCCTTCCTCCCATAGTAGATGATTGGTTTCTTTAAGTCGAAGGATTTGAAGATTGTGTTAGGCTGTAGGGTTCTCTCTAGATGTCAAGAATCAAGATTCAATACCCTCTATTATCTTCATCACCCAATACAAGATTTAAATTTTTTCCCAAAGAAACGCTTATTAATTTGGCAGCCATTATTTCTCCCTGCTTTAAAAACCCTACATTTAAATGAAAACAAGCATTGCATTTCAACTACAAAAATCTATTAGTGTTCAAATGTACATGTGTGCATCAATTGTGTAGGGTATTCCTTTTCCACTTTCACATTATCCAAGAATGTGTGCAGTATAGTTCATATTTTTTGTGATTTATATTATCTTGAAAAAGGAAAGGTAAATTATTTCCCATGGAAAAAGAAGGTTTTCCCTTTTTACTACTGGAAATGGTACAACAAAGTTCCATTTCTACCCGAAAATCCTATGAAACAGAACCAAATAAAGGCCATTTCCTCAATGGACATCATTTGGCTTTGAAAATGGCCATTGCACCATGTTGTTTCTTATATTACATCACGATAGTTTCTTAGGTCATTTCTTGTTTCTTGAGATGAAAAACAACTAAAGAAATTGTGAAGATCCTTTCAAGAAATAAATGACCATTTCTCAATCATATCTCAACTATTTTTTATTTTATTCAGTGGTTGCTTACTTTGAGAGAAATTTGACATTTTTATAAGGAATATAACATAAAAACACAAAATGGGAAGGAATTGATGAGGTAGATGACCTTTAGTTGTTGTCAATTAAGAATTGATAATACACGATGCATGTTCTGTACTACAAACTAGAGTCCTTCCTGGAGTTAGGACACAGAGTATTGAATCAAAGTTGTAGTTTCTAACTTCTTGTATTGGTTCATCAATCTTGAAATTCAGACATTGCATGTCTTCATTGCTTCAAGTTTGAATAATTTGCATTATATCGTACAATAGGAAATTAGGAATTATGATTATTATTACTTTATGGATCTGTTAAGTTACTTTTAAGTTTGCATGGTTTAGTGTGAAATTATTCTTTGTGTGCCCCTAGGCCCAGGTGAAGGAATGCTAAGGACTGAGAACCCTAGTTTTTAAATGGTATTGTTTCTTATACCCAAAAACCCCTCAACATCACTTATTATTAGTTCTTAACAATAGTGTTGTAAACAATTTGAGAATTGATATAGCAAAATCTTGCACTTCTCAAGATAAAGTCCTAAAGCTAAAGTGTGATACCATGTGTAATTCAATAGCCCCATTGTCACCTCACCAACCTCTTTTCACTTCGGGCTAGCTCTCCTCCAACTCAAGGGGGTTCTCCCTAGTAGATGTTAGGGATCTAATGGCCCAACCAAACCAAGTCAAGAGCCCCCTAACTCTCTATGTTTACTACTATCAATCAAAATATTGAACAATAGGGTCAGACATGCATCCTGAAGATAAAATTTCCAGGGTATTTTTGGGTAATTTCAAAAGGAAAGTCCCCAAACACATATAATCAAGGAATTATAACGTGATTTCAAACATTAAATATCAACAAAATCGTTTAAAGGATATTGAAAGGAAAAAGGTGATGGAAGATAGAAAGTGCCTTACTTAAATTCTCTAAGGATTTTTCAATGGTTGCTCCAAAAGCTTCACTTCAAGGCCCTTCAAGATCGTCTCCAACAATGCTATACCATCAGCTTCAACAATGTTGCTCCAAAAATGTCCTCAAGGTCTTCACAACAAGTTTATTAGAAGTTGCTCCAACAATATATTCAATAAGGTCTTCATTGTCAACTCGTCTCTTGTTTGGGTGCCTTAATGTGCAATGACATGTTTCCAGGACTGAATTCAACGCAAGGCATATTTGAAACTCTAACTCTGTCTTCCGGTGTCTTATTAGAAATTATTTCAGTTTTCATTTTTTGTTTTCAAGTTAGATATTGTTTTCAATTTTTTACATTTATAATTTTATTGCAATGTGGCAGACTGATCAGAGCAGTGCAGGAACAACCCCGAGACAGGATGATCGCGGAAAGAGGCCAGCGGAAGAACATGTAAAGTGCCAGCATTGCTCTATCTTTCGGTATTTTAGTTATTTACATAATTGAAATAATATTAATTTTGTTCAAATATGCAGACACCTAGCCATGGTACGCCTGATGATTCCCTCTTTGAGGAAGAGCTTTCTTCATCCCTATCTCCAGTGTTCTTGTTGCGAAAAAAGGCACGAGATGCAAGGTCGGAATTTAATACTTTGACAGACGCGCCTCAAACACCTGAAACAGAAGAGAGGATAAAAAAACTTATGAGCTAGCTAGAAACGTATCAGGTAATAATAAAAAGTCAAAAGGATATTTTTTTTGTTCTGCATGAGATGAATTGTGATAGTTTGATTTTTAATTTTTACATTGACTAAACTAACAAAAGTTCTTTTGTATGTAGCATTTTCTAGCATTTTCTGAACCCGATGTTGGTGGTAGTGGGACACAAGGGCAAGAGATTGCCCAACAACCCTCTCGTACACCTTCTACTCCTTTAGGTGCTAGCCAAGAAACACACCCTGCCCAAGCTGACACCCAGCCAACTGCTGAACGTGTTGGCAATGATGAGGCTAATATGGCCAACTACATTATTGCGTTTCCTGGAGCTACACGTGTCAGCTCCACAGGGACCATTAATGGCACGTTGTTGGTAAACGATGAAGGTGTCCCTATAAAGCATGTACAACTCCTAGGTAAATTTTAATATTTTAACTATTTCATGTACTTTATCTAAAACATATTTATCATGATTTTTATTTTTAAATTAATGATAATATCTTCTTCTTTTTTCTGTGTAGGAAACAATGAGTTCTACAGGTATCTGGAGAGCCATGCGTTGGTAATTTTTGGCCCAACCATACGCACAGGGTGGAATTCCCAGAGTTCCAACATGAAAAAAGAACTTCTAGATTATCTAGAAACCCTTTTTGGGGTTGGCATATTTGACAGAATAGCGGTGGCTCGGGTTGCCGGCAAATATTTGAAATATACCAGGGACACCTATAGGACGCAATTGCAATTCAACCCTAGATATGAGCGTCCTCTCACAGTTCCAGAGAGTGAGTGGAGAGCACTCATCCATGACGGAAAAGAGAAAAGGGTAAAGAAAGAAGGAAAAATACCAACTGGACCCGCAAGGTAAATTACAACTTTAATTCAATAGCTTTAATTTTCTCTATGTCTAAAATAAATTGTATTACGCTGACATCTCGATTTCAATATTTTTGACGTTAGAAGCTTGCCTGGGCAACCAAAGTTACGTATTTATCAAAAATGGCCATCACAAGACATATTGTAAAAAGGCTACTTTAAATTAATGCAATAATTGTAATTAAGTAGCTAAACATCTTATAATTAATTGTATCGCTTTCCAACGTTGTAATCCTATTAAATATAATTAAAAAATAAACAATCATATATAATGTAGGGTGATGACTTCTTGGGAACAGTAAACTACAATATAAGACAAAAATACTGCTCTATTTCAAGTCAAGCAGGGTAGTTGAACATTTGGTGTTTGTATATCCAAGATCTGCATCGTCTGGTACAAAACATTAACCTTTCAATATGTTTGTTTTCGCTCCATAAATTTAATGTCTAACAACTTTGTTTAAATCAGGGGAGAAGCACTACCGACGAGGCAAATAACCCATTTTTAGAGCCAGATGTAGATGATCCTCACATGCAACCTGATCATTGTAGTGGGGACCAAGCCGACAATGCTACTATCAGTGAGGGCCGTGAGGGTAATTAATTTCCACTTATAATTTTTTCTAATTATACCTTGATGGTTGTCCTTATAATGTTTTTTTTTTAAATGACAGAGAATGTTACCCTTGAGGATCTTACCACCAGAGAGGAAGACAGGGCAACAGTCCCAATGGTGACAACTGGTGCACCAGGTAAATAATCTCATTGCAATTTTTTTTATTAATATTACCGAACTAGTTCAATGATATTTAAAAACTCGACAACTAAAATTTAATATATGTTTTTGTAGGCAGGCCCCACCGGATGAGACCAAGACACGACCACACCAGTTAACGCGAAAATCACGTATCTGGTAAATAATCTCATTGCAATTTTTGTTATTAATATTACCGAACTAGTTCAATGATATTTAAAAATTGACAATTAAAATTTAATATTATCTGTTTTTGTAGGCGATGCCCCATCACTGGATGAGACCAGACATCGTGACTACACAACTAGGTCAGCGGCGATAACTGGTGCACCAGGTAAATAATCTCATTGCAATTTTTTTTATTAATATTACTGAACTAGTTCAATGATATTTAAAAATCAAGATATACCTAAAATTTATTACCTATTTTTGTAGCATGGTGTCTCCACAACGATGATACCACATCAAAATAGCGCAACTAGAACAACAGCTATGGTTTAAAGGTACTAGTCAATAAAGAAAAGTATGATATTGATGATGTAATTAGGAGCTTTAGAAATAGAAAGAAGAAAAAGAAAATTTGATAATGTAAAATATTGTATTATTATAAGACAAACGTTACCATACTTGGAACGTTTTTTGCGTTATATAAAAAACTCATTTATCATACTATTTTTATGTCAAGTATTAATTGCAATGTTTCCTTGCGTACTTTTTGTTGAATTGTTTTTTTATTAGTTATTGAATATTTTTTTTTATGCTCATGAAAGTAAAAAATGAAATATAGATTGGGTATTGGGGAATTGAGAGTGATGTGAAGGGGGGGGGGGGAGGGGCTATAAGAGCTTCCACCTTCATGTGGTTGGCCCTGTTTAGTAGAGAATAATTTATTGGGATGAGCTATCTGAGCAACCTCTCGATCCGTGTTGTAGCAACAAAAGTCACCTGACTTGCTGCTACCTCTTTCCATTCTGGAGGCTTTCTGACAATTAAGTTCACACTCCAATAAATTGTTCTTGAAACGAAGAGGCGCTTATTCAGGTATGTTTTGACATTTTCAATATATGTTCTAACATTATCATAAGAATGCATCTTAGAGTAAAAATACTACATCAATTACTTGTATTTATTGTATAGATAATGATGGATTTTGATTGACTTGGCAGTGCAGGTACAAATCCTCTTGCATCATGAGCAATACAACTTGTCAACCAAGGTCATGTCCAAGATATTTTTGCTTGTGCGCTTGACCAGGTTCGTAATGTCACATTTTGTAAGTTCCTTTACAGTTCATAATTCAATATTAAGCTTTTTCATGATTATTATCTAGGTTTTTTGTATGTGTTTTTTCATCTATTTGATTGTAAGCAACTCTGCATGTTTCCTGTTGTTCACTATGATTTCTCCCATTACCACTCCCAGGATGAATCCGATTTTATTGTTACACAGGTTACTTTATTGTTACTATGATTTCTCCATTTACGATTTCATAGGTTACATCATGTAAAGTTGTCAATCTCAAGTTGGTGATGAGCTTTAGTTCTCCAGATTTGGGGCTTTTCTGATATTTTCTCCCTCATGTCATTCCTACATCACCTCATTGTTTGAGCATGCCAATTTTCTACCACTTGTACCAATTGGCACATGTCAATCTCTGAGTGGTGCCACATTTCACCTATTTTCGGTGAGAGTTTAGGGTTTCCAACCCCTAATTGTCACAATTAATGACCAATATATTACTATATAATCACCTGAGAAAACCAATTAATGACCAAAGAAATATGACCAAAATGTTGGTCGTGTTATAAGATACTGTAAATTAGCTACTAATAGTCGTATATATGTGAAATTTAGTCATTATTTGTAATCACAAATTTATCATCTTTAGTGGTCATTTATCATTTTTTTAGTAGTTTCATATTCATTATATAAATGACTAATTTAGTAGTTTATATTCATTTCATTTATTTTCATTAATAATAATTATAAATGACTAATTTAGTCATATATTTATTTTATTTGTGTTCATCATTAATCAATATAAACTACTAATTTAGTAGTTTTAAATTGATTTTATTTGTTCATTATTAATCAACATTAATTAATTTGTATGATTTAAAAAATATCATACAATGTGCATGTTCATCTAATATGAAAACATAAAGTTGCATATGTTAATTACAATACTAAACAATATCAAATGCAATTATAAATAATTTCAACCACATAAATTATATTATATGAAATGTTAAAGTCTTACAATGAGTTTCCAACTTAATATTGGTTGGACTACAATTTACACATGAAATGATGTTTCATCACTTCAAAACATTATCATTGTGTTGCCAAGGCATTGCACATGAATTCACCAACTCTGAAGACCTGACCATCAATATCTATATGTGTGTCTTATGCGGTATATTGGCTCTAAGGGTATCACCAGACCAGTTCTCTTCTCTCTTTTTTTACATTTGTCGCTCCAATGTTATTGCTCCTCTTTCTTCAATTTCTGCTTCTTACCATCAATATTGAGTTCATTTTCTGAAAACAAAATAAAATACAATGCAGAGTGTAAGACATAAACGACAATGAACACTAGAATATGAATTAAATTTGACTATAAATAGTTTATACAACATATACCTCAACATTAGCAATGTCAAAGCCATTTTTCCCCATACAAATAAGAAACTTGAACAAATTTTCTTCAGTTGAGCAATAGTGGCCACTATAATGTGGCCAAATGACCTGTATAAACAAAGCAAATAAAATGTCACAATATATAGAAAAGAACACCTTAGTAACTTAGAATTCAACATTCAGGGAAAGCTTAGGAACAATAATGTCAAGTAAGTTATATGCTAAAAAACTCAAGTTGTAGACAACTTGTGAAACAAATAATACGAGGTGTGATGTTTAATCCTTGTCATTTTATTTGCAAAAACATTTCATTTCCTAACACATGAACTTGGTCAAGTATATAAACAACATGTGCTCAAATAACAACATGAAAGTAAACTTTTTTTATATTCATGAAATTATTTTACCACAAAATAGCTATAAGGATTCCAATAAATATCGTGTAATACTAATTTCATCTTCAAGCTTTGGTTGTTGTTTAAATGGACATGATACCAAGTATTTTCAATTTCACAGTTAAACAACAAAACAAAATCAAAAGAAACGTCCAAAATAAAATCAAACAATAAAGAGAGGATATCATGGAATGAAAATTGCAATTATAAAAAAATTGATTACCTGTCCACCGATGTCGTGTCTAGCATTCGTAAAACATTTGCTTGCCCAAAATAACCCTGAGGTGAAATAATTAAAACATTAAAAGCCATATGAATTCCTACTAGAAACATTTCCAGAGTTGATAGCACATGTGCCTAAAGGATCTCTAACAACAAATGAATCATATTCAAGACGTGTTATGCATTGTCTCCCCATATTGCAGGTGAATTCACCAAATTTGAAGACTTGACCATCAGTCTTTATGTATGTGTCTTATTCAAGATATTGGCTCGAAGGGTATCACTAGAACCATCTCTTCTCTCGCTCTTTTTGCATTTGTCACTCCAGTGTTATCGTTCTCCTCTTTCTTCAATTCATACTTCTTACCATCAATAATGAGTTCCTTTTCTAAAAACAAAAGAAGATACAATGCAGAGTGTAAGACATGAAAGATGATGAAAAATATAATATAAACTGAAGTAGACTATAAACTATTTATACGACATATACCTCAACATCAACAATGTCAAAGTCAATTTTCCCCATAAAAGCAAGAAACTCGAACAAGTTTTCTTCAGTTGGGCGATAGTGGCCACTATGTAGCTAGATGACCTATATAAACAAAGAAAATAAAACGTCACCATAGAAAAAACACCTTACTAACTTAGTATTCAACATTCAGGGAAAGCTTAGGCACAGTCATGTGAACGAAGTTACATGCTAAAAAACTCGAGTTGTACATAACTTGTGAAAACAAATAATATGAGATGTGATGTCTAATCATTGTCTTTTTATTCACAACAACATTTCATTCTCTAACGCATACACTTGGCCAAGTATATAAAAAACATGTGTTGAAATAACAACATGAAAGCAATTTTTTCTAATAGTCATGAAAATCTTTTAACACAAAACAATTAAAAAGGTTTCAATCAATATCATGTAATACTAATTTCATCTTTAAGCTTTGGTTGTTTAAATGGAAATGATATCAAGTATTTTCAATTTCATAGTTAAAAGACAAAACAAAATCAAAATAAATGTTCAAAATAAAATCAAACAAAAAAGAGAGAATATCATGGAATGGACATTGCAATTATAAAAAAATGCCTTTCCACCGATGTCTTGTCTGGCATTCATAAAAACATTTGCTTGCCCAAAATAACCATGAGGTGAAAGAATCACAACATAAAAAAGCATGGAAACCCCTCCTAGAAACATTTCCAAAGTCAATGGCTTAGGTACTTAAAGGATCTCCAACATCATATGAATCATATCCAAGACATGATTTGCATTGTCTCCCCATCCTTTTTCCAATCACATTTCTTGTAACCTGCCCACAACAGAGTCAAGTAACAAATAGAGTTTTTGAAATATTTACACAAGGAGCAAGATGTGCAAGTAGAGTTTCTAAAATATGAAGCAAGGTGCAAGTCTTCAGCGAATTTGACAAATAATTATAAGATTAAAACATTTATATGGTGGATGAAAAGCAATTGGAGGTAAAGAACGTGTTGATGAAAAGTAGTTGGAGGTAAAGAACACATCAAATACAGAGGGCCATTTCTCCATTACGAAAAGATGATAGAATAATACTATGTCATGTTGATCTTATTGTTGATTTATTTAAAAAGGTGATAAACATATTCTAATGTCTAAGTTTGAGATTTGCAAATATTTCCTTTCCAGAATGAATTACTATGACTTTTCACGATATGAAATCAAGTATAACACCTTCACTGTTTCTCAAAAACACGAAATATAAAATGAGAATAAGTACAAAAGAAACAAACATACACCAAATAGGCAGTGCCCAATTATAAATTGAAAGTAATATATTGACTCATAACTTGAAACTTATGCTGACAATTTCAACCATGCAGATTACTTTTTCAATAATATGTGGCTTATGTAGAATATAAGTAATAAATATATGTTGAGATATATTCTAAGTAAATATTGTTAGACCATTAAAAAAAAAACTTGTGTCCAAAACAAAGTACCGAGAATATTGTAAGCATTTTCCAATTTGTTTAGAGTGGCCTTTCTTATTTAACCATCATGTTCTGTTGTCAGAGTAGCAACACTGTTAATTTTGGTCAACTAGGTCCAAACTCTAGGTTGCACTGCTCATATGATGATGATTATATTTTTGTTGGATTCCTTTTTCGTAGAGGTGCAAGATTGATCTAAAGATCATCTTGTTTGGATGAGAACATATATTTTGATTTTATTTTCCACACATGTGCTACGTCGGCTAGATTTGTAATGTAGGGTCAGAAGCCGAATAGAAGTGTCGCACACCCTCACTGACTGATATAAATTGGAGAGATATGATGTCCATTTCATCATCATCTCATCACACACATTCCTCATCATCTAATTGGTTCGTATAGCCTAGAAGAGACTTCTCTCTCTCCCACATGTGAATATGGATGCCGGAAATATGGCTGATGTCGGAAATTTGAATGTCGGAAATATGGATGCCAGAAATGGATGCCATAAATATGGATGATGCCAAAAATATGGATGCCAGAAATGATGCCGGAAATGGATGCCGAAAATATGGATGATGTCGAAAATCTGGATGAGGGATTCTTTTGTTGACTTGCATTGACTTTTGGAGCTGTCTTTGAGGGGTGTGTGTGACGCTTGAAAGGTTGGCTGATCTGATGTTGAGAAAGAATTTGCTGGATGATGCATCCTGTTGAATGTCGTAACGCACATCACTCTCTATCATTACTGGACAAGAAGAATTGTAAAATCTAATCTACATTATTTGGCTTGTCTTCTGTTGATCTATTATTATGTTCTATCGGCATTTTACTTTAATGTTTATGTGTTGAATTGGGCCTATAAGAAAGATTAAAGTAAAATTGCATTAAGCATATAGAACATACCATGTTTATATAAAATTAACATGGTATCAGAGCTGAGGTGAAGACAAAGTCCAAGATAGTGTGAAAAGAAATCACCAAAGAAGAAGTCTTGTCAAGGACCAATGGTCTGATGATAAGTTGACTGACAAGTCT